>CM035190.1:11952676-11979460 GCA_020233015.1 Callinectes sapidus
CACACATTGAAACCTACACACAGCCTCTGACCTCTTACAAACATCCCTTAGGAGTTCAAGCCTTTTGCACCACAAATACAGTTAACAAAGCTCTAGATAAGTGAATTATAGCACTCCTCTCAAGTAATAAGTACTAACACCAATGTAAACCCCACCACTCACTATTACCAAAGCGATTTTTCACATGCACTCGACTAATGTCCTGGACATACCCTACAATAGTTCTGTGTCACTCATACATGTTTATTGATAGGAAATCATTACTGTAATGTCTATTGTTATGGACTCTTTAGGGTATGGGAGTGTTGGTAGGAATATCTACTTCATCCCTTTTTCAGTTTCCTCCAAGTTCTGTCTTTTGCTCGCTTCACTTCTGCACATCTAGCATTATACCATGCGTGTTTGCTATCCTTTATTTTATATTTAGGTACATATCTTTCCACACTTTCTCTATACTTCCTCAGGAATATATCATACTTCTCCTGTGCTGTTTTGCTATTCATGATTGCTCTCCACTCTGTCCTTCCAAAAAATTCCCTTAAGCCTTCAAAGTTTGCCCCTCGCATAGTTTAACCTTCCAATTTTATAATCGTCTTTCCTTCTTACCAATGCCCATTCTTGTAATTCCACTTCCATCAATACATGATCACTTTTTCCCACTGGGCTTAGGTACTTAATGATGGGTTGGAGCTCCTTTTTTTTTTTGTGTGGATACCAGGTTTGACTGATGGTTCATCCTCTCCTCAGAGTCTAGTGAAATCCTCCACTCATTGGTCCAGTGTGTTCTCCATGACTAATTTCAGCATTTCTTCACTCCATGATCCTGCAGTTCCACTCCCTTTCATTTCTTTCCAGATCACACCTTTACAGTTAAAGTCACCCATTAGCAGTACTTTTCTATCCTTCCTCATTATGTCAGCCAGGCATTTTAACCCCTCCCTCTGCATTCCTTTATACTCTTCCAATTTCCATATATTTGTTCTTGGTGGCACATAGGTTACTACAATTTTTCTCCTGTCTCTTTCATTGGTTCGAATTGTTATACTGATGATTTCTGCCATGCCATCCCCATATTGCACTCCCTCCACAACTATATCTCCTTTCACCATTACTAGTACTCCTTCTACTCTTTCCTTTTCTATCTCTCCTCCAAAGTTTAAATCCCTCTTGCTGGAAATTTACGTTGAGCTCTTCCTTTAATTTTGTTTCCGTCATGCAGGACACATCTGGTTTTTCACTGCTTGAATAATCCTTTATCTCTAATATACTGCTTAGTAAAACCAGCCACATTTGTATAAGCTACTTTTAATTTGTTGGTCTTTCTGTCATTTGTACCTCCTGCTGCTGCTGCTGCTGTTGTGGTTCCCCTACTTCCTCTTCCTTCTCCCGGGTAAACTACCTCCTCAGCCTCATGTCTAACACCCTCCAGTAAAAAGTTGTCTTCTCTGTCTCCGTCCTCCTGAAGTTTTTTTCCTTAGCCTCTTGTCTTAAATCTTTTTCCTTCTGTCTTTTTTCCTTTTTCCTTCTGTCTTTTTTCCAAGTTCATGTCTCATTTCATCCGTATATTCTTATATTCTTTGGTTTGAGCCAGTCTACTAGCTCTTGCTGTTATTTCCTCCTCAGCCAGTTGCGACCTCATCTTCACTTTGAGCGGTCTTATATTTCCTTCATTGTATTTTCCAATCCTATTTGTTTCGTCTGCACCTGTTTTATGACCTTTTTTACCAATTCTCTCTCCTCTCTTTCTCTTCCATATTTATTGTTTTTTTTTTCTTGTATTCCATAAATTACTAAACATTTTTTCCTGTCCACTGTATCCCTCACCAGGTTTTCCTTTTCCTTAATCTGTATGATGGTGTCCTTAGTATTGTCTTGTATTTCTTTCTTAATTATTTCTGCAAAGCTAACCTTTTCTTCTTCTCTTTCTTCCATACATTTTTCAGTTCCACCAGCTTTGAGTCACTACACACTTTGTCAATTTTTTCAGAGTTGTCCATCACTTTCCCTTTGAGGTCCTCTAGCTGTGCTTCATAATTTACACATTTTTCCTTCTGGTCTTCATTTTCTTTTCCTATATTTCCCAATTCCTTTTTCATCTCTTTA
Organism: Callinectes sapidus; assembly: GCA_020233015.1. Lineage (NCBI taxonomy): Eukaryota > Metazoa > Arthropoda > Malacostraca > Decapoda > Portunidae > Callinectes > Callinectes sapidus. Next base: position 11,954,780 of record CM035190.1, read on the forward strand.
TTTGTTTCTGTAATATGATCATACTTAAGAATCCTGCTTTTCATTTCTTTTTCATTCACAAGCAGCTCATATTTCATCATCATACCATCTAGGAGTTCTTTCATAAGCCTCACTTCTCTTTTGACACTGACTAGTCTCCTCATTGTTCCCCTGCTTTCCTTCTGAAAACCTGAAAATTCTCTAATATCATTCAATCCAGCTAACCCTTTGAGTCTGAGTGGCATTTCCAAAATGTAAGTTACTGCTGGTCTGTTTACATCGGTTGTACTCCCAATCAGGGTTGACTCCTTCTCTCTAGCCATAGTAATGCTCTTTTTTTTTTTTTTTTACTAGATCACTTTTGGAGACAAGACAACTACAAATAGCCTCCCTCTCCCTTCTGTACATATATCACTAGGCTTCTCCAGCAGTAAGGGGCCCAGTAGTTGAACCCGTGTGTGTGTGTGTGTGTGTGTGTGTATGTGTATGTGTGTGTGTATGTGTTATTGCCAAGTATTGGTAGTAGTACTGTCAGATCTCGTTGTAGGTGCATTTGCTATAGGTGTTTTACCTTATAGGTGAGTCATTTAAAACTATTTGGGAAAAAAATGCCTTTTGTGGGCAAAACAAGTTCAACATAGGTGGGTATAATATATTTCAAAATAGCATTTTTTACTCTTTTATCTTTATAGGTGGACAAAATTTGTTAAAGGTGCTCATATTGACAGATAAAGAACTTATAAAAGGTATCCAAGAATTCACCAAAATCTTATAATGTAATTTAGCAAGAAGTTAGAAAAGGTTACTGTGCTATACGTGGTGCTGGTATTGCTGGTCAATTTGCCCCGATGACAGAGTTACAGTGCTATGTGTGGTATTGGTATTGCTGGAATTGCTGGTCAATTTGCCCTGATGACAATGTACCCCAAGTCTATATTCTCTAAGTTGGAGCACATTAATGTGCCCCAACTTGCCCCACAACCAAGCTATTGCACCCCGACTCTTGTGTAGAAACAACTGTATATACTACAGTACACCAGTTCCTTGATTTACAAATGAGTCGTGTTCCTAGGGAACGGTTTGTAAATTGAAAATTCATAGAGCCATTTTCTCCCATACACTTCCTTTATGTATAGCAAGATAGTTTCCTACAACCAAAAATTGTTTGTTATTGTAAAATATATATATTTGGTTATCCTTGTTAATCATCTTAACCATGGCAGCAGACTATATATCGGTGTTACCAACAATCATCAGTTTGAAAAAGGAGGACATGATATAAGTTTTGTAGGAAGTAATGACATTTTGAATGACATTTTCAAATTTTGTTACTTTTAGGATTTGGGTCATTGTCAACAGTTTTCTGGGTGCAGTTTTCAAAGTCACAAAGTGTCAGACATAGGCGAGATGCAGCTTTTTTGTGGTGTTGGCCTCTACTGCTCATTGTTGTTCTATTGCCAATATGGCAAGCCTTGTCTCTAAGATAATAATTTTCCTAGCTTTTTGGAGCACGTCAGAACATGTAATTGAACTTGTACAATGCTTTCCCAGCATATTGTACTATCATAATCAGTAATGAGCTTCAAAAATTTTAATCACCATGACAGCTGTTGCATGGTGTAAGTTCAATTAAGTGTTCTGAAAAGCCAAAAAAAGAGCATTTTGTTCATAACTGAATTTTCCATTCATAAATTGGTAATAAGGACCTAATTATTTAATTGTAACTTCAAAAATTCGTAAATAGAGCATTTGTAAATCAAGGGACTGGTGTGAGAGAGAGAGAGAGAGAGAGAGAGAGAGAGAGAGAGAGAGAGAGAGAGAGAGAGAGAGAGAGAGAGAGAGATTCCATTACATTCTAAGATATAGAAATGATGTAAATATTTAATGCATATATTATGTATATAGGATTTGGAAAGAATGAAAAAGTAAGTTGGGGCATAACTCAAATATTGAGGAGTTGGGGGTCATCAACTAGTATCAGTAGGTTTCCCCCAACTTCTGGGGCAAATAGTCATTGAGTTGTATGGACTATAAACCGTGGCGTCTGGCACATTGTTTATACACCCCATTTCACACATCCCCACCATTGTTTCAAATCTTTTGTCTGCCTGTATTGTTGAATCCCGCTCTATCTATCTATCTATCTATATACAGTGGTACCTCTTGATTCAAACTTAATTGGTTCTTTATGGCTGTTCGAATTGCGAAAATTCAAATTGGGAAGCATTTTTTACCATTGAAATTAATGTAAAAACATTTAATCCGTTCCAGTTTATTTCAAATAAAAAAATACTACATTCAACCCCACCTATTGCGAGAAATTGGTCCCTTAACATCGCCGCAATACCTAAAAACGCAATAGCCATTGTTAAGAAGTAATGGGAAAAAATAAAATTGGTCCTGACCCACCAGAGTGGCAACATGAATTAACATGTTGGCACCTTGTTTTCCCCTCGTCTCATCATGAATCATAGATATCCTTCACATTTTGAGAGTATAAAGTAAACAGACATGAAATGCTTAAAAAAAAAAAGGCATAACAAAAGATTCCTTTACTTCGGTGTGAAACTCTCGAGTCCTGATGAAGACTAGACAAGCCTCCCCACTGGCCCCCGCCTCCCTCCCATGCACTGAATACAGGAACACATCACATAGTATTCCCCCCTTCCCCCCTCCCTCTGTCCTTATCCTCTCAATACGCAAACAGACCGAGTAGGCCGCCCTCCCCCACTCCCTCCCTCCAGCCACTCACCATCCTCTCTCCCTTCTTGTCTCTCTCTCTCTCTCTTGCTCTCTCTCTCTCTCTTGCTCGCTCTCTCTCTCTTGCTCGCTCTCTCTCTCTCTCTCTCTCTCTCTCTCTCTCTCTCTCTCTCTCTCTCTCTCTCTCTCTCTCTCTCTCTCTCTCTCTCTCTCTCTCTCTCTCTCTCTCTTATCAAGTAGAATATATTCTCACAGCATCATTTCCAACAGGAATTATTTCAAATATAAATTATTGTATAAAAATGCGAATTATTATATTATCATAGTTTGTGTAAATGACAATGATATTTAACAATTTATTCTTCATTGGTTGTTTAAAGTGTTAAATATATCTTCATTAGTAAATAAGTTTGCCAGTGTCATTTATTCTTCATTGGTTATTTAAAGTGTTCAATATATCTTCATTAGTAAATAAGTTTGCCAGTGACCAGAGTAGAAGGCCACATTGACTGGGGTGGTAGGTAGAAAGTGACCAGGGTTGGGGGCCGGAGTAACCAAGGCAACTAGGGGCCGGAGTGACTTGAAAGCCGTTCCCGAGTCGCATTAGAGAGAGGGGTTCACGGTGAAGATGTGCAAGCAAGACGGTCGACTGGTGGGAAGGCGGCTTCGGCCGCCACGTGTTTTTGCGTTCAAATTGAGAGGCCGCGTTCGGATTGGAGGTCAGAATTTGTTCGCCAAATGTGTTCGGATTGGGAAGTGTTCAAGTCAAAGGGTGTTCGAATGAAGAGGTACCACTGTATATATATATATATATATATATATATATATTATGTAGTCTTGCTACCATTCATCATGCCTCCTAAACAAGCAAAAGAGAACATTGTAAATTTAGCAACTAAGTGCAAAATAATAGAATTGAAGAGTCCGATGATTTGTTTATTTATTGTAATTTGTACGTACTATGTCACATGGGGTGGTCTGCTGACCATATTGTATTTAGTACATGGAGTGAATGGTTTCTTGTAGGTGTGTTCTTATAGGTGCAAGTTGTGGTCTTTCTCTTTAGTGCCTATAAGGAGGCCCAACTGTATATGAATACAAAGCGAAGTGAACTAGGTGTGAACTGTGTGGATTACTGTACTCTAGGAGGTTCCTGATGGTCATTTATTGTTCCAGATGTGATGGTATACCAGAGTGTTTTGATGGGAGTGATGAACTTCATTGTCCTTTTGAATGTCCTCCGGACTACTATCGGTGTAACACAACTGGTGACTGTGTGCCCAAGGATGAGAAAGACTCATGTCACGAGACAGCTCCTATCACCTGCGAGGGCCATTTTTGTGATGGAAAGTGTATCCATATAAAACGTGTGTGTGATGATAATTATGATTGCCAGGATCATTCAGATGAAGTGAATTGTACCCATACGTGTACACCACACGAATTTAAGTGCAGATCAAATGATTGCATTTCAAAGGGGTGGTTATGTGATGGGATCATGGACTGTTTTGATGGATCAGATGAAGAGAACTGCACCACTACTGTCTGCCCATCTAACCACCATTTATGTGATAATAAGTGCATTTCCATCAATGCAACTTGTGATGGAAAGCAAGATTGTAAGGATGGAAGTGATGAATTGCAGGAGATGTGTGAGCCATCCAAAGTCCTAACTTGTTCATCAGATAAGTTTCCCTGCAGGTCAAGCCCTTCGATTCCAGGCTTGTTATGTATTGATGTGAAGCACGTCTGTGATGGTGAAATGGACTGTCTGCTGGGAGATGACGAAGCTTCTTGCCAAAACTGCCCTAAGAGTGAATTCCACTGTCCCAGTACAAACTCCTGCATTCCATTAAGGTAAGTTTGCATATGAGCCTTCAACTAAGCAGGAACCAAATAGTGTTGTCTTCAACTTTATGATAGATAGTTGTACATTGCAGGTTGCAAACTTTGAGGCCTCATTCTTATGGGAATAATTTAAAACTGTTGATATCTCATGAGAAATGCTCATTTTTTCATAATTTTTCTCCTTATTTGCTCTGTTGTTCACTCTTTCTCCATGTATTTCAGTAGAAGCAGAAAGTTTGAATTCCAAAATACACTCCAGAAATTTTTTGAAAGTTACTGAGCTTTTGGGGTTGCACTATAGTGGGGTTATGATAGGATTCGTAGCTTATAGAAGCTCAGTCGTGGCAAGTGATGTGTATCACACATGGAGAGGGGAAACCATGTTGATTTACAAACCTCTTGCAGAACTTTATCTATTTTCTACTTAAAACATTAATTTCTTATAGAATAAGGTATACAGGGTCATTAGTGATGTCTTTTGCTGTGAAGAAAACAGCTATTTTTCTGTCTGTGGCTTTTTTTTGTACAGTGAAATGCAACAGGTGTTAAGGATGTGGAGATGGGGAGTAATATCCTGTGGAACACTGTGGTGATGTTACAATGCACCCTAATGTCACGAACCCTTTGTACCATTAATTATAGTGGAAGCTACCACTTTCTCATGGTGCATGCCATCTGCAAAATTGAGGCCGTATTGCAATTTCAGTTTGAAATAAAAAATTTTGGGGTGCTAATTGCAAACTTACTGAATTGTAAACTTGAAACTTGCAATCCTGTAATTGTTTCAAAGATCCTTGAGACAACAATGTTCTGAGCTGTTTCTTATATATGATTGGGATAGGGTAAACTTGTTTGGTGTCTCAGGCTCAAATCTTTTGTCTATCCACTAGACACAACATTGCTGGTAACCAGCTACTCAGTGAAATTTCTTTAAGTTGAGTAAGTGTGGGTTAACCTTAGTAAAAACCAACTGCAAATTTGTAAACTCTTGGGCCCAGACTACTATAGTCAATTTAAAGCCACTGCTTTGTTGTATCTTTTGCCGTCTTATATTGCTTTCTGTATTGATATTTTTTTTATATTGGTGTGAATGTTATAGGAATTCCCAATATTTATATACATAGCACAACCCCAATGACAAAGCACAAACTTTGACTGTTCTTGAGAGGCAGTGTTAGTGAGTGTCTGGGGATTTGAGTTGCCAAATAATTAATTTTATAATTTTCTACTTGCAAGGAGTTGTGTGTACATACACCATCTACACATAGTGTGATAAAATGGTAACATACGGCTATATACACTTATCCCTCGGCTATCACTGGTTTCAGTATTGCGTTCCAAAGCTATCGCAGGAACACAAAAGACATTTAGATGGCTAACCTGCATCTCAATTGGAGCGATCGTGACTTGTGGATGAGCTTATCCCATGAACGAGTCTTTCCAAATGGCTATTTGGCCAGACTTGCTCATTGATTGGCTGAGTATGAGAGATGTATTTGGTTGTGATTGGCTGGCACACTCTTGCTACCCACTCCTCTGCCACCCTCTCAATTCAGTAGACTAGATCAACACATGTGAGTAGCAGTGAAAGTGATATTCAGGGTCACACATGTATTATTTTGGGACAATGGCCACTATTCTTCCTCCTGACCACCAAGGGAGGTCCCTACCACCCAACACGACCCAGCAAAAGGCAACTGCGGTACCAGGGAAAGAAATTAAGAATAGGAAGAACCTTACATATGCAGTGAACTTAGAATATAGAGTATATTAGTATAGTTATAGAGTTATATAGTTATAGAGTATATTAGTATACTTAGTATAGAGGAAGAGAGTGGTGACTATCCCCTTGAGTTGAGACAAGGGGAAATGTTCAAGAGTTCACAACTAGCTTCAATAAGAGCTCACAGCATCCCCTGAACATCTCCAAACCTGAACAGGCCAGGCCAGAACTAGTGATATTAAATCTTGCTGGAGGTAAATTAACCTTCAGGTAGAACTCTGCTACCACCTCCTGCAATCTGCTGGAAAGGGGTTAATGTTTCAATTTTCTTGTAGTAATGGTTGGTCTTTGAATATGTGCTCTATATAGTGCATAAAATGCACTAAAGAGCAGTAAAAAAATTAGCAAGTGTGTTATTCAGCTGGATCTGTGATGGAGAACCAGACTGTAATGATGGAGCAGATGAAGGGATGGCTGCCAACTGTACAAATAACACAACTATAACTCCCAGCACAACAAGTAAGCTTTGGATTTCATGACCTGTTCCTATATTTAAGTGCCCTTATCTGTTATGATGTGATTTGGCCATTGTTTTACCCCAAATCCTCCATTTTGGACTTTTTCCAAATCTTCATGCTTAAAAAATATTGTACCAAATATCTAGGCACACTATTGAGTTTTATTTAAAACTGTTTTAAATTTTTTATTTATATAACAAAATTTGAAATATTTTCTCATGTCAAGGCCCTGTGAAAGTGTGTGTGTGTGTGTGTGTGTGTGTGTGTGTGTGTGTGTGTGTGTGTGTGTGTGTGTGTGTGTGCTGCTATATAAACTTATGGATAAGCTTATATTGTTCTGAGATGTGGCTGAATGTTGCAGAAGCCATAGGAAATTGTGAAGAGGATTTAACATGTGAAGATGGAACCTGTTTGCCTATCAGCAAGTTCTGTGATGGATACAAAGACTGTCTTGATGGGTCTGATGAACAGAATTCTTGTGGTGAGGAGAAAAAGATTTGTGTTGCAAAACTGACTTTTGTCACCACAGGTAAAACTTTTACATGAGGATAACTGTATGTTGCTAATTTTTAAAATTATTCATTACTGATTTTTTTCAGACAACATCTGCCATGCCAAAATGTGTACACAAAATTGCAAGCCCACTCCGCGTAAGGCTTTTTGCTCCTGTTTAGAGGGCTACCATCTTGCATCAGATGGTCGCACCTGTCTGGTATGTACTACTTGAAAGTAGACTTTTCATTACTTATGGAAGCATTCATTTGGAATCTTGTTGATGTATGGACTTAGTACTACATCATTGCCAGCTCTTATTCATGATCAGGATTAGGTCATATACTAATAAAAGGTTAAATTATGTTAAGTTATGTTGAAACTTAACATAAGGTATGATTCAGTGCTGCCGTTTCAGTGCCAGCCCATTTCAGCACCAGGGGTTGTATTGAGAAAGAATTTTAAGTATGAAGGTTTGTCTAGATAATTTGAATAATGTTAGGAAGTGGATTATTTACAAGATGTTATGCTAAGACAAACTTCAACCAAGATGGTCTACTGGCAAGATGGGACAGGAAGTAATACTTAAGACCAAGGAAGAAAAAGATCTGAGTGGGGTGATACACGTTACACTGAGGCCACAATGGCACATAAGCCAACAATTTAGATAAACTTACAAGATATTAACCAATATTAGGGTGGCTTTCCATTATATGGATAAGGATGTGAGAAAAATTCTAACAGGTATGATATATCAGAGGGAATATGCAGCAGCGGTGTGGTCACCAAGTGTGAAAAAAACTACAGTAAAATCCCTCTTATCCGGCATCAATGGGACCGCCAACATGCCGGATACTTGGATAGAAGTGAAATTATGTCCACAATCACCACCCTACACTCGCGCATCTTTTATAACAAAGATCAGCTGATCCCCGTGCCAGTTATCGCCACCCGCGCTGCCACCTCACACTCATCAACAGATTTTGATTCTCCCGAGATGTCCAGCTTCTTTAAGCTGTGATGAACCTCAAACCTGTGGAGCCAGCCATCAGAGAACTGGCATACCCCTTCCTCGCCCATCTTCTTAGCTAAATCAAGCCCTTTCTTTCTCTTGTAGCATTGGGCCTGTAATTGTGACTTCTGATCTTTTCAAGCTGAACCACTCATATAACACTTTGTCCATCATTTCACCACGATGATACTGCAGTGTGTGACGATTTTCCACTGCCTTTGGGGTGTCGGTGGCTTTCATGTAATCCCGCAACTTTTTCGTTTGGGATTTAATGTCAAATAGTTGACATTAGTTGCTGTCTGCTTTCACCTCTCCCTAATCGTCGACAAATGTCTACCTTCTGCTTAAGTGTAAGCACAACATGCTTCCTCTTTTCTACAACTTTAGACATGATGAAGGTGTCAGGCAATACACAGTGCACACGAGGGACTGAGTCACCGAGTAAACACAGTGCAGTGGGGTGCAGGTGACGTGAAGCAGTGCGTTCTGGTGGCAAGGGGAGAAAGTATGCCATGTGCCGGAATTTTAATCAATTTTACGAGTACACGTATTGATTTTTTATTGATTTTGAGGCTCGGGGAAAAATGTGCTGGATATTTGAAGCTGCCGGATACTCGAATGCTGGATAAGAGTGATTTTACTATATAAGAGAAGTGATGGAATCTGCAAGATAGAAGGGAGAGATGACATCTATACTAGATAGTAAAAGGCATTGAAAAGCTGGACAAGTAAAACCAGGTGATGTAATGTCAACCTATGTGCATACTCTTCAAGATGGACTGCATGCTGCACACTGACTAGCTTGGGACCTCATGAGGACTGCAAGGCATTTCATGAAGATGCATTATAACTGTCAATTGAGGAAACCAAAGTACATTATTGATGATGGCGTGTGACTACATAACCCTTTCTGATAAAAAGGTTTCTTGCCCGAGCTTCAGTCTGTAGGAGGACGCTTTTTTGAGGTATGGCAAGTCCTGTCTAAAGTGACCTACAAGGGCATCACAGATGCATTTGGATGGTTAATATAGATTGTTTGTGGGCATACTAAGATTTGGGATCCTCTTGGAGAAAGGAAGAATATGAAGATGAAGGAGGAATGGGAAAGTCGGCAAGATGCAGAGGAGAGTGTGGAGTTGTGCCATGGAATGGGTGACAGCTCTGTAGAGGTAGAGCTGTACACAAGCCAGGAGGATGGGCAACCACGGTATGAAAGACGGGTGCCACAGTGGATGGCAGATTATGTGGTTGATGATGGTGTAAATACTCTGCAATATTATGCATTTTAGTTATAATGCAAATTTGAAATGTTTACGTGTTTTTTTAATTTATGCGGGGTCCAAAAGCCTCCCCAAAACCCATAATTTACATTTTTCACTTGCAACCGATTATTATTATTGTTATCGTGCAGGTGGTCTGCCAAATGTAAACATTGACACTAAGTTGCCGACACAGCAAAAATCCATAGGGAGAGAGAAGCAAGAAATGTGTATGTCAGGATAAGGAGAGAAGAAGAAATAGCTTTTGAGAAGGATGTGGTAGAGAAGTGTGAAAAGGAACCCAAACTTTTCTCTAAGTATATAAATGGAAAGATGAAGTGTAAAGAAACCATAGATAAGATAGTAAAGGGAGAGAAAACATATCCAACAGCTGAAGAACTTAGTGAAATTATGAATGAGAGCTTCAAGTCAGTATTCACACAAGAGGAGGCATTTGCAGCACCAAACATGACAGAGGCACAGGAGGGATTCAAGGAGGTTGTGGTACAGAAGCAAGATGTTGGCTGGCTGATGGGAAGTTTGGATGTAAGGAAAGCAATGGGACCAGATGAGTGTCAGGCTGGACACAAAGAGAATCTAAAGATCAACTAATACAGCCAATTTGGGAAGTGATTACCAGCTCAATAGAGGAGGGGAGGGTGCCACAAGAGTGGATGAGGGCCAACATAGTGCCTATTTAGAAAGGAGGAAAGAAGACTGTCCCAATAAATTATAGGCCTGTGGCACGAACAAGTGTTGTCAGCAAAATCTTTGAGATATTAATTAAAGAGAAATGGGTGAGGTATTTTGAAGATAATGGAGTTATATCTAATAGGCAATTTGGATTCAGACAAGGGAAATCATATGTGACGAACCTACTAAGTTTCTATACACGAGTAATTGAAATAACTGAAAACAGAGATGGATGGATGGATGCTGTCTACCTATATATCAAAAAGGCATTTGGTAGAGTTCCACACAGGAGACTCTTATGGAAACTGAGAAACAGGTGGACTGAGAGGGAAAGTATTAGAATGGATGCTGTCTACCTATATATCAAAGGCATTTGGTAGAGTTCCACACAGGAGACTCTTATGGAAACTGAGAAACAGGTGGACTGAGAGGGAAAGTATTAGAATGGATGCAAGATTATTTTGAAAGATACAGAAATGAGAATCAACTTCAAGTTGAAGGAAAGTAACAAATGGAGTACTGCAGGGGTCAGGTTTAGCACCCATAATGTTCCAGATGTATGTAAATGATATGCAGTGTGGTGTGACCAGCTATATGAATCTGTTTGCCGATGATGCCAAATTAATGAGAGTTGTTAAAAACACTGATGACTGTCAAGAGCTACAAGGAGATATAGACAAGATTGATGAATGGAGTAAGAGGTGGAAACTGGATTTTAATGCAAAGAAATGTTGTGTGATGGAGCTAGGCAAGAGCAAAAGGAAAACAAAACAAGATGGGACAGGAGGCAATAATTAGAACCAAGAAAGAAAAAGATCTAGGGGTGGTGATACAAGATACACTGAGCCCAGAATGGCACATAAATCAACTATATGGATCAACATACCGAATATTCACTAATATTACGGTGCAAGAGAAGTGCAAGCGAGATTGTCAGACTGGTGGGAAGGCGGCGTCGGCCACCACGTGTTTTTGTGTTTGAATAGAGAGGCCGCGTTTGGATTGTAGGTCAAAATTTGTTTGCCAAGTGTGTTTGGATTGGGAAGTGTTCAAGTCAAAGGGTATTTGAATCAAGAGGTACCACTGTACATGTAAAACTGAGTAATGCATTCCAACACAAGAAAAACATGCAAATTATAGTTTAATAATACTGATGTACACTGAAAGAAAGTTAACATTAATAAGGAAAATAGTGATAAATGGTATTTGTTTTTAAAATAAACATTTTAATATAGAGAATGTAAATAAATAAACAGATGTATATATTAAATGAAGTGAAATCAGCTGTCGAGAATTTAACTTGCATAATAAACATAATGAAATTAATAGAGACTTAGAAATAAGCATCAGGACACCGGGATGCTGGTGCTGTGAAGTAGTGATGGCTTGGCTCACAGCTCATATGATGAATATTTCCTCATATCCTGGGGAACGATTAGGCTTGTTTGCCAGCTCACATCTTGGAAAATTCATATCCTTAAGCACTCGTATGTAGAGGTATGACTTTGTGTGTGTGTGTGTGTGTGTGTGTAGTTTGATATACATTGTTTTTGTTTTCCGTCCCCTCTTCAAGTTAAGAGGTATCTGTAGTATGCTTACAGATGTACAAGTTGAAATAGAACAGCTGAGTCTACCTTTTTAAATGGCATGGGCAGTGTTATGAGCCTGTGGCTAGGGTGTTGGATTCGGGTTTCTGTGTGAGTGTGTTTAGTGTTAGAAATATGTGGTTCAGGTGTTGAAATCAGGTTTGAGTGTGTGTGTGGGGTGTGTTTGTAGGTAAGGTGTAAGTCAGCTGTACAGGACTAGTCAGTCAGAGCAGGAGCCATGAAGCCTGCCTTCACCACTACAAGTTGTACCTGCATCTACAAATTTTATGCAAATGAATGCAAGGAGAAACAATAGTTTTTTTCATGTCTGGGGAACCTGGGAGGAAAAGGAGTGGCCCACCCATACACCCACACACAAAGTCTAGTCTTACCTGGGAAGTAGGTCTGTTGTGCCACCATAATTCACTGTTGGTGTAACATTACTTTATGGAATAAATTAACTTGGTCACATTATCTCTAATGATGTTTTATTATGTTTTTGATATTTACAAATATGGGGGTGACTTAAATTACCAGCAAATTGTTATATGAACTTTATTTTAAATTCATTGGGCAGAATGAAGGCTGGTGGCTATTCCACCTTTATTATTTTGAGGTAGTAGGTTCAAAGAATGAAGATTGCAGAAAAGATTGCATTCAGGAAGTATACTGTAGTAGATACTAAATTATGAAAAGTATCTTAAATTGTGAAAAAGGATCATGCATGCATGTATTGTAAGCAGTGGTAACATTGACATAAAAGGACTCCATTCAGTGAGGCACCACAGAAATCCTACACAGCATAGGTGTTAAATTAAAAAGGAAGTAAAGGTTCCATCTCAGTGGGGTTAGTTTTTACATGCAGAATGGTTTATAACATCAATAAAACAGATACATATAAAGAAATAATCAAAATTTGAGGAGAATATTGCCGAATAATATTTCGAAACAGAGCAACAAATTAGATTAATGTGAGGATAAGGCCATGAGATACTTCTCTTCCACAACTACCTACCATGTGGATTATTAGTATTCGATGAGGAACAAACTCCATTTTAAAAAAATTTTCAGTATATATTACTGTTTAAATGCTTAATACCACCCTACTAATAGGAAATATGTTGCAAATAATGATTTGATTTAAAAAGAGAATCAACATATGGGATAGGATGGGAAATTTGGTTATATTAATGGTTAACTGACACTGCATTGGTTGACAGGATGACCAAAAATGCAAGAATGAGGGTCTATGTCCACAAATATGCAAAGAGCGTCGTGGTGGCTACACCTGCACCTGTCTCCCAGGATACCAGCATAGTAATAATAGTAATTGTAAGCGTAGAGGTAAGATGATTTTTAATGCCTGGGACCAGTGTATCTTTTCTAACCAGTGAAGATTAATCCTCTAAATGAAATGTTACCCCATAGTTTAAGAAAAGTTAACTTCAGCAAAACCTTACTTAATTCTGATTGGAAATATTTTGAGGGTGTTCAGTTATTCCTTGATTTGGTATCACTATTTCTGTATTATTCTTGTGTGGTTTTGAAAACCCCCAAATATTAATTAATTAATTAATTCGGTTAATCCTTTTATTTGTAGCAAAACAAGACATTGCTGTTTGTATGTGTAATTTGTTTTTTACTAGAATGAGCTCTAAATGTTAAGACAAATAGATTTAGATTGATTTAGACATTCGTTTTGCCTACAGATGGAGAGGATTGGCTGCTGGTGAAATGGGAGAAGGGCATTCTTAACATCACAAATGTGTATTATCATAATGCCTTGTCAGTTGTGCCAGAACTTCCTGATACAGTGTCATTTACTGTGGATCCAGTCACAGGCAACATCCTCTACTCAGATGGTTAGTGCAAATTGTGTATGAAAGAGTACTGTTCTTGGAATGATTTAAGTAGTTTGGGTGTTTGCTACTACATTGATCATATGCTATATGGTTATCTATTATTGGGAGTACATTTCATTTCTCACACACACACACACACACACACACACACACACACACACACACACACACACACACACACACCTACCTCTAAACAAGATAGTAAATGGCATTGAAAAGCTGGACAAACAACACTTGGTGATGGAGGAAGAAACTAAACAGATGAGAGGACACTCGAAGATCAAAAAGAGTTGGTGTTTAAAAGACATTAAAAATTAGTTTTCCACATAGAATTGTGGATACTTAGAATGGATTACAAGAACATACATAAATTCAAGGAAAGGTTAGATACATGGAGATATGGAGACAACACCGAGTCCAGCTCGAACCCTGTATAATACAACTAGGTAAATACACACACTAGAACCCTGTCCCATCATTGAGTACCTAAGCCCAGTAGGGAAAAGTGATCATGTCTTGATAGAAATAGAATTGCAAAAATGGGTAATGCTAAGAAGAGAGGAGGATTATAAAATTGGAAGATTGAATTATGCAAGAGCTAACTTTGAAGACTTAGTGGAAGTATAGACTGGGGAGGGATCATGAGTGGTAAAACAGTACAAGAGAAACATGAAACATTCCTAAGGAAGTATGTATGTTACTGTGAATCTGTATAATCAGGGAATATATATATATATATATATATATATATATATATATATATATATATATATATATATATATATATATATATATATTGTGATTTTCAGGGAATGTGTATAATATCTGATTCACTCAGAGGATATGTATATTCCTTGAAAATTTCAGGGAATATACAGTACTCGTCAAAAATATGCGACCACCTTCCTACGTGGTCGTGTATTTATGGCGAAAAATAGGATGGTGTTTATGAGGGTGAAGTGATATTAGACAGAAGTACACGACCACCCTATGACATCAGACCATCCCGTCACTACAAGCTTGAGCTAGCAGGAAGTCGTCAGTGTGCCTCTGGCTGTCACATGGAGAGATTGTCTGTTGTGTGTTGCTCCCATAATCGACCCTGCTTCACGTAAGTTTTTTGTGGTTTGAGTGCATTATCACCATACTATGTCGAATTCTAAGGATTTGACTAGTGAGACAGTTGCTCAGATTGTTGGTCTGAAGGTGGCAGGCCATTCAATAACTGAAATCTGCCGGCTTACTGGTGTGGGGCATACTAGTGTTAAGAAGTACTCACGTCTGTTTCGTGAGGGTGGCAGTGACAAACTCCCAAAGAAGAAACCTCGCTCTGGCCGTCCACGAAAGATCTCCAAACGTGCTACAAACATTTTAAAACGAACCGTAGAGGCCACAGCTTCGACCACAGCAAGGAAGTTGAAAGAAGAAAATGCTGGGGCCTTCCAAGAGGTGTCTGTACGAACAGTGTCACGTCGCTTGTATGAGTTAGGCTACAAGAGTCACAAGCCTACTAAGAAGCCTCTCCTTAGCAAGTTGCAGAAGAGCAAGCGAATTAAATTTGCTCGTAAATATGGACAGTGGGATGATGACAATTGGCTGTCAGTGTTATGGTCAGATGAGGCCACTTTTAATGTGACATGTAACAGGAATGCCAGAGTGTACCGCCGACGTGGCAGTGATCCTCTCGACCCCCGCTATCTTGAAAGCACAGTGAAACACCCAGATTCACTTATGGTTTGGGGCTGCTTTTCTGGCCTTGGACTTGGCAAGTTAGTGGTACTTCCTAAGAACCTCAAAGTAAATGCAAATGTGTATTTAGAGCTCTTGGCTGACCATTTGCCAGAGTGTTTTGACATGTGCAGTGCCAAAGTATTCCAGCAGGATGGTGCACCAGCCCACACTGCCAAATCTGTGACACAGTGGCTCAGAGACTGTGAGGTACCCTTTATTGATGACTGGCCAGGTAACAGCCCTGATATAAACCCAATAGAAAATCTTTGGGCCATCATAAAGAAGGATTTACAAGGAAAAGACGTGAGTTCGGTTCCACGGCTAGAGGTTGAAATACGTGAGTGTTGGGAGAACATACAGGCAGATACCCTCAGGAACTTGGCTCTATCTCTTCCAAATCGACTGAAAAGTGTCATTAAGAGGAAGGGTGGACCAACAAAGTACTAATACTACAGGAAAACATTGTTTTTTTATTTTATTTCTATTGTGACATTGTTTGTGGTTGTGGTCGTAGGTGGGTGGTCGCATATTTTTGACTAGTACTGTACATACTGTATTCCCAGAATTCTGGGCCTTATTATTATACAGATTCTCTGAATCATATTTGGTATGATAGAACAATTGAAAAGATCACTAAAAGCATGAATATATTTCTCTAATATTTTATTCATCACATAAAACACATGGATGTAATACTCATTTAAAATAAAACTAGTATAAAAAGTTAAGGTAATAAAATTTGATATGAAGAAATTTTGTTTTCACAATGCAAACTGAATGACATTGTGAGTTGCATTTAACTTTTAACATGAAACATTTACATTGATTTGTTTGACAATGTTTTGAACAAGCACAGTTACATTTGGCGAAATCTTGGCCACGTGATTTGGACTCTTGTTGTCCAGCAGATCTAAGAGAAACAATCTTATTGGTTGTCACATCATCTTTTGAATACAGTTCATAGGTACATAAATCAAACTGTTTCCTGATATACTTCACTCTCTGTATGCCATCTTTCACTGCAATTGTGTAATTGTCATTTTCGTCACTATCTATAGCTGTTCCCATGATATTCCTTAGATCCCCACGACCCTTATCCACCATTGGCATCAGAATCGTAACATTGTTACCAACGTTTCCATGGTCCATCATACGATGACTTCATTTAACCATACATTCAGCTTGTGAAAGCTGAGCTTTGCACGCACGTTTTCGCTGAGAAATAATATTGTTTGGACAAACGGAGAGTGGTGATGTTGTTCTCACAGTTTATTGCTCCATTTTTGGTGGTTCAGTAGCTGGTGGTTCTACAGCAGGTGGTTCAGCAGCTGTTGGTTGTACAGATATGAGTTCGACAGCAGGTGGATCAGCAGTAAGGGGTTTGGTAACACATGGTTTAACAACTGTTGGTTCTACAGATCTGAGATTGACAGGTGGTGGTTTGGCAGTAAGTGATTTGACAGCTGGTGGTTTGACACCAGATGGTTCAACTGAAGTTGTTTCATCCATAATTAATGAGAGCAAATCGTCCTCACTTTGGAGACGGTGAATTACATCATGTGGAAGAGCTGAAGTTGAGTCCTAAATTTACTTTTGCATCAGATCCAAACAATGTAGCAAATGGTGACCTTTTAATGCCAGAATGGTAGCTAGAGTTTTTTGAAATTGCACAAATTTTAATCCAACTCTCCAGTCTGTTGTATGTATTATCACTCAACCAGACTACCAACATATCTTTGATATCACAGTTTGCTTGTTCAACTGACCCCTGGCTCTGAGGATGTCTAGGCAGTTTGAGCTTGGTAATAACACAAGCAGTAAACTCTAATCCGTTGTCACTTTGTAAGATTTCCAGTGTGCCAAGTAAAAGAAAAATATCCAACAGCTGATAAGCAACTTATGCAGCATGTTTTGATGCGGGAGGTCTCAATACACAGAACTTTGTAAGATTGTCTTGGTAAACCATTATCCACTTGTAGTTGCCTTGCTTCATTGCCTGCATATCTACAATGTCAACCTGTGATGTGGAACCAAAGTTCCTTGTCAGAACAGGTCAAACAACAGTCCTTTTTGTTCTTGGTCGCTTACGTTTATGATAGTATTTGATGTGCAGTGATTTTTAACCCTTAAATGACGGGGTGCTCAGTGAGGTTTCTGCTCCATTTTCCGGGTAATATACAGTACCTCTTAAATGTTACAGAACAATTCTAGTTTTGTAGATCTATGGCTCCTTTTGATGCTGATTGCAGTGATGTGTTTGTTAGCACACAGTGACATCTGAGAGTCAAGTTATAGCGTGTCAAATAATTATGTGGGCGGGGCTTGATGTGAGGCTCTGGGTAGAAAGGTACCCCCAGGCGCTTGGTCTCTCTCTCTCGCTCGCTCGCTCTCTCTCTCTCTCTCTCTCTCTCTCTCTCTCTCTCTCTCTCTCTCTCTCTCTCTCTCTCTCTCTCTCTCTCTCTCTCTCTATCTCTCTCTCTCTCTCATGAATGTATCTTTCCTTGCCTGTATTTTTTTATCAGAGCTAAATAACATAATTGTATTATTATTTTTTCCATATTTATTACCATTACTATTATTACAAATAAAAAAGACGGCAAGTGCAATAATTTGACAACTTTGCTTAGTGATTTGGTCAAGGCAAGCAATGTTTCATCATTCAGTCACGCTCCATGTGCTCACGGCCAATATGTCCGATGGCATTCACCAGACTATGATGAGGCTGCATCCACTGCTGCCCTCATAATTTCTTCTCCATCTTCATCCTCATCAGAAGTACTCTCTTCACTCTCTTCTGACTCCATACTCCACTCACTATCATCAATATCTTCTAAATCAATCCCTAATAAATCACTGATATCAGCAGCCTAATTTATCATCTCAGCTAGAGTGGTCTTTCTACCCGACGCGTACTTGGGAGCTGCCAGATGTCACCTCGATGGCAGGGAAATTTAGTCTGGTGTGTAGCAGGAGGATCCTGATAACTCCTCCCACATTGAGAAGTGTTGCCATATGACTAGTCAATCATTTAGGGAGAAAAAGTCCGCGCCTGATTTGAAACGGCGCGCGGGAAAAATGCTGATTACATGAACGATCACCGCGCGACGAGACAGTGCGGGCCGCGCTTACATGAACGATCACCGTCATTTAAGGGTTAAATGGATATGGCATCATGGGTAATGTTAGCATATTTTTAAGTTAATTCCTTCACCATCTTATGGTGCCCTCTGTGGCTGGCCAGTTGCAATGTGAGCATGTTAAATAATATCGAACATATCCTCCAATGAAGCAAAATAAAAAGGATCTTCATTGGCATTCCAGTCTTCTGATCAACGTGAAAACATCACGAAACTTGAGAACCTCATAGTTCTTCAGAAGGTAGTATTCATGAGGTGTCTTTTTGCCTGACTTCTCAATTGCTGTCAGATCTGCAATAATCTTATCATACTGCTCTTTTGGAAGCAAGACAGACTTCTTTCCTTCACTTTTTTTTAATAACTCTTCCTGAAAGTTGGATTTGTCATGATGTTGATGGTAGGAAAGATGGTGTGTGACTGGTGACTAAAACTTTGCCTGACCTTTTGTTAAGTGGGGGGTATAGGTTGGATGGGGGCAATTAGATGGAGTCCTGCGATCATTTGGTAGTTCAGAACTAAGCGAGCTGACATATGAGGACAATTTAAAAGTGGGACTGCCAACTCTACAGGACAGAAGAGAGAGAGAGAGGTGATCCAATAACTCTGTATAAGATAGTAAATGGTATTGAAAAGCT
This sequence comes from Callinectes sapidus, assembly GCA_020233015.1. Lineage (NCBI taxonomy): Eukaryota > Metazoa > Arthropoda > Malacostraca > Decapoda > Portunidae > Callinectes > Callinectes sapidus. The sequence continues at coordinate 11,973,955 of CM035190.1, forward strand.
GGACAAGCAAAACCTGGTGATGGAAGAAGAAACTAGACTGATGAGAGGACACTCAAGGAAAATCAAAAAGAGTTGGTGTCTAAAGGACACAAAAAAGTACAGTTTTCCACAGAATTGTGGACACCTGGAATGGATTGAAAGAAGAGGTTGTTACAGCAACCAATATACATAAGTTCAGGGAAATGTGGGATATATGGAGATGAGGAAACAGGACACTATGAGCCCTGCTTGAACCCTGTATAATACAACTAGGTAAATACACACACACACACACACACGCACACACGCACACATGCACATGCACATGCACACACACACACACATGCACATGCACATGCACACAGCCCCCCCTTACATCAGTTTGTAACGATACAAATCCTCCGAGTGAGTCAGACATTATATACATTCCCTGAAAATATCAGAGAATATATTCCCTGATTATACAGGTTCATTATAATATATAATGGTGTGGAAAGGTATGTACCAAAATACAAAGTAAGGAGTAGCAAACACACAAGGTACAATGCCAGATGTGTACAAGGGAAGAGGGCAAAGATAAGAGCTTGGAGGAAACTGAAACGGATAAATGAAAACAGAAATTCAAGGAAGCAAGAAATGAGTATGTCAGAATAAGAGGGGCAAAAATAACTTTTGAGAAGGATGTGGTAAAGAAGTGTGAGAATGAACCCAAACTCTTCTATAAGTATTGTTACGAACCCGGGTCTTCTCCCTGGCCGGGTTCGCTGTCTTTACCACACTGACACTCACTGTACGCCACGCCGCAAGTACTCACTGTCGGCCAGCTGACGAGTGTCTCACTATTTGTGCTTACCAAGTCACGGGGGTCGGTGTCCAGGGGCCTCACGGGTTACTAGTAGACAAGCAAAGGCAGGTATTGGCAGGGAAAAGCACGGTAAACTTTCTCCGTTTATTACACACAGCTGTATATAGATCCTTCGTGTAGCGAGGTTAAGAGGTGACTGGCTGCCCCCCTGCAGCGGCACTCACAAACACACACGCTCGCAGACAGTTGCCAACACGCATTAACTCAAACACATACACACAGACATACGTACACCTCAAATGCATTTGTAAAACATATTACATCAAAAGTGGCCTTCCGGGGCCATCTCCGCAACACTGCCCCCCTCTTAAGTGTGCGGCGCCCTCGCCCACACCAACTAAAACAAACAAAATGCATTTGAGGTGTACGTATGTCTGTGTGTATGTGTTTGAGTTAATGCGTGTTGGCAACTGTCTGCGAGCGTGTGTGTTTGTGAGTGCCGCTGCAGGGGGCAGCCAGTCACCTCTTACCCTCGGTACACGAAGGATCTATATACAGCTGTGTGTAATAAACGGAGAAAGTTTACCGTGCTTTTCCCTGCCAATACCTGCCTTTGCTTGTCTACTAGTAACCCGTGAGGCCCCTGGACACCGACCCCCGTGACTTGGTAAGCACAAATAGTGAGACACTCGTCAGCTGGCCGACAGCGAGTACTTGCGGCGTGGCGTACAGTGAGTGTCAGTGTGGTAAAGACAGCGAACCCGGCCAGGGAGAAGACCCGGGTTCGTAACAGTGGTGTCAGGAGTGGGATAAAAACAGATTTGTGGCTGAAAAGAAAGTGCTAAAGAGGTGTCCAGGTCCTTGCTGGTGTAGAAAAGATGGAGGACGAGGCATTGGCTGGGTCAGAAATGGCGGGAAAGGCGGACGAATCACAGCAGAGCGAGGCGACGTGCCGCCCGATGCAGAGGAGAGCGGGGCGACATCAAACCCACCTTCTACACCTGCTGGCGTGAATATGGACGTTCTCGAACGCTGGATGATGGACATGATGGCGAAGATGGAAAACATGGCGACGAGAGAAGAAAGCAAAGAAATGGCAGCGCAGCAAGAGGTGATGAGGGCGCAACAAGAAGACAGGTTAAGCCAGCATGTGGTGAACATGGCAACGGAGCAGACGGAGAACATCAAGGCGGCCATGAGGGGAGAGATGGAGGCTATGGAGGCACGGGTGAATACGTACACGAACGAGGCGTGTACCCGTGTGGAGGAGGAAATCAAGGAAGAAGTCAAGGAGGAGGTGGAGGAAAAGATACAAGGGGCACAGTGCGTGTGGCATCAACGACAAGAGGCCATGATGAGAGACGTGCAGGTGTGCTGTACCAAAGTGGCAACGTTGGAGAGCACAGTAGCAGCCTTGGCGCCAAGCACGGAAAACGCGCCAAAGCCCGCCCCTATGACCTCATACGACGCCACCCAGTTTTTCCCGCTAACATCTGCGCCTCTCTCGGCGTTGGGCGGGGCACATGTGTTGTCTCCTCCTGTGTCCCCACCTGGGTCTCCATCACCTCCCCCGAGTGTCGTAAGCAGTGTTAATCACCACCCAAGACTCCCGCCAGTGTTAAGAACAACCTCGACAGAGAAGAAACTCGCCGAGTATGATGGGAAGGTGCCCTGGAATGCCTACCAGGCACAATGCGAGGCGGCAGCCTCCAGGCAGGGCTGGTCGGATGCTGAAAAGGCTTACCAGCTGGTGACAAGCCTGAAGGGCGTGGCAGTAGAAGTCCTGGAGCACCTAACCACCACCCAACTACAGTCATACTCCAGCGTGACGGGGGCACTACCGCGTCGTTTCGGGCGTCGACAACAGCCCGAAGTCTACCGCGCCCAACTGAAGACCAGGAAGCGGAGAGGGGACGAGCCTCTACCATTACTGGCGCAGGATGTAGAAACGCTGGTGAGAGGGGCTTATCCGATGGCGGCGGAGGACACCGTCGACATGTTAGCAAAGGATTGCTTCGTGGATGCCCTTTGCGACCGCCAACTGCAGGTCCATGTTAAGCAGGCGGCACCTAGGAATGTACAGGAAGCCTTGGCGCGTGCCGCTGAATTCGAGGCGTTCCTGCTAACCACCACCACTGCTCCAAACTCCCTCTACTCGCGGCCCGCCAGTGAGATGACAGGCCGGCCCCACCACGTACGAGCAAGGCGCGCCCAACCTGGCCGCTTCTCGTCTCCACAGAGCCAGCGAGGAGGCCCCGGTGCCTTTAAGGGCTCATGCTTTAGTTGCGGGCAGAAAGGGCACAAGAAGTATCAATGTAGACGCCGTTCTCGCTCTGTGGAGGATCAGCACCGCCCCGTATTCAAGCCGTGCTGCTGGGCCTGTGGAGAAAACGGGCACACTACGAAGGAGTGTCGGCAGCCCAAGGAAGTGGTGACGGGAAACTTGACCCAGCTGGGAGCAGGGGCAGCCACCCAGCAGAGAGCCAAGACGCCCCAAAACATGTAAGGTGTCGACAGGCGGCGGCGTCCGTAGCCATCAAAGTGGCAGGAAGTATCAACGGACGCTCACTGGACATGGTGGTGGACACGGGAGCTGAGAAAACCTTCGTCCGTGAAGACTTGTTACCAACTCGTGGTGTTAGCAGTTCGGGACAACCGCTTTGTGGAGTCACTGGGGACTGTGTGCCTATGAGGGGACCAGTGTGGGTGAACCTGACGGTGGGCGTGGTGACTGAGCATCTGCCAGTATATGTGGCTGCAATGGAAGATTCGTGCCTGTTGGGGCTGGACTGCCTGAGCCGTGTGGAAGCGTGTGTGGACCTCCACAGTGGAAGGATGTCGGTGAGGGGTCATGAGGTGCCCCTGAATCCTGGCGGACACGCTGCGGCGGGAATGGTAGAGGAGCAACAAGGTCGTAAGCCACCTGCAGCTACATGGCGGCAACTCACACGAGGCGAACCAGTGACAACAGGAAGCAAGGTGGCGCGTACTACTGTTACCGCCACGGACACGAACACCCCCACACCCACCACCGCCGCCACGACACGACGTGAACCAAATGGACAAGGGGAGGCAAAGGAGGAATCTGACCGGCAGAAAGAGGACTTGCCTGAGTATTTGAAGGATTTGGTGAAGAGGAGTACTGCACAGTTGACGGCTGACCAGGCGGATGAAGTGAGGAAGTTGCTCGCCCAGTACGCTGATGTGTTTAGCAGCGGAGACATGGACTTGGGGCGCACTTCGCTGGTGCAGCATCACATCTATACTCGTGACAGTCCTCCTATTAAACAGGCACATCGTCGAGTTCCTCCAGCCAAACGGGAAGAAATGCAGCGGGCAGTTCAGGAAATGGAGGCAGCAGGAGTGATAGAGCGCTCAGACAGTCCATGGTGCTCGCAGGTGGTGCTGGTGACGAAGAAAGATAAGAGCAAAAGATTTTGTGTAGACTACCGGGCCCTGAACGCCGTCACCGTCACAGATGCTTACCCGCTGCCCAGAATTGACGACACCTTAGACGCGCTCAGTGGAGTTCAGTGGTTCTCAACCCTGGACTTGAAGTCAGGATACCACCAGGTCGAGATGGCGCCAGAAGACAAGAAGAAGACCGCCTTTTCCTTTGGTCAAGGACTATGGCACTTTAATGTTATGCCTTTTGGGTTGTGCAATGCCCCGAGTTGTTTTGAGCGACTGATGGAGCGTGTATTGGAAGGCATGCAGTGGAAAGCAGCATTAGTGTATCTCGACGACGTGCTAGTGTTTGGAAACACCTTCGAGGAGGAGCTGGTACGGCTGACCGGGGTGCTCCGTCGTTTGAGGACTGCTGGCCTGAAGCTCAGCCCGAAGAAGTGCACGCTGTTCAGGACCGAGGTGCCGTTCCTCGGACACCTGGTCGGTCGACAGGGAGTAAAGACCGACCCGCTTAAGGTAACAGCAGTGGAGGGCTGGCCTGTACCCAAAACTGTCTCAGAGCTGCGAAGTTTCCTGGGCCTGTGCACATACTACAGACGTTTTGTGCCAGGCTTCGCCACCGTCGCCGCCCCTCTTCACAACTTGACCAGGAAAGGAGCGCAGTACTTGTGGGACGAAGCTTGCCAACAAGCTTTTACTGCGTTGAAGCAAGCCTTGGTGAAGGCACCGGTGCTGCCGTATCCCGACCCTGAACTGCCATACATCCTTGACACTGACGCGAGCCAGGAGGGCGTGGGAGCCGTCCTGGCTCAACTCCGAGACGGCCAGGAGTGTGTAGTGGCGTATTACAGCGCAAAGTTCAGCAAGCCCGAGAAGAATTATTGTGTTACGCGCAAGGAGCTGGTCGCTGTAATGAAGGGGCTTGCTCACTTCCACCATTACCTGTACGGCTCACACTTCACCATCCGTACAGACCACGCCGCCCTCCGCTGGTTGAAAACACTGAGGGAGCCTGAAGGACAGCTAGCCAGGTGGATTGGGAAGCTCGAGCAGTACAACTACGTAATAGAGCACCGCCCTGGCCGCTGTCACAACAACGCCGACAGCCTCAGCCGTCGCCCCTGTACCCCGGAGTGTATCCACTGCTCTCGCCGTGAACCAGAGGTGAAATGCAGGAAGCTTACGGTGGCTCACGACACAGCAGAGGCAGACGATAAATGGGAAAAGGATCAGCGCGAAGACCCAGACGTGTCCCCAGTGATCAGGTGGATGGAAGCCGGCAGTGAGAGGCCATCTAAGGAGGCGGTGTCCCCA
>CM035190.1:11979560-12030544 GCA_020233015.1 Callinectes sapidus
GAAGCTCAGTCGTGGCAAGTGATGTGTATCACACATGGAGAGGGGAAACCATGTTGATTTACAAACCTCTTGCAGAACTTTATCTATTTTCTACTTAAAACATTAATTTCTTATAGAATAAGGTATACAGGGTCATTAGTGATGTCTTTTGCTGTGAAGAAAACAGCTATTTTTCTGTCTGTGGCTTTTTTTTGTACAGTGAAATGCAACAGGTGTTAAGGATGTGGAGATGGGGAGTAATATCCTGTGGAACACTGTGGTGATGTTACAATGCACCCTAATGTCACGAACCCTTTGTACCATTAATTATAGTGGAAGCTACCACTTTCTCATGGTGCATGCCATCTGCAAAATTGAGGCCGTATTGCAATTTCAGTTTGAAATAAAAAATTTTGGGGTGCTAATTGCAAACTTACTGAATTGTAAACTTGAAACTTGCAATCCTGTAATTGTTTCAAAGATCCTTGAGACAACAATGTTCTGAGCTGTTTCTTATATATGATTGGGATAGGGTAAACTTGTTTGGTGTCTCAGGCTCAAATCTTTTGTCTATCCACTAGACACAACATTGCTGGTAACCAGCTACTCAGTGAAATTTCTTTAAGTTGAGTAAGTGTGGGTTAACCTTAGTAAAAACCAACTGCAAATTTGTAAACTCTTGGGCCCAGACTACTATAGTCAATTTAAAGCCACTGCTTTGTTGTATCTTTTGCCGTCTTATATTGCTTTCTGTATTGATATTTTTTTTATATTGGTGTGAATGTTATAGGAATTCCCAATATTTATATACATAGCACAACCCCAATGACAAAGCACAAACTTTGACTGTTCTTGAGAGGCAGTGTTAGTGAGTGTCTGGGGATTTGAGTTGCCAAATAATTAATTTTATAATTTTCTACTTGCAAGGAGTTGTGTGTACATACACCATCTACACATAGTGTGATAAAATGGTAACAAACGGCTATATACACTTATCCCTCGGCTATCACTGGTTTCAGTATTGCGTTCCAAAGCTATCGCAGGAACACAAAAGACATTTAGATGGCTAACCTGCATCTCAATTGGAGCGATCGTGACTTGTGGATGAGCTTATCCCATGAACGAGTCTTTCCAAATGGCTATTTGGCCAGACTTGCTCATTGATTGGCTGAGTATGAGAGATGTATTTGGCTGTGATTGGCTGGCACACTCTTGCTACCCCCTCCTCTGCCACCCTCTCAATTCAGTAGACTAGATCAGCACGTGTGAGTAGCAGTGAAAGTGATATTCAAGGTCACACATGTATTATTTTGGGACAATGGCAGCTATTCTTCCTCCTGACCACCAAGGGAGGTCCCTACCACCCAACACGACCCAGCAAAAGGCAACTGCGGTACCAGGGAAAGAAATTAAGAATAGGAAGAACCTTACATATGCAGTGAACTTAGAATATAGAGTATATTAGTATAGTTATAGAGTTATATAGTTATAGAGTATATTAGTATACTTAGTATAGAGGAAGAGAGTGGTGACTATCCCCTTGAGTTGAGACAAGGGGAAATGTTCAAGAGTTCACAACTAGCTTTAATAAGAGCTCACAGCATCCCCTGAACATCTCCAAACCAGAACAGGCCAGGCCAGAACTAGTGATATTAAATCTTGCTGGAGGTAAATTAACCTTCAGGTAGATCTCTGCTACCACCTCCTGCAATCTGCTAGAAAGGGGTTAATGTTTCAATGCTTCTTGTAATAATGGTTGGTCTTTGAATATGTGCTCTATATAGTGCATAAAATGCACTAAAGAGCAGTAAAAAAATTAGCAAGTGTGTTATTCAGCTGGATCTGTGATGGAGAACCAGACTGTAATGATGGAGCAGATGAAGGGATGGCTGCCAACTGTACAAATAACACAACTATAACTCCCAGCACAACAAGTAAGCTTTGGATTTCATGACCTGTTCCTATATTTAAGTGCCCTTATCTGTTATGATGTGATTTGGCCATTGTTTTACCCCAAATCCTCCATTTTGGACTTTTTCCAAATCTTCATGCTTAAAAAATATTGTACCAAATATCTAGGCACACTATTGAGTTTTATTTAAAACTGTTTTAAATTTTTTATTTATATAACAAAATTTGAAATATTTTCTCATGTCAAGGCCCTGTGAAAGTGTGTGTGTGTGTGTGTGTGCTGCTATATAAACTTATGGATAAGCTTATATTGTTCTGAGATGTGGCTGAATGTTGCAGAAGCCATAGGAAATTGTGAAGAGGATTTAACATGTGAAGATGGAACCTGTTTGCCTATCAGCAAGTTCTGTGATGGATACAAAGACTGTCTTGATGGGTCTGATGAACAGAATTCTTGTGGTGAGGAGAAAAAGATTTGTGTTGCAAAACTGACTTTTGTCACCACAGGTAAAACTTTTACATGAGGATAACTGTATGTTGCTAATTTTTAAAATTATTCATTACTGATTTTTTTCAGACAACATCTGCCATGCCAAAATGTGTACACAAAATTGCAAGCCCACTCCGCGTAAGGCTTTTTGCTCCTGTTTAGAGGGCTACCATCTTGCATCAGATGGTCGCACCTGTCTGGTATGTACTACTTGAAAGTAGACTTTTCATTACTTATGGAAGCATTCATTTGGAATCTTGTTGATGTATGGACTTAGTACTACATCATTGCCAGCTCTTATTCATGATCAGGATTAGGTCATATACTAATAAAAGGTTAAATTATGTTAAGTTATGTTGAAACTTAACATAAGGTATGATTCAGTGCTGCCGTTTCAGTGCCAGCCCATTTCAGCACCAGGGGTTGTATTGAGAAAGAATTTTAAGTATGAAGGTTTGTCTAGATAATTTGAATAATGTTAGGAAGTGGATTATTTACAAGATGTTATGCTAAGACAAACTTCAACCAAGATGGTCTACTGGCAAGATGGGACAAGAAGTAATACTTAAGACCAAGGAAGAAAAAGATCTGAGTGGGGTGATACACGTTACACTGAGGCCACAATGGCACATAAGCCAACAATTTAGATAAACTTACAAGATATTAACCAATATTAGGGTGGCTTTCCATTATATTGATAAGGATGTGAGAAAAATTCTAACAGGTATGATATATCAGAGGGAATATGCAGCAGCGGTGTGGTCACCAAGTGTGAAAAAAGCTACAGTAAAATCCCTCTTATCCCGCATCAATGGGACCGCCGACATGCCGGATACTTGGATAGAAGTGAAATTATGTCCACAATCACCACCCTACACTCGCGCATCTTTTATAACAAAGATCAGCTGATCCCCGTGCCAGGTATCGCCACCCGTGCTGCCACCTCACACTCACCAACAGATTTTGATTCTCCCGAGATGTCCAGCTTCTTTAAGCTGTGATGAACCTCGAACCTGTGGAGCCAGCCATCAGAGAACTGGCATACCCCTTCCTCGCCCATCTTCTTAGCTAAATCAAGCCCTTTCTTTCTCTTGTAGCATTGGGCCTGTAATTGTGACTTCTGATCTTTTCAAGCTGAACCACTCATATAACACTTTGTCCATCATTTCACCACGATGATACTGCAGTGTGTGACGATTTTCCGCTGCCTTTGGGGTGTCGGTGGCTTTCATGTAATCCCGCAACTTTTTCGTTTGGGATTTAATGTCAAATAGTTGATGAACCCACACCATATTCTACCATTAGTTGCTGTCTGCTTTCACCTCTCCCTAATCGTCGACAAATGTCTACCTTCTGCTTAAGTGTAAGCACAACATGCTTCCTCTTTTCTACAACTTTAGACATGATGAAGGTGTCAGGCAATACACAGTGCACACGAGGGACTGAGTCACCGAGTAAACACAGTGCAGTGGGGTGCAGGTGACGTGAAGCAGTGCGTTCTGGTGGCAAGGGGAGAAAGTATGCCATGTGCCGGAATTTTAATCAATTTTACGAGTACACGTATTGATTTTTTATTGATTTTGAGGCTCGGGGAAAAATGTGCTGGATATTTGAAGCTGCCGGATACTCGAATGCTGGATAAGAGTGATTTTACTATATAAGAGAAGTGATGGAATCTGCAAGATAGAAGGGAGAGATGACATCTATACTAGATAGTAAAAGGCATTGAAAAGCTGGACAAGTAAAACCAGGTGATGTAATGTCAACCTATGTGCATACTCTTCAAGATGGACTGCATGCTGCACACTGACTAGCTTGGGACCTCATGAGGACTGCAAGGCATTTCATGAAGATGCATTATAACTGTCAATTGAGGAAACCAAAGTACATTATTGATGATGGCGTGTGACTACATAACCCTTTCTGATAAAAAGGTTTCTTGCCCGAGCTTCAGTCTGTAGGAGGACGCTTTTTTGAGGTATGGCAAGTCCTGTCTAAAGTGACCTACAAGGGCATCACAGATGCATTTGGATGGTTAACATAGATTGTTTGTGGGCATACTAAGATTTGGGATCCTCTTGGAGAAAGGAAGAATATGAAGATGAAGGAGGAATGGGAAAGTCGGCAAGATGCAGAGGAGAGTGTGGAGTTGTGCCATGGAATGGGTGACAGCTCTGTAGAGGTAGAGCTGTACACAAGCCAGGAGGATGGGCAACCACGGTATGAAAGACGGGTGCCACAGTGGATGGCAGATTATGTGGTTGATGATGGTGTAAATACTCTGCAATATTATGCATTTTAGTTATAATGCAAATTTGAAATGTTTACGTGTTTTTTTAATTTATGCGGGGTCCAAAAGCCTCCCCAAAACCCATAATTTACATTTTTCACTTGCAACCGATTATTATTATTGTTATCGTGCAGGTGGTCTGCCAAATGTAAACATTGACACTAAGTTGCCGACACAGCAAAAATCCATAGGGAGAGAGAAGCAAGAAATGTGTATGTCAGGATAAGGAGAGAAGAAGAAATAGCTTTTGAAAAGGATGTGGTAGAGAAGTGTGAAAAGGAACCCAAACTTTTCTCTAAGTATATAAATGGAAAGATGAAGTGTAAAGAAACCATAGATAAGATAGTAAAGGGAGAGAAAACATATCAAACAGCTGAAGAACTTAGTGAAATTATGAATGAGAGCTTCAAGTCAGTATTCACACAAGAGGAGGCATTTGCAGCACCAAACATGACAGAGGCACAGGAGGGATTCAAGAAGGTTGTGGTACAGAAGCAAGATGTTGGCTGGCTGATGGGAAGTTTGGATGTAAGGAAAGCAATGGGACCAGATGAGTGTCAGGCTGGACACAAAGAGAATCTAAAGATCAACTAATACAGCCAATTTGGGAAGTGATTACCAGCTCAATAGAGGAGGGGAGGGTGCCACAAGAGTGGATGAGGGCCAACATAGTGCCTATTTAGAAAGGAGGAAAGAAGACTGACCCAATAAATTATAGGCCTGTGGCACTAACAAGTGTTGTCAGCAAAATCTTTGAGATATTAATTAAAGAGAAATGGGTGAGGTATTTTGAAGATAATGGAGTTATATCTAATAGGCAATTTGGATTCAGACAAGGGAAATCATATGTGACGAACCTACTAAGTTTCTATACACGAGTAATTGAAATAACTGAAAACAGAGATGGATGGATGGATGCTGTCTACCTATATATCAAAAAGGCATTTGGTAGAGTTCCACACAGGAGACTCTTATGGAAACTGAGAAACAGGTGGACTGAGAGGGAAAGTATTAGAATGGATGCTGTCTACCTATATATCAAAGGCATTTGGTAGAGTTCCACACAGGAGACTCTTATGGAAACTGAGAAACAGGTGGACTGAGAGGGAAAGTATTAGAATGGATGCAAGATTATTTTGAAAGATACAGAAATGAGAATCAACTTCAAGTTGAAGGAAAGTAACAAGTGGAGTACTGCAGGGGTCAGGTTTAGCACCCATAATGTTCCAGATGTATGTAAATGATATGCAGTGTGGTGTGACCAGCTATATGAATCTGTTTGCCGATGATGCCAAATTAATGAGAGTTGTTAAAAACACTGATGACTGTCAAGAGCTACAAGGAGATATAGACAAGATTGATGAATGGAGTAAGAGGTGGAAACTGGATTTTAATGCAAAGAAATGTTGTGTGATGGAGCTAGGCAAGAGCAAAAGGAAAACAAAACAAGATGGGACAGGAGGCAATAATTAGAACCAAGAAAGAAAAAGATCTAGGGGTGGTGATACAAGATACACTGAGCCCAGAATGGCACATAAATCAACTATATGGATCAACATACCGAATATTCACTAATATTACGGTGCAAGAGAAGTGCAAGCGAGATTGTCAGACTGGTGGGAAGGCGGCGTCGGCCACCACGTGTTTTTGTGTTTGAATAGAGAGGCCGTGTTTGGATTATAGGTCAAAATTTGTTTGCCAAGTGTGTTTGGATTGGGAAGTGTTCAAGTCAAAGGGTATTTGAATCAAGAGGTACCACTGTACATGTAAAACTGAGTAATGCATTCCAACACAAGAAAAACATGCAAATTATAGTTTAATAATACTGATGTACACTGAAAGAAAGTTAACATTAATAAGGAAAATAGTGATAAATGGTATTTGTTTTTAAAATAAACATTTTAATATAGAGAATGTAAATAAATAAACAGATGTATATATTAAATGAAGTGAAATCAGCTGTCGAGAATTTAACTTGCATAATAAACATAATGAAATTAATAGAGACTTAGAAATAAGCATCAGGACACCGGGATGCTGGTGCTGTGAAGTAGTGATGGCTTGGCTCACAGCTCATATGATGAATATTTCCTCATATCCTGGGGAACGATTAGGCTTGTTTGCCAGCTCACATCTTGGAAAATTCATATCCTTAAGCACTCGTATGTAGAGGTATGACTTTGTGTGTGTGTGTGTGTGTGTGTGTAGTTTGATATACATTGTTTTTGTTTTCCGTCCCCTCCAAGTCAAGAGGTATCTCTAGTATGCTTACAGATGTACGAGTTGAAATAGAACAGCTGAGTCTACCTTTTTAAATGGCATGGGCAGTGTTATGAGCCTGTGGCTCGGGTGTTGGATTCGGGTTTCTGTGTGAGTGTGTTTAGTGTTAGAAATATGTGGTTCAGGTGTTGAAATCAGGTTTGAGTGTGTGTGTGGGGTGTGTTTGTAGGTAAGGTGGTAAGTCAGCTGTACAGGACTAGTCAGTCAGAGCAGGAGCCATGAAGCCTGCCTTCACCACTACAAGTTGTACCTGCATCTACAAATTTTATGCAAATGAATGCAAGGAGAAACAATAGTTTTTTTCATGTCTGGGGAACCTGGGAGGAAAAGGAGTGGCCCACCCATACACCCACACACAAAGTCTAGTCTTACCTGGGAAGTAGGTCTGTTGTGCCACCATAATTCACTGTTGGTGTAACATTACTTTATGGAATAAATTAACTTGGTCACATTATCTCTAATGATGTTTTATTATGTTTTTGATATTTACAAATATGGGGGTGACTTAAATTACCAGCAAATTGTTATATGAACTTTATTTTAAATTCATTGGGCAGAATGAAGGCTGGTGGCTATTCCACCTTTATTATTTTGAGGTAGTAGGTTCAAAGAATGAAGATTGCAGAAAAGATTGCATTCAGGAAGTATACTGTAGTAGATACTAAATTATGAAAAGTATCTTAAATTGTGAAAAAGGATCATGCATGCATGTATTGTAAGCAGTGGTAACAAGGGTAACATTGACATAAAAGGACTCCATTCAGTGAGGCACCACAGAAATCCTACACAGCATAGGTGTTAAATTAAAAAGGAAGTAAAGGTTCCATCTCAGTGGGGTTAGTTTTTACATGCAGAATGGTTTATAACATCAATAAAACAGATACATATAAAGAAGAAATCAAAATTTGAGGAGAATATTGCAGAATAATATTTCGAAACAGAGCAACAAATTAGATTAATGTGAGGATAAGGCCATGAGATACTTCTCTTCCACAACTACCTACCATGTGGATTATTAGTATTCGATGAGGAACAAACTCCATTTTAAAAAAATTTTCAGTATATATTACTGTTTAAATGCTTAATACCACCCTACTAATAGGAAATATGTTGCAAATAATGATTTGATTTAAAAAGAGAATCAACATATGGGATAGGATGGGAAATTTGGTTATATTAATGGTTAACTGACACTGCATTGGTTGACAGGATGACCAAAAATGCAAGAATGAGGGTCTATGTCCACAAATATGCAAAGAGCGTCGTGGTGGCTACACCTGCACCTGTCTCCCAGGATACCAGCATAGTAATAATAGTAATTGTAAGCGTAGAGGTAAGATGATTTTTAATGCCTGGGACCAGTGTATCTTTTCTAACCAGTGAAGATTAATCCTCTAAATGAAATGTTACCCCATAGTTTAAGAAAAGTTAACTTCAGCAAAACCTTACTTAATTCTGATTGGAAATATTTTGAGGGTGTTCAGTTATTCCTTGATTTGGTATCACTATTTCTGTATTATTCTTGTGTGGTTTTGAAAACCCCCAAATATTAATTAATTAATTAATTCGGTTAATCCTTTTATTTGTAGCAAAACAAGACATTGCTGTTTGTATGTGTAATTTGTTTTTTACTAGAATGAGCTCTAAATGTTAAGACAAATAGATTTAGATTGATTTAGACATTCGTTTTGCCTACAGATGGAGAGGATTGGCTGCTGGTGAAATGGGAGAAGGGCATTCTTAACATCACAAATGTGTATTATCATAATGCCTTGTCAGTTGTGCCAGAACTTCCTGATACAGTGTCATTTACTGTGGATCCAGTCACAGGCAACATCCTCTACTCAGATGGTTAGTGCAAATTGTGTATGAAAGAGTACTGTTCTTGGAATGATTTTCAAGTGGCTTGACTAGTAATGTCAGATACATTTTAAGTAGTTTGGGTGTTTGCTACTACATTGATCATATGCTATATGGTTATCTATTATTGGGAGTACATTTCATTTCTCACACACACACACACACACACACACACACACACACACACACACACACACACACACACACACACACACACCTACCTCTAAACAAGATAGTAAATGGCATTGAAAAGCTGGACAAACAACACTTGGTGATGGAGGAAGAAACTAAACAGATGAGAGGACACTCGAAGATCAAAAAGAGTTGGTGTTTAAAAGACATTAAAAATTAGTTTTCCACATAGAATTGTGGATACTTAGAATGGATTACAAGAACATACATAAATTCAAGGAAAGGTTAGATACATGGAGATATGGAGACAACACCGAGTCCAGCTCGAACCCTGTATAATACAACTAGGTAAATACACACACTAGAACCCTGTCCCATCATTGAGTACCTAAGCCCAGTAGGGAAAAGTGATCATGTCTTGATAGAAATAGAATTGCAAAAATGGGTAATGCTAAGAAGAGAGGAGGATTATAAAATTGGAAGATTGAATTATGCAAGAGCTAACTTTGAAGACTTAGTGGAAGTATAGACTGGGGAGGGATCATGAGTGGTAAAACAGTACAAGAGAAACATGAAACATTCCTAAGGAAGTATGTATGTTACTGTGAATCTGTATAATCAGGGAATATATATATATATATATATATATATATATATATATATATATATATATATATATATATATATATATATATATATTGTGATTTTCAGGGAATGTGTATAATATCTGATTCACTCAGAGGATATGTATATAACTTGAAAATTTCAGGGAATATACATACTGTATTCCCAGAATTCTGGGCCTTATTATTATACAGATTCTCTGAATCATATTTGGTATGATAGAACAATTGAAAAGATCACTAAAAGCATGAATATATTTCTCTAATATTTTATTCATCACATAAAACACATGGATGTAATACTCATTTAAAATAAAACTAGTATAAAAAGTTAAGGTAATAAAATTTGATATGAAGAAATTTTGTTTTCACAATGCAAACTGAATGACATTGTGAGTTGCATTTAACTTTTAACATGAAACATTTACATTGATTTGTTTGACAATGTTTTGAACAAGCACAGTTACATTTGGCGAAATCTTGGCCACGTGATTTGGACTCTTGTTGTCCAGCAGATCTAAGAGAAACAATCTTATTGGTTGTCACATCTTTTGAATACAGTTCATAGGTACATAAATCAAACTGTTTCCTGATATACTTCACTCTCTGTATGCCATCTTTCACTGCAATTGTGTAATTGTCATTTTCGTCACTATCTATAGCTGTTCCCATGATATTCCTTAGATCCCCACGACCCTTATCCACCATTGGCATCAGAATCGTAACATTGTTACCAACGTTTCCATGGTCCATCATACGATGACTTCATTTAACCATACATTCAGCTTGTGAAAGCTGAGCTTTGCACGCACGTTTTCGCTGAGAAATAATATTGTTTGGACAAACGGAGAGTGGTGATGTTGTTCTCACAGTTTATTGCTCCATTTTTGGTGGTTCAGTAGCTGGTGGTTCTACAGCAGGTGGTTCAGCAGCTGTTGGTTGTACAGATATGAGTTCGACAGCAGGTGGATCAGCAGTAAGGGGTTTGGTAACACATGGTTCAACAACTGTTGGTTCTACAGATCTGAGATTGACAGGTGGTGGTTTGGCAGTAAGTGATTTGACAGCTGGTGGTTTGACACCAGATGGTTCAACTGAAGTTGTTTCATCCATAATTAATGAGAGCAAATCGTCCTCACTTTGGAGACGGTGAATTACATCATGTGGAAGAGCTGAAGTTGAGTCCTAAATTTACTTTTGCATCAGATCCAAACAATGTAGCAAATGGTGACCTTTTAATGCCAGAATGGTAGCTAGAGTTTTTTGAAATTGCACAAATTTTAATCCAACTCTCCAGTCTGTTGTATGTATTATCACTCAACCAGACTACCAACATATCTTTGATATCACAGTTTGCTTGTTCAACTGACCCCTGGCTCTGAGGATGTCTAGGCAGTTTGAGCTTGGTAATAACACAAGCAGTAAACTCTAATCCGTTGTCACTTTGTAAGATTTCCAGTGTGCCAAGTAAAAGAAAAATATCCAACAGCTGATAAGCAACTTATGCAGCATGTTTTGATGCGGGAGGTCTCAATACACAGAACTTTGTAAGATTGTCTTGGTAAACCATTATCCACTTGTAGTTGCCTTGCTTCATTGCCTGCATATCTACAATGTCAACCTGTGATGTGGAACCAAAGTTCCTTGTCAGAACAGGTCAAACAACAGTCCTTTTTGTTCTTGGTCGCTTACGTTTATGATAGTATTTGATGTGCAGTGATTTTTAAATGGATATGGCATCATGGGTAATGTTAGCATATTTTTAAGTTAATTCCTTCACCATCTTATGGTGCCCTCTGTGGCTGGCCAGTTGCAATGTGAGCATGTTAAATAATATCGAACATATCCTCCAATGAAGCAAAATGAAAAGGATCTTCATTGGCATTCCAGTCTTCTGATCAACGTGAAAACATCACGAAACTTGAGAACCTCATAGTTCTTCAGAAGGTAGTATTCATGAGGTGTCTTTTTGCCTGACTTCTCAATTGCTGTCAGATCTGCAATAATCTTATCATACTGCTCTTTTGGAAGCAAGACAGACTTCTTTCCTTCACTTTTTTTTAATAACTCTTCCTGAAAGTTGGATTTGTCATGATGTTGATGGTAGGAAAGATGGTGTGTGACTGGTGACTAAAACTTTGCCTGACCTTTTGTTAAGTGGGGGGTATAGGTTGGATGGGGGCAATTAGATGGAGTCCTGCGATCATTTGGTAGTTCAGAACTAAGCGAGCTGACATATGAGGACAGTTTAAAAGAAGTGGGACTGCCAACTCTACAGGACAGAAGAGAGAGAGAGAGAGGTGATCCAATAACTCTGTATAAGATAGTAAATGGTATTGAAAAGCTGGACAAGCAAAACCTGGTGATGGAAGAAGAAACTAGACTGATGAGAGGACCCTCAAGGAAAATCAAAAAGAGTTGGTGTCTAAAGGACACAAAAAAGTACAGTTTTCCACAGAATTGTGGACACCTGGAATGGATTGAAAGAAGAGGTTGTTACAGCAACCAATATACATAAGTTCAGGGAAATGTGGGATATATGGAGATGAGGAAACAGGACACTATGAGCCCTGCTTGAACCCTGTATAATACAACTAGGTAAATACACACACACACACACACACGCACACACGCACACATGCACATGCACATGCACACACACACACACATGCACATGCACATGCACACAGCCCCCCCTTACATCAGTTTGTAACGATACAAATCCTCCGAGTGAGTCAGACATTATATACATTCCCTGAAAATATCAGAGAATATATTCCCTGATTATACAGGTTCATTATAATATATAATGGTGTGGAAAGGTATGTACCAAAATACAAAGTAAGGAGTAGCAAACACACAAGGTACAATGCCAGATGTGTACAAGGGAAGAGGGCAAAGATAAGAGCTTGGAGGAAACTGAAACGGATAAATGAAAACAGAAATTCAAGGAAGCAAGAAATGAGTATGTCAGAATAAGAGGGGCAAAAATAACTTTTGAGAAGGATGTGGTAAAGAAGTGTGAGAATGAACCCAAGCTCTTCTATAAGTATATTAATGGAAAGATGAAGTGCAAAAAGACCTTAGATAAGATAGTAGAGGGACTAAAAACATACCAAACAGCAGAAGAGCTGAGTGGAATTATGAATGAGAGCTTCAAATCTGTATTCTCAGAAGAGGTGGTGTTCACAGAACCAATCATGGCAGAGGCACATGAGGGATTCCAAGAAGCTGTGGTGCAGAAGCAAGATGTTGGCAGATTGTTAGGAAGTTTGAATATAAGGAAATAAATAGGACTGATACAGCCAATTTGGGAAGTGCTTACCAGCTCAATAGAGGAGGGGAGGGTGCCACAAGAGTGAAAGAGGGCTAAAATAGTATCCATTTACAAAGGAGGAAAGAAGACCGACCCACTAAATTATACACCTGTGTTAGAGAAATGGGTGAGATATTTGGAAGAGAATGGAGTTGTATCAAATGGACAATTTGGATTCAAACGAGGGAAATCGTGCATGATCAATTGAAGATATTGAAGATATTGAAAACATGGGTTGGTGGATGCTGTTTACCTAGACATCAAAAAAACATTTGACAGAGTTCCACACAGGAGACTCTTATGGAAATTAAAACACATAAGTGGGCTGAGAGGGAAAATATTACAGTGGATGCAAGATTATTGGAAGGATAGAGAAATGAGAAATGTAATCAGAGAAGCAGCCTCAAGTTGGAGAAATGTAAGGAGTGGAGTATTGCAGGGCTCAGTCTTAGCACCCATAATGTTCTAGATATATGTCAATGACATGAAGTTTAGTGTGACCAACTACATGAAGCTGTTTGCAGGTGATGCTGAATTAATGAAAGTTGTTGAAAACATTAATGACTGTCAAAAGTTACAGGTTGATATAGACAAGATCTATGAATGGAGTCAGAGGTGAAGGATTTCGATGCAAAAAAAGTCATGTGACTGAGCTAGGCATAAGAAAAAAAAAAAAAAAAAAAAAAAAAAGCCAGAATGGAGGTATGTGATGGGATAGGGGGGGGGTAATACTTCAGACCAAGGAAGAAAAAGATCTGGGTGTGGTGATACAAGATATATGAACCCAGAATGGCACACAAGCTAACTGTTTGGATCAACATACAGGATATTAACCTATGTATTAGGGTGGCTTTCCACCATATGGATAAGGATATGATGAGAAAAATTCTAACCAGTATGATAAGTCTGAGGTTGGAATATGCAGCAGTGATTATTCACCATATGTGAAAAAGGATTTAAGGAAATTAGAAAGGATTCAAAGAGTAGCCAAAGAAAAATGGTGCTGGAATTAAGAGAACTAACATATGAAGACAGATGAAAAGAAATTGGACTGCCAAACCTACAAGATAAATGGGAGAGAGGAGATATAATAACTCTACATATACAAGATAGTAAATGGAATTGAAAAGCTGGAAAAGCAGGACCTGGTGATGGAGGAAGGAACTAGACAGATGAGGGGGCACTCAAAGAAGATAAAAAAAGTCAGTGTTTAAAGAACATTAAAAGTACAGTACATAGAACTCTGGATATTTGGAATGGATTAAAAGAGGAGGTTGTTTCAGCAACCAACATATGTAGATTTAAAGAAATGTTGGATATATGGAGATATGGAGACAGGACACTATGAACCCTGCTCGAAAAAAACTGTATAATACAACTAGGGAAATACACACACACACACACACACACACACACACACACACACACACACACACACACACACACAATTTCAAAGTTTTTAATTCTTTAAACAATTTGATTTGAGCATGCATTACATGATACATGCATGTACTCACCCTCTAACCAATGAGTTACTTGCTCCCTTTTCCTCCCTCACCACCATCTGTATGCACCAACAACTTGCCATTAAAAAGGTAAATAGGTACAGTGTCGAGTCAGTACTCGAACTTAATTCATTCCAAATGGCTGTTCAAGTATAAAGTTTGATTATTGATACCTATAAATTGGGTCATTTGTTCTAACCTTAGGAAAACTTTTTGTTTACAAAAATTTCAATATAATTTTTTTATAATCATTTTTCCATTTTTTCCACTGCTACAGATCCCTTAAGTTTCTTTTCTTCATCCATTGCCACTAACTATCTTAATGGCCTGTTTTTCAGTATGGTGGCTACTGTAGATTTTGCCAGACAATACTGTCTTGTGTATATGTTTATGTTAAAACTCATATTTTTATCAACTGTTTAGAAGCTTTACTTCTAAGACAGCATTGTTTTGTAAAACAAAGAAGAAAAGTTTTACATAAATACTGAAAACATAGCAGAAGATGAGGAGGAAGATAAGTTTGTGCCCATCGCCAAGAGTAATGGTTCAAGATGAAACGGCAACTGTTAAACTTTCAGCATAAATTTGCCTCTATCGTCTGCTGCATTTTCGGTATTCCATGCAAAATGTCACTTTTTTTTTCTAGTAAAGCAGTGATCCTTGATCATTTTGGTCCTAAAACAGCTTTCTAGGATGTATTATGTTAGAGGTTTGAGTTCTATTGTGTCTGGGATTCAGTTTTCACTATTATTATGTATCCAGTCATTTTACAGGCTTTTGTTTCCATGATTAATGCTTAAACACTATCTTTTAGTGCATTTTTTTTTTTACCAGGGGAGAGAAATGTTGTAGCTATGATAGAGAAGTCTCCTGAGGGTAAAATGGAAGAGACCATTCTCTGGAAGAAGAATAACCCTGGCCCAATGTGTCTTGATCCATGGCAAAGAAATTTGTACATGGTGGAAACATTCAAGATAGACATTGAAATGCAGGATGAAAGGAACACTGAAGACAGTTGGAATGA
The DNA here is from genome assembly GCA_020233015.1 of Callinectes sapidus. Lineage (NCBI taxonomy): Eukaryota > Metazoa > Arthropoda > Malacostraca > Decapoda > Portunidae > Callinectes > Callinectes sapidus. The sequence goes on from CM035190.1 coordinate 11,994,971, forward strand.
GAAATATAGTGAAGATGTAGGCCTGTGGTCGACCATCATGGTATGTACTTGTGTAAAGATATACATATCCATGTAAACATGCATCATGTGTAATCATGCAGCATGGCACACAAAAGCATGCCTCACACACACACACATACACATACACACACACACACACACACACACACACACACACACACACACACACACACACACACACACACAGGAGGTTGAGGAGAGGTTGAAGGAAATAGAACTGCCTACCTTGCAAGCCAGACGAGAAAGAGGAGATCTAATAACGATGTATAAAATAGTGAACCGCATTGACAAGGTTGACAAACAGGATCTGGTGGTACTAAAGGAAGATGGTGGAAGGATGAGAGGGCATTCAGAGAGGATCAGAAAAAGACAATGTTTGAGAGACATTAAAAAGTACAGCTTTCCGCATAGAACTGTGGATGTTTGGAATGGATTAAGTGAAGAGATTGTTACAGCAGCAAGTGCAGAAATTTAAATATAAGTTGAATATATATAGATATGGAGACAGGACAATATGAGCCCTGCTCAAGCCCTGTATAATACAACTAGGTAAATACACACACACACACACACACACACACACACACACACACACACACACACACACACACACACACACACACACACACACACACACACAGACACGGACATGGACATGGACATAAATGCACACACACACCTACACACACACATGCAAGAGATGGACACGCATGTGCACGTGCGCGCGCGCGCACACACACACACACACACATATATATATACATATATACACAAATATGCAAGTGTGGACCACAGACAAGGACATGCATGCACACACACACATTCACACACATGTAAGCATGCACCACAGACAAGGACACGCATGCACACAGACACACACACTGGGACAAGTAAAACCTGGTGATGATGGAAGAAGAAACTAGACAAATGAGAGGTTAGTCAAGGGAGGACATAAAAAATGCAGTTTTCCACATATCAATCATGGGGGGGCATACGCCGGGGGGCGCGTTGCTTTGCCTACCCCATGGTGTCACCCATGGCGGTCACGCCTCGCGAGTCTCCATGCAGGCTCCTTCCCATACTGAATGACTCCCAGCAGAAGGCATCGACTTGCCACAGCCAAGAGTTTTGTGGGCATCCCCTTGGCATCTTCAAGCTGGGTTATCCCTTTTGGAAATTGGATATTTGGAATGGGCTTAAAGATGTTGTTACAGCAACCAACATACATAAATTGAAGGAAATATGGGATATATGGAGATAGGGAGACAGGACACTGAGCTCTGCTCGAACCCTGTATAATATAACTAGGTAACCACACACACATACACACATGGAGGCATGTGCCACAGACATGGACATGTATGCATTTGCCATCTGCAGTGTAAATGATGATCTTGGCTCTTGTAATGCGGCACACAATCCCATTTTACGTGTCTTAACAGCTTGACAACCCAAATTATATGGATGGTGTAAGAGTTCAAGAACAAGGCTTATATTATTCATTTATAACAACATTGTGTTGCACTTTTTTTGCATTTGAATGCCTATCACTATCATTTGCAGTAAATTTGTTGTGCAGAGCAGTGTATAGTAAAGGCTTTCTTTTAGTTCATGTATCTTTATGAATATCTTTATGCATCTTGGTTAGTTGTATCCACTCCTGATTCCTGGATGAATGAATTTCATTAAACCATTATTCTTTGTCACCATTAACCAGGCTTGTAATCTGGATAACAAGAACTGTGGGATCATCTATGGAAGCAACAACTCTGTGGTACATTCAGTGTCGGTGGCATTGAGGGAAGGACGACTTCTCTTCTGTACTAAATTCTGGGCTTTGAAACAAGGACTGATTATGACATCATTTCTGGACGGTACAGAAATGCGCGAGATTCGGAGGAAGGTGAGAGGGCAAGAGTGTGGGTACCAATTTCCATTTAGATGTTTTAGAAAATTTGAAAGTGCATACAGTACATAAGATTTGAAAACACATACAATATATATAGGAACCTGCTGTTAATTCCTTGCTTCAGCCAGATGGGCAAAGCAGGGCTTTGTGCAATTTTTATAAATAGGGAAGGTAATCAACAAATTTCTATAACTTGAACTAGAAGCTGATGACTTTAAAGGAAAGCTATACTGCCAAAGATATTTTGATTATGGGCAAAATTGAATTTAAATAAGATACTTGATAGGATATTTAATAGCATACTTTTGGGAAGTGCTTATACTCCTGCACTCTGAACTGGCAGCGTTTGTGTGATCTTGTGCTTACCTGGGGTTCCCCCATCATTGTAAAATCACAGGCTGCCCCCCTTTTTGTCTAACCCTGCTCAAACTCTTTACCTAATGTTTGTCCTTTTTTTTTTCCCTCTTTCTACCTAAATTGGTGTATTTCCAAAATAATTTTAAGAATCATTTTAATTTTCATTTACATCACCATTGAGACAAAAATTGAGAGGTGTTTTTGTTTAAAGGTTTTCCTTATCCTAGACATGGCACATCAGCTTGAAAAATGCAGGTCTGCTGTTACCTCCATTAGGATTCGCATGCTATCAGTTTTGATGTCCTCGCACAGTCTCACTATGGACAGTTTTACTGCAAGCTTGCCATATGTCCAGCTTCACAGCCAATGTAAGGCAGCGATATATAACTTGAAGTACTTCTTTAGAGAACAGGCTGGTAAACTGTAGAGATGTGGCAACAATGGAAGATCAGCTGTAAAAAGAACATGCCCAAAAAGCGGCCAGTTTAGAGAACAGCATGTATAGAAGATTGATGAGAAGTTCAGAAGACTGTAAAGTGTAGTCAAATCTAAACATTCTATAGGAATACAGGATGAAACTGTTAGTTTTAAGTCTTGACCATCACTAAAATTTGTACATGTGGTTATGCTCAGGTGGTCTGGTGCGGTAGTGTGGCAGTGGATGAAGCCAAGCGACGTGTGTATTGGACTGATTTGGTACTGAATACTGTGGAATCTGTAACATGGGAGGGTGAAAACCATCACTATGTTCACAGACACCAAAAGGTGAGTGAAACTATAGCTTACTTTTGATAGTGTTTAATATATATATATATATATATATATATATATATATATATATATATATATATATATATATATATATAGTGCATGATAGCGATAATGGGACATCAACTTTAATGGGCAAGAAGATTTTGCCCACTAAGTTAGTTTTAGTTCAATGGGCTATTTATGAAATTGGCAGCCACCAGATGTCACGGGTCAGTTTAAGAGATAGCTGAGCCAAGCAAGATATTAACTATCATGATTTTTCTGTACTTAACCAAACAGCTGTGTGGCATCGTATCATTACGTACAAGTGAAGTACAAGTGAAGTAATATAATAGCATTACACTGGAAATGGTTTACCGTGATGTATCTTAAAACCAGGGCCAGAATGTTTCACATCTGGCAATTCCATGTCACATTGTTCTTACTATTATGAATAAGATTAAACTAATATTGTGTTGTTCACCCGTTTAGCATAATCAGTGTGCACTATTCAGCTAGAAAAGTACTCGTTTAGAGTGTATCAGTCTCTATTTTGACGAATATCAAAGTGAGGCAAATCTTGCCACTTAAGATTCAGGAGACTGTCCCTAATCCAAGACCAGCAGCAAGGTGTGTGGTGCAAGTTGACGTGTTTCAAGTTGGAGGGCGGGAGAGCTCTGGGAACGCAGGACCACAAGGGGTGTGTGGAATTGGGGATACTGAAGCATGATCTGTGGGAATGATGGCAGACAGTGCCGTGATGAGGTCCTCGGATGAAATCAAGACAAATGAGTCATAACTGATCTCAGATGACTGACGGTCTCTGAGCTCGGATATCCGCTGTTGAACCATTCAATATTATTAACATTTAATATCCACCAAAAGAGAAGTTGACACTTAAAACCTATATTTATTTTTCACACTCTAATGTGAATCAAATATCTAGAGAGGCCTGGAAGTGCTGATGTTGCATTTTTATTGTTTGTAAATGCCAAAAAAGATGAGATGAGAGAGTGCCAGTTTGTTGACTTTGGCTTCACATCTCAGGAAAATACATTAAGGAGAGAAATGTTTTCTCTCGTGCTATATTTTTCTTGAAGCTTTTTTTTACCCTGCTCGTGCATGAAGTTACTTTGACACGTAACTGCTTTTATAACCGTAGGTAAATCACGGTAAGGATGAAGTAATTTTTGGCTTGGTTATCGCTTAACTTGTAGAGCCATCTGGTGGCTGAGGTTCATAAATAGCCCATTAATGTTAATGAGCAACCCAATAACGTTAATGGCTGATAATCGCTATTGAGCACAATATATATATATATATATATATATATATATATATATATATATATATATATATATACATACATACATACATATATACAATGGTACCTCTTGATTCAAACTTGTTTTTTTTTGGCTGTTCGAATTGCAAAAATTGGAATAAGGAAGCAATTTTTCCATTGAAATTAATGTAAAACAATTTAATCCGTTCCATATTTTAAATAAAAATACCACACTCGACCCTCAGCTATTGTGAGATATTGGTCCCTTAACATCGCCGCAATACCTAAAAATGCAATAGCCATTGTTAAGAAGTAATGGGAAAAATAAAATCGGTCCTGTCCCACTAGAGTGGCAACATGATTTAACATATTGGCACCTTGTTTTCCCCTCATCTCATCATAATTCATAGATATCCTTCACATTTTGAGGGTATAAAGTAAACAGACATGAAATGCATAAAAAAACAGGCATAACAAAAAACTTATTTACTTCGGTATGAAATTCCTGAGTCCCAATGAAGACTAAACAGGCCTCCCCTGGTTTCCCACCTCCCTCTCATGCACTAAATACTGGAACAGATCACGTAGTATTTTCCCCCTCCCCCTCACTCCCCCCTATTCACTACCATTCAGTACACCAGCAGACCAAGTGGGCTGCCCCCCCATTCCCTCCCCCCTCTTGTGAATCACCATCCTCCCCCCCACCCCTCTCTCTCTCTCTCTCTCTCATGTAGAATATATTCTTGCAGCATCATTTCCAACAGGAATTACTTCAAGAAAAGTATAAATTATTGTACAAAACTGCAAATTATTGTATTATTGTAGTTTGCGTAAATGTCAATGATATTTAACAATTCATCCTTCATTGGTTGTTTAAAGTGTTAAATATATATTCATTAGTAAATAAGTTTGCCAGTGACCAGTGTAGAAGCCTGCATTAACTTGGGTGTTGATAGGAAGTGACCAGGGTTGGGGGCCCAGAGTATGCGAGGCAACTAGGGGCCGGAGTGACTTGAAAGCCATTCACGAGTCGCAATAGAGAGAGGTGGTCACGACGAAGTGCAAGCGAGACTGGCTGATTGGTGGGAAGGTGGCATCGACCGCTACGTGTGTTTGTGTTCGAATTGATAGGAAGCGTTCGGATTGGAGGTCAAAATTTGTTCACCAAATCTGTTTGGGTTGGGAAGTGTTCGAGTCAAAGGGTGTTTGAATCAAGAGGTAACACTGTATATATAATAATAATATTGCCGACGTGCCTCACCAAAGCACTCAGGAAACATTCATCATCTATGGAGAGCAGAGCTTACCCTGCCAAGGAGCCAATAAATTGCTTACATTCTTATTTTAATATTTGTATGAGTGTTGTGTGTGTAGGTGGCTCCACTGTATACCTTGTCGCATGTTATTTCTTGCTGTGTTCAATTTTTCAGACAACTCTATTACATTTTCTTAATTTCATTGTTTCACTTTTTCCCCATGTGATGTGGAAGGTGAAGAACTAGAATGTGAAAATACTTTGAATTTGATAGAAATTAAATTTGTTTACATCTCATGTTAAATGTTACTTTTGTGTTTTGGTTTTTAATGTTTTAGTTTAAAGTAAAAATTGTCTAGTTCTGCTGAGGGAATTTTTCACCTCAACTTTATAGATGGAGGATAAAATCTAAATCATATTTAACCTTTAATGTTGCATGTAACTGCTGCTAATGTGGTGGTGTTAGCCTGCCTTAATGTTGTATGTAACTGCAGGAAATGTGGCTTTCTGTTGGCTTGGCTGTAGTTGGACATAACATTGTGTGGGCCAATGCAGATAATAGAATGCTGTTTCTTTGCCCAAGAGCATCCTTTAAGGGTAACTGTTCCAAGATTGACCTTCCTGTTGTTCCTCGTGAATTGTTTGCTGCTCCAATGTCTCTTGCTCCAGGTATGTGATTGTTTATCATGCTTCACATTTAACCATAACTTGAATAATGTCAAAGGGAATAGGAAATTTTCATTGGTATTTCATATGTTTTCTCTCAATCATAACTGTTGAATATCAAAATTATTAAGAAATGGTCATAATACATTTCTCCTCATCCACTAAATATTGGGCTTATGTCCATTCTACTGTATCCATGTGAAATTAATGAAAAGTAGCCATTTGAGACTTTAGCAGAGGCTGCTTGTGTAATCAGGTGTTTTGGGTGTAGGGTGAGATATTGGTGAAATGTGGGATTTTCCTGTACTGTTATTTTTTAGCATAGTCTAGCCCCTTCCCCACAATTGGACATTTACCTAACCATGCATAAACTAATCCAGCCTAACTGGGAGATCAGGGCCCCCACACTAGCATAAACTAGCCTCATGTGAGACCTAAAAAAATTGTAACCTTATCCCTTAACAGTGAGGTGAAGAGGTTCTCAGAGTGATGGAAATGCATACAGCTACAGGGCTTTAATAGATGTACAAAACTTCTTTTTCTGTATATCACCGTTGGAAAAATTAGCATAAAAAGATAGAGATGATACAGTATAACTGGTAAATACCAGTACATTTCTTTTCACTTGTATGCAGTATTTTGGTAAGTGACCAAGAGATGTCTCACGTGAGAGATGATACAGTATAACTGGTAAATACAAGTATGTTTCTTTTCACTTGCATACGATGTTTTGTTGAGTGACCAACAGATGTCTCACATGAGTTCCTTTATGCAACACAAACAAGAACAGTTACACAATCACACATGCATAAAATATATATATATATATGTGAGGCACCTAGAGCCAGAGTAACGTAAGCGCCGAAACTAGAAAACGGAGAAAAAAGTTATCAAAGTTTTGCAACATTCAGAATGCAATATCTCCTCAATTAATAGAGATAAGAAGTAAGGCTTGGCTTCAAAATGTTCGTTATTTAATGTACTTTACAGCCTGTATCTGGGCATTCAGTGATATAAAAGCATTCTGAAAGGATGATTGCTTTTTTTATCCGGTTTGTGGGAAAAAAAAAAAAAAAAAATTCAAATATTTTGAGAATCAAGCATGCATGCATTGTTTGTTCTTGTTATTATGTGTAGTTGTTTCAACATTATGTAGGTTATTGGGATTCACCACCACTGAAGCCTTTCTTGAGTGATGTATTCTATTAAGCAAAAACGTAAGCGACACTCGTGCACGTACTTCTTAATCTAAACACCTAATATGGAGAGAATGATCAACGGCAGAAAAATAGCAATCCTTTTAATGCCAGAAAATGGAAACAAACATCTAACAAACTGAAAATAGTCCATTAGGATAACAGAACAGGAAAAAATAAGAAAATTATCCGGCAGGTGAGTACCGCGCCTGTACTTGACGGCCTGTAGACCTGCTCACGTATGCCTCTCCCATATTCCTTCGTCTTTATATTTTGAATAACATGTTTGAATTTTAAGCCTCTTTCATGATTAGGGTCATTGTCAACAATTTTTCTGGATGGCATTTTCAAAGTCATGGAAACCATCAGCCACAGGTGAGATGCAGTTGTGTTGTGGTGTGTCGTCCTCAGTGCCCTCCCCCTCTACTGCTCGCTGTTGTTCTTTTGAAAATACAACAACCTTTGTCTCTAAGATAATAGCTTTTCTATCTTTTTCGGGATTATCAGAACACTTAAGTGAACTTTACCATGTTTTCCTTGTATTTTGTAGTTTTAATCACTAATGAGCTTAAAAGAATTTAATCATAGTGACAGTTGCAGCATGGTTCAAGTTTAATTTATGAAATACATGTGACCATAGGTCAGTTGAAATGTGCTTCAAATTTTGTAAAGCAAATTATGACAAGCCCATTAAAGAGCATTTTGTTTGTAACATTGAATTTTCCATTTGTAAATCTGTACTAAGGACCTAATCATTTTATTTGTATCTTCGAAAATTCATAAATAGAGCATTCATAAATCAAGGGACGGGTGTATTAGATTTTTAGAGTATTAAGTCGAACTTTTGTGTTTGTGTATTGAAAGCTTGACTATTGAGATGTTTGAGTTTTGAGTCTCACTGTACTTGATTTGGTGAATGATGATATGCTTCAATTTTTTGGTGCTCTGCTTATGCTTATGTTTTGGTTTCTGGTGGGTACTACAATTTGCTTATCTGCTTTGAAAATGTTAGTCTGTTGCAGCAGATAAGCAGCTTTTGAAGTAGACTGTCCAACTATGGAAATGAATAGGTATACCACTACTATTTCTGTGATAATCTAGTGAGAACAGCAAACAATAGCTGCCAGTACTATCACTAATGTGGCGACTAGAGTTCACTGAGTAGAATGGGCTGTAACAGCTGGTACTATTACTGCTACCACCTTTGCCATCATCTACTGTGATCAACAATGAGCATTCATTCACTGAATGAGTAAATAGTGGCTGAACTTTGATTTTCTTTATTACTGTTACTGTGCTGTACCAGTTTCTATTTTATCCTTTTGAATTTTATTGACTAATCTGAGCTGACAATGAAGTAAACTCCTGTTTTAATGGCAACATGATTTTATATATAATAATAAAAGCAAGTTGGAAAATGAAGATTGATGATACAAAAAGATGGAGTAACGATGGGTTTATTATCCCATTACTCGCATCCTCCTTTTACCTGTAATACTTAGTGTTTTGACTCAATTATAGATGATACATAGTGAATTGTGTAATGCCTTTGTTTGTTCCTTCAATATCAGAGAAGGACCAGTGCACGAATGTGAGCTGCTCTCAGATGTGTGCTTCAGGTGGGGACTGCAATATCTGTATGGTTAACTACCAGAAGTCTAGTTTGGATCCAACAAAGTGTACAAAGGTAAGGTTGTATAGAAAGTCTAGATTAGATCAATCAATGTATACAAAGGTAAGCTTGTATAAAAAAGGTTTCAAGGGGAAAGTGCAAAAAGTATGTATTAAAATTCACAAAGGTTGAGTTTGTAAATATTTGTATTCGTTCATATTTAGACCATCAATGCATTGACATCCTTGGCTCCTGAAAGTCCTTTTCTTAGATTAAAGAAAAAAGAGTTAATCCTCTTAATGCTTCTGATGCACCTTTTTGGTATGTTTAAAAGATCAGCGTACTTATTGTGCCAAAGACTTTCAAATAAAATAAAATGACATGTACTAATGTAAATTCAAGACAACATGGTTATAGCAGGGAATAGGTCTTGCAAGTTGGTCAGCATATTCTGCTGTTCCTTCCTCATACGTTGACTGCACTTCTGAACAATCCTTATGCATTGCTCCATGAGCCTGTACAACCATACTTCAACATGTTCAGTAAGGTTCCAAACATCTTTTTAAGCTCTTTGACCTGTTTTTGTTTCATCATAAAGTATATCTGCATCATGATCTGAACTCCATCTTTGATGAATCATTGCCAGCCAAAGTTACTTGAACTCTGCCTTTCCAGTTTTTTTTTTTTTTTTTTTTTTTTTTCTCCTGATTGTAGTAAATGACAAGAGAATATAGATTTATAAAATTTTCTTTCTCCACCACAGTTGAACACTTGCAACAATAATGACTGTGAGGGAGGAAGTGAATGTGAAGCTCACACAAGTGACAAATATGTATGCAGGTGAGCAGAATCTGTAGTTGATTTGGTGAATGCAGAATGCTGTATAGATCACGACAATAGTCACTCTAAAGATTTTAAAGGAGCCTCTCAATTTTATTGACTGGTGTAGAATTTTATTTCAAATTCATTAGATAAAGGTCTACATTGACATCATGTTCTGCAAAATATGATGTATGTCTGTTGGACTTGTTACAGGTGTCCTGAGGGAAGGTATGGTTTAAGGTGTGAGTTTACTTCATCCAGCATCCAAAGCTCTGCATCAGTAAGTGCTGCTGTGGTGGTGGTGATAATAGCACTGTTGATACTGTTAATTTTGGCACTGGTGTACTTCTACTGGTGGAAACAACATCCATTCATCATGTGGAAGAGAAGAAGTCATGGGTAAGTTAAAATGTCGAGTTATTCATTTAAAGAACACATAATACCTGACAGTATCTCATGGGAATGTGCCCTCTAGCAGAGAAGTGGTTTGCTGATGTAAAATTAGTGGTATGTACATGGTGTAGTCTGGTTGGGTCTTCATTTCAAGAACCAAAATGATACTGAACATGAAATTAGAGATAAAGGCATGATGCAGACTAGTAAAAGTGTACAGTGGTACCTCTTGATTCAAATACCCTTTGACTCGAACGCATCCCGATCTGAACACATTTGGCGAACAAATTTTCACCTCCAATCTGAACGCGGCCTCTCAGTTCGAACACAAACACACGTTGCGGCCGACACCGCCTTCCCGCCAGTCAGCAGACTTCTCTACCTCTCTCTTTTGTGACTTGTGAATGACTTTCAATTCACTTCGGCCCCTAGTTGCCTCGCTTACCCCAGCCCCCAACCCTGGTCACTTCCTACTTATCACCCCAGTTAATGTGGCCTTTTACTCTGGTCACGGACAAACTTATTTCCTAATTAAGATATATTTAACACTTTAAACAACCAATGAAGAATGAATTGTTAAATATCATTGTCATTTGTGCAAACTATGATATTACAATAATTTGCAGTTTTGTATAATAATTTATACTCTTCTTGAAATAATTCCTGTTGGAAATGATGCTGTGAGAACATGTTCTACTTGATGAGAGAGAGAGAGAGAGAGAGAGAGAGAGAGAGAGAGAGAGAGAGGCTGGAGGCTGGAGGCTGGAGGGAGTGGGGGAGGGCAGCCTACTCAGTCTATTTGTTTTGAATGGGAGTGGATAGGGACGGAGTGAGGGAGAGGGGGGGAATACTATGCGATCTGTTCCTGTATTTAGCATGAGAGGGAGGTAGGAACACGGGGGAGGCTTGTATAATCTTCATCAGGACTCGGGAGTTTCAAACCGAAGTAAATAAGTGTTTCGTTATGCATTTTTATTTTTATGCATTTCATGTCTGTGTTTACTTTATACTCTCAAAATGTGATCGATACCTATGAATTATGATGAGATGGGGGGAAAACAAGGTGCCACTCTATTGTGTTTTTAGCTATTGCGGTGATGTTAAGGGACCAATTTCTCATAATGGCTGGTGGTTGAGTGTAGTATTTTTTATTTAAAATAAACTGGAACGGATTAAATGTTTACATTAATTTCAATGGTAAAAATTGCTTCCTAATTCAAATTTTTGCAATTCGAACAGCCCCAAAAGAACGGATTAAGTTCGAATCAAGAGATACCACTGTATTTGCTATTTAGGATGTTAGTGGAATTGCTTATTATGATGAGCAGGCACTGCTACTACATGCAGTGCAAATACTAGTAGAGTTTGGTTATTTTCTTCAGTTCAAAGGTTTGTGAAATTGTAAAAAAATGTTATGAAGATTTTCATAACCAGTTCAGTAGGATGAAACTATTTATAGATGACTGTCAGACGAGCAGAAATGGGGAGTGACAAATCTTCAGATGGTGGATCTTTTCATTGTTCATGTGACACTGAGGTTGGAATGAAAGGTTAATGTTGGGAAATATATGATAATGTTGAAGAGGGCAGTGGTATGACTTTAGCATATGAGCATGTCCACTGTAGAAAGAAATGGAAGATGATTATGGGAGGAGAAACAGTGAAGATGAACTGTGTTAAGTAAATATGGAGAAACAAAGTTGTGAAAGATAAGTAGACCATGGGATTACTATCATGAACCATGAAAGGGATGAAGTTGTGAAGTTATGTAAAGAAATTATAATAATATACCTATTTGTACATGGTTTGTAAGAGCAAGTAAAAGTGTGTATGAACTCTAGTGTCAGTATAGTGTAAGTGGTTTGTAATTCAAAATCTTTAAAAAGGAAAACACTTGAAATATAAAAGGCTGCTTGAAATATGAAACGATGGGGTTAAGGAGGATATGTTTGAAAGATGATGGAAGAGCCCAGGCACTTGAACAATCAAGAAGTATCTGAATTAACTTTGAAGGTAAATATAAAGTTTTCAATTTGATGGGCACCCTCTGATAGTAAGGCACAAGTTTTCCAAATAATTAAATATGAAAGTTTGAGTACTTTAAATGAATCCACATAATGGGTTAATGGGTTAAAACCTTTACATATTATGACTCCATTACAGAGCTGCTGCTCAAGGCTACCACTTTGTGAATCCAGCTTTTGGTGTGATACATGATCAACCAATCTTGGAGGGTGAGGAATCTCCCCGGAGTAGCATGCTGGTACAAGTAGTTGTGCCACCACCTAGTGCACCACCCAGTACTCCAATGTTACCAAAACAGGAGGACCAACAGCATAGTATGAATAGCCACAAGAATAAAAAGGAAACTCAGGCAAGTTAAGATGTTGTTTATCAAAGAAATTTTTCAAAATTGTCAATAATTTAAGGACTTTACTATCATACTTAAGGTGGAAGGAATACTGCAGAGCAGAATACTATCATTGTGGTGGAAAGAACACTGTAGCAGAACACATCTTGGGATTGAAGAATGCTAGCACTGTATTTTTCTGTGTATTGTAAAAGGCAATAAGGATCCTGAGATGAGTTGAAATGCCCATTCATTATTTTTATTCCTTCAGTTAGAGGAATTGTATGTGATTTTGTTGCTCTTACGATGGGATGAATATAAGTCAAGAACAATTGTTTCCAACCTGGGATAGAGTACAGTGGAGCTGCCTTTAAAGTGTGTGTTTTTTTTTTTTTTTTAAGACGCAGTTTTGATCTAACTTTACTAAGAATATTGATTTGATCTGATGTGGCTGGGTTTTTGGCTTTGCGGTGAGGAGGGTTGGCAGGGCACGGCTGAAACAGAACGGAATAGGGCAGGTGGGCTGTGGCTTGTATGGTGGCCAGCATGATAACTCTGCATTATTTCATATTTGGTCTAATAATTCCAACCTAGATATACAATTGCATTTGAATAATAGTTATCTCTTTTTTTCACCAGTGTTTGCTTTACACATTTTTTAATCTACACAAGGTCCAAATTCTGGGGAGAGAGGAGCTCTGTGAAGAAGCTAATGAATTGTGTACATTCATATTTGAACACCATATTTGTTTTTTTCTTCTCTCTCTCTCTTTTTTGCTAACTTTGAGGCTCCAAAATCTTAAGTGTGCCATCTTTGATATTCTCCTCATGTCTGTTTCACCTTTTTTATTGCATTTGAATTCATTTATGGGTACAGAGGAACCTATAAGAATGTTCAAGGGATATGGAGGAAGGAAAAGATTGTGCAAGGAGTATGGAGGAACTAAAAGGTTATCAAAGGGGTACAGCACCCAGGTCAGTAAAAATTATTGTTCCTTGGATATTACTTTAATATTAATTTGGTTAAGCCAAGGTCTCTTAATCTTGAAACTGGTTCATTCAACAACAAAAATGCAAAAAGTACATGAACCAGAATGATCATCAACTCCTCCTTTGAAAATTATTAAAGATAAGCATATGTTCCGTGTTCCCGTCATATCACAATACTTGTTGGTTTGTGTGTACATCCACACTCATATGTACTGTATCAGTTAATTTACCTAATTTACCCATTTGTAATTTAGCAAACTTATGTTATTCATTAAGCTTTTAATAGTCATAGAACATTTAGAAGTTGTAATGGAGAATGAAATGATGCCATCATGGTTGATTTATCAATTACCTATTGTTAGTTGACTATTTCCACTACGTCATGTTTTAATACTTTGTTTTCATGTTTTAAGTGCTTCATATATTTCAGTGATTTGGTGCAAGGACTTTCATGCCCTACAACATAACTGTTGCATTCTACAACATAACATGTTTGTATTACAAATTTCATGTGAGCATGGCACATGAACCTTCAATAGTCAGTAATTACCATATTTTCCACTGTATAGACACAAGAAGAGACTGCTTTGGCTAGCACCACAGACTCCCTCTTGGCTTAAGGTAGCTAAGGCAACCATGCCACACTTGCTTGGTGAGTTACCAGTGCCATGTTCCCTTTGGAGTGCTAGGAAATAAACTGATATAAAGACAGGATGAATATTTAGCCATGAGATGGATCAAACCCTTCAAAGGAAGATATGAAGCAATTGAGAAGTTGTAAATAAATGTATCTGGAAATTATAGGACTATTTAGCCATCTTGTTGGTTGTTGTAATTATACTTTCATACTTACTGCAAGTTTATAACAAAGATTACTTGCTTACTCCCCATGCATTGTAAAAAAAAATGGTTTTGAAATGTTGTACCATTTATAATATGTGCCATTTTATGTAATGTATCCTTATTCATTCCTCCAAATGCAGGACTGACATGGAGGGTGAGAGCAACTTTTGATAATTCCACATTGAAGCTTACAAGTGTGAAGCCATTATCCCTAGCTCCAGCTGATCAGTAGCTTCCTTCCATCTCGGAAGATACTGCATATTTTAAAGCTTTCCATCATCCTCGTTGTACAACTTATTCAGTTGACATTGTCATGATTATATATTAATTGTCCATTAAAACTGACCACAAGATTTCTTTGCCATTCATTATTCACAAGGATTTTGTATAGTATACTCCAGTACCATTTGAATAATTCAATGTAGATTTGTATATATATATGGGTCACACACACACACTACTTGTTGTCCTGCTTATCTGCATCAACACCATAACACACAATGCAAATTTTTGAGCTTCCAAGGTTTGTTTCTTTCCATAGCATTATACAGTGACTATAGCCTGATTATTATGTTTTAATTCATATCAATACAGTAAAAATCCCAAAGTTCGGAATGTCTAACTTCAGAAAGCCTGGAAATTTGGAATTTTTGTCTGGTTAATTAATGCTGAATTTACCAAGTTTTTATTTTAATTTAAGAAAATAGATAAAGCCAAGGTTATGGTATCACTACTACAACACCTTGCAGGTATTTGTTCAGTGGAGTTGGTTTGAGTATTATTGTTGACACCCTACTTGTATTCTTTCTTGTACTTCCATACTGCGTCCATATATACTTTGAACACCCATACATCTCCCATACACCTATCACTGTGATAATATTGAGATATGATAATTTAAAATAGTCTTCTTGTATGTCTTCTTTCTCCCCCAAACATATTTCAAAACTTCTTACTTTTTGCTCTTCTTTTTTCTCCTACTTTTATTTAAGCATCAATTCTGTGTTCATAATGCTAAGTTGCCCACCATCCCCACAGCCAAGACAGGAACTCGCTTACCACAGCGGCAGCCCCAGGAGAGCACAGAATGGGTCAGCAATAGACATGGGGATACTTCCGGACGAAGATTTGTGGCTAGCAAGGGGAAGTGAGGTACAGACACTCTTCAGACTCGCTCAGAGAGGCAGGGAAGCACTTAAACACTACAACTTTTATAGTTTACTGACACAAGAACAGGATAAATAACAGGGTGGCAAACAGTATTACGCCTAGCAGGGTAGGAGGCAAGCAGGGTCGCCTCCTTGGAACGCAAGTGGTAACATCTTCAGAGAGCGGGAGCTGGAGATGTTCTCCTCCTCAGGGAGTGGGTGGCTGTCTCACCTGAGAGTGGGTGGTCGTCTTCTCAGGGAGCACAAGTGGCTATCTCTCCCGGGAGTGGCGGTCTTCTGCCCTGAGAAACGGACAGCAAGTCATTAACTCAAGTAGACATCTTTGCTCCACTTCTGATAGGCTCAGCACTCAGCCAATCAGAGTTGAAGTATCCACCTGGCCACCATCTCCTACCAGAAGTGGTACATCTGGTCATGAAGTAGCCTTCCTCACAGCAGCCCACAGGTGATCAACGTGGACACTGTGCGGCCATGTACATGTGCCATCGCCCAACTTGCTGGTGATGTCCGAGAGCTGCTTCAGGACAGTGCACAAGCCCTCCCAGTTGCTCTGCAGCCTAGGAACGAGGCCTTGTTTCTTGTGGGAATTATATAGCCAGATGCAGTCCTCCACCGCATACTGGGCAGACTGGTAGAACTTTAAGCAGTGCTCAGGTGCGTCACACTTGGTCATGCTGATCCCTTCTTGGCGTGCAAATGTGGCACAGCTTGCACCACTCCATATCCTGTCTCATGCTGATCCAGCACAGGTGTCAGCACAAATGGTACAGAGTCTTCCTTCGTCCCAGGTGCCCACTAGAGACGCCAGCATGAGCTTCCTTCAGCAGCTTGGCCCGCAGAGAGAGAGGGTTTACCAGCAGCCACGAGTGTTCCCAGCCTTGCTGCAACATGCCATCCTGTACACTCAGTATCTCCCATTGCTCCACGAAGGCCTTAGTAGCAGGACTTTTTGGCAACAATTCTTTGCGCAGCTGCTTGCCTTCCTCCATCCACCTTAACACCGGGGCAATGTCAGGGTTGGCTTGCTGGTTGTGTTAATACCACTGACTGGTCTCGGTCTGTCTCTCATGTGTGGCAGGAGCGCAGAGCTCGCCTCACCCACACCACCATTCACTTGACCACCGCAGCTAATTGCTGCTGCATGGTGCCCAAAGGCTATCTCAGTGGCATCTGCTGCCTCACTTTCCCTCAAGACTCGGCAGTGCAGCTCCAGTCTCTCGTCCTCGACATTTGAACTCGTCAAGGGGCTCTCCACCTGTTCCGCAGCACCCTCTAGGACCAGTGGTTGCTCTCCTGGGACTGCCACTGTGGTAAGGGAGTTCCTGTCATGGCTGTGGACTGTGGACATTCGTCTTCAAGTAATCATTGTTGGCTTGATCCATGAAGAACTGGACAGGTTGTGCCCTACTGAGACGAATTATTCTCTCTCGTTCAGGTGTGGTGTCGGTACCCGGCGCAACTGGACCTTCAAGTTGAATCTTCTTACCCTTGGCATCCTCAAATACCGAGGTAATGTAATCCATCATGAAATGGTACATGGATGGGGTTTGAGGCGGGTGCTCACGCCCCTCACCCACCTCCGGTCCTGTCAGGGTCCAGTCCTGCAACCCTGAGTGAGGTTGAGCCGTGTTAGGCCCAAAGGGCACCGAGGCAACAGAGTCCCGCCACCCAGAACATGAAAGGCGTGGAGAATCGAGGATATGTCTATCAGTCAAATCAGGGGGTGGGTCATAGCAAATGAACCAAGAGCGCCGTGACTGCTGTGAGGTGTGTGGGGAGTCCCAGAACGATCGGGAATAAGTGTTGGGACCTTGAGTCGATCCCGAGACACCGAAACAGAGTCCCGAACACAAAAGAGAGCCTGTCCAGTAACAGGCAAAGCAGTGGGTTTGTTGGGCCGTAGGGGGATCGTGCGACACTAGGCCCGTATCGGCTGAATGGACAGAGGTGGCAACTCATGGGTAAGGCGTGAGCATGCCGTCCTGAGGGCGGGGAGACATGGCAAGGGGCCAAGTCTCTCCCGGCCGGGCCTTCACCCAAGGCCATGGGGAAGGGGTCAGAATAACCTCATTCTTCTTCTACGGTCAATATTCTTCAGCAAGTACTATACGGAAATATAACATAAACTACACCAAGTTCACATAACTGGAAGGCGAAGTCACAACCACATGAACTGACACGGACGTCCCTCACTAAACATATGTCTGAACAGTGTCGACGTATCACAAGACAACACAATAATTTATTTCAAGTCTTATGGACAATTCTTTTGAATTCTAATGCCAGGAACAAGTTACTACTTTGATCTTCTTTTCATATAAAACAATTATCATAACCATTAGGGCCTCAGAATTGTAATTATTGAATGTGATAGGAATGGCAATACCTTCCCGCCAATCAGAGTGCGTTTTTGCTATTCCGAGCATATTCGCTGCCGTATTATCAAACGCCTGTCCCAGGCGTTTGATAAAACCAAACAGGAATATCAAGGTGTTTGATAGCGTTTCATATTCTGATGCGTTGGTAAAAACTCCTTTTAAATGTGATGGTGGAGCGTTGCCGTTGTGTGGCGTCAACAACTGGCCAGGGGTCCTCCTCCCCTTCACTACTCTCGACTGCTGCTGTCCTCTAGTGTCAACTGACGGCATGAACATTTTCCTCCTCGCCAATTCGATCACTTTATCCTTAATTATAATATCCTTGGGTACACACAGGCCACAGGTGCACAGGCATGGCACAGGAGGGGTGGGGGGCTTAACATCCACACAGCTCGGATGGGCAAGTGAAGCAGTGCACCAATAGCAGATCAAAATGGGAGACAAAGCAGACAGAGTTCACTTTGGTCAGTTTACTTAGCAGAACTGTTCACGTAACACAGAGGGGACCAAGGATTCCCCACACACAGAGGGCCGACACGGAACAAAGGCAACGCACAGCAAGACGACACTTTGGACCACCTCATACCTCCTCACACACCTCTTTCACGGCCTCCTGCCCGGAGCGTTCGGTCATCAGTGCATGGAATACCGCATTGTAAGTCAACCGTTACGGCATCTTCCTAGTCTTAATAGAATAATGCTCCTCCAGGTCTGAACAGTCGAGTAAGACCCATTGTATTCCAGTAGTCACACAGCATAACAAGCGATAGACTGGGAAGAAAAAGACTTATATTCCTGCTGCACTTCCTACTGCAGCCGCCATTAACGCTAAACTAGGAAAGCGGGTTTCAGAGAAGTTGTGTCCGTACTGTAATTGTGAAACATAAAGACTTGAAGATTTTTCATTAGACTGTGAAGAATACAGTGCTAAGAGGCAAAACAAAATCTTACATAAAGTAGAAAACCAGCCTAGAGACGATATAATTGCAAATTTATTAGTGCACAAAGCACTACCAGTGGAAGGAATTGAAGAAAAGTGTGCGCAACCATTGAAAAAAATATAAAAAACAAGATACATCAAGAGCAGAAAATAAGAAATATACACAAAAGTGGGAGCCGATACATAGGCTTTCACTCGTTCTCGGATTTTATGTGCGATCCCGCTCGATGACGTCACCAGCAACAACAACAACGACGACGTCACAGTCAGCTGTTTCTCGTACACTCCATATTGCCAGGTACCCTTGTTCTTTTCTCTTCCCTTTTCACGTGTCTGCGCTGCTGATCCTTGTCGTTGAATAACTGGAAGGTAATGAAGGCAGATTGGCCTATATTTTGCAATTTGTTTGATGTGTGTCCAATTCAATGATGTATTATTACCTAGTCTTTACAAATGTTCATTGCTATTCTCTTGACGAATGTTCACAGAAAAGTCACGTCACAATATAGCTTGTGAGTTTTTTTTTTTTAATAATTTATCTCCGTATATAAGTTACTAGTGCTGATTCATCCAAATAGCTGTTTAGAAATAGTGACATTATTTGGGAAGAAAGATAATCGTCGATATGTGCAAGAATTGTCTTTGCATATGACTAGCGTGTCATTAAGTAAATAAGAAAAGAGGGTATTGGTCCATTATAATTTCAGCTCTTCATTTTGTACTTCATTCTTCTAGACCTTCACAAAATCCATTGTATATATATATATATGATATGATAATATAAAGTGGTGGATAAATGCCATCAACCCCCTACCCCCAGCAAGCAAAATTGCCTGAAACACTGTAGATTATGGGTTGGATCTATTATAGTTTCAGCCACTAAACACGAAATGTTTTTTGCCATGCTGAGATTGTTCTTACTACTTATAATATTTCCAATGATCGCACTATTTGTTACAAACGAATAGTAATGCTACAATAGGTCTGGGGATGTGCTGTGTCTGTTGAGTTCTTTCTAAGTCTGGGGAGCTCCATCACATTCAGAAATAAACAATACACTGACTATCAATTGTTTATAACGGGTGTGTGGGTAACCACTGGATAGGATTTTTATATCTATACTTCCTCTTTCCAGTGTGTCCTATGACGTGTCACCACCTGTTAACCCCATGAGCTGCGGCTATGGGAACTTGTAATATGTATTTGCAGGCTGGGCACAGCTGGTCAGACATGTTTAGAAAGACATTTTTGTGCTCAGTTCTACCATTGCTACCACTGCCATGACTTGTGAAAATTGCAAATTTGATTATTGGGAAGTTATCACAAAATTCAATTAAAAAAAATGATGTGTTATCAGTTTCTGAGGGAACATAGCATCCTACCAATAGGTGTTCAGTGTACCAAGTGCCAATTAGTGCTCAATTATATTAGATCTGTGGAAATTACCCTAGATGTAGAGAAATTCTCTCTACATTTAGGGAAATTGCCCTAGACTTTTCTAAGGTCATATATCACTCATGGGAGGCCCCTACCCAAAACCCCCAATTCCTTACTGGCCCCCAAGCCTTTATTGATCATGAATAGGTTACTGTAAATGTTTTCAAGAAGTCCTTTCATTGCCAAGTATTTGTCTCCTTAGATGTTTTGGGGGAAACTTGAAATTTGCTCTATTTTGGTATCTCTGACCATCTAAAAGCAAAATGAACTTGATCTAAGCTCACATAACCATAAGACTAACCTAACCTTAGGTAAGCTGACCTAACCTAAACCTAATCTAACTGTGTTTTTGGTGTGATATGTTGATTTTTAAAAGCATCAATATGGGTCAATAATAGCCAAGCGTGCAAAAAACTTCATAGATGTGAAATACAGTGAATATATCACCACAATATGCAGTTGTGCTATGCACTACTGACAAGGATTGATAGTGAACATTAACCTAACTTACTATGAAGATAAAGTAATTGTTTCTGTGAAGTGAAAATTCTTGTTTGGTGATGTTTGTAATTTAGGGTAGATTAGATTAAGTGTAGTTAGTTTAGGTTAGGATTGACTTCTTTTAAGGTATTATCTCAATTCAAGCTCCCTAAAATAATATTCCTCAATTTTTAGGCCCTGGTCAACTCGACTCACTTGGGAAGGTCTTACTACTCAACATAAGAGCACATCATCTTTTCACAAATTGTTTGTTTCCCCTCCTTTTGCTGGCATCATATTGTCTTGTATAAGAACAACCAAATAGGATTCTTTGTGAACCACTTTGGTCTCTAAAAGATCTTATTTTCTGTAAAATTACCTTATCATCTTACTTTGGTAACTTTTTTAACTAGTACCATTAAATCTCCTTTGACTCTCTTCTCCCCACTTTAATTTTTCTTGCAATCAAGTTCTAGTTATCTGAATGTCAATTTTGCATGTTGCAAGATGATTGCTTTCTCATAATGTTGGTATAAAAATCCTGACTTGTTATAGCTTCACCTTTACATTTTGGAATATATGCACATACACTCAACCCTCAGCTATTGTGAGAAATTGGTCTCTTAACATCGCCACAATAGCTAAAAATGCAATAGATATTGTTGAGAAGTAATGGGAAAAAATAAAATTGGTCCTAGCCCACAGAGTGGCAACATGATTTAACATATTGGCACCTTGTTTTCCCCTTATCTCATCGTAATTCATAAGTATTGTTCACATTTTGATTGTATAAAGTAAACACAGACATGAAAATCATAAAAGAACAGGCATATCAAAAGACTTATTTACTTCGGTGTGAAACTCCAAAGTCCTGATGAAGACTAAACAGGCCTCCCCCAGGTCCCTGCCTCCCTCTCATGCACCAAATACGGGAACAGATCACGTAGAATTCCCCCCCTCCCCCTCACTCCGTCCCAATCCACTCCCATTCAATACACAAACAGACCCAAACAGATCGAGTAGGGCCCTCTCCCACTTCCTCCCTCCTCCAGCCACTTACCATCCTCTCTCTCTCTCTCTCTCTCTCTCTCTCTCTCTCTCTCTCTCTCTCTCTATATATCTCTCTCTCTCTCTCTCTCTCTCTCTCTCTCTCTCTCTCTCTCTCTCTCTCTCTCTCTCTCTCTCTCTCTCTCTCTCTCTCTCTCTCTCTCTCTCTCTTTAACAAGTAGAATATATTCTTGCTGCAGCATTTCCAACAGGAATTATTTCAAGAAAAGTATAAATTATTGTACAAAACTGCAAATTCTTGTATTATTGTTTTTTGCGCAAATAACAATGATATTTAACAATTTATTCTTCATTGGTTGTTTAAAGTGTTTAATATATATTCATAAGTAAATAAGTTTGCCAGTGACCAGAGCAGGCCAGAGTGACTTGAAAGCTGTTCATGAGTCGCAATAGTTCCTGACATGCGCGTTAGCCATTTTAATGTGTATTTTTATGCTCCCCCAATAGTTTTGAAACATAACAGCGAAACCCGTGATAGCTGGGGGGTAGGTGTATATTACTTTGTTCACTCATCATCACGTGATTTTGGATTAGAATGATAATTCAGAATTTTCTTTGAATTACCTAGTCTATTAAAGTGAGGTCACTATTTATATGTACTGAATTTATCTCAATTTCTAGTAATGGCTCTATAAGTGCTAGATTTTTATGTGTATATAGAATTTGTATTCATGAGTGTACATTTAATTTTTTCTTGACATATTTTAAGTGAATGACATTTTCTGCAGAGCAGAAATGTCTTGTCTACTGGAAGAAGTTGCAGCTATTGGCAGCCCATCAGAGATAGTGCAGTGGCTGTGTCCTCACTTGTATCCTGGTCGAGGGCATGGATCCCCTGTGCCAGGGACGGGCTCCACACATTTAACAGGTGACTTGTCTTAACCTGACTTTTTTATAGCTAGTAAAGAAAAGGAGAGGAGGAGAATTTTTCATGGTGACATCTTCATTTTTTATTTTTTAAACAAATGCTCTTGAATGGCTTGAGCCTCAAAATTCTTCTCTAAGCATTCTCTTGCTGCTGGTAGATGGCCATTGTTCTCCTAAATCAATTAACAGTGGTGTTTCTCAGGTATCTGTCCTGTCACCGACTCTCTTCTTATTATTCATTAATGATTCTCCAAACCAAACTTCTAAACTAACTAGAAACTTCACATTTCTTCTCTAGCTAAAACACCTTCTATGAAGTTAGGCATTCTTACTTGTCTGCCAGTTTTTCTCATCTCCTAACTATTAACATATCCACTTATGCATGGAGTTTATTTCACATAATACCTGTTCCTTCTACTATAGGCAATGAACACAGTCTTCTTTATCTGTCAGTATGTTAAATCAAGCCCACCCTTGCGCTTGCCGCTGCGTCTGTCTGTCTACTCCCTCCAATGTCCATCCTTGTCCCCACTTTCTCCACTGACACCATCTTAGCTGCACATTCTATCTGCTCATGTTTCTTATTTCCTGTTGGTATTGTAGTTCATGTCTTCAAATGTTGTGTATGGCTGAGACCAGCTTCCCCTCCATCCCAGTCTGCTAGTGATGGTGAGGTAGTGGTGTGAGTCATCTGTCGGATATGTTGTGGTGACCGTGGCTACTCCAGCTGTTTTTTCCGGGTGGCCATTGTGGTGCCTCCAAGCACACCTGTGCCCAGCAGGATTGCAACAGGATCCTGCCTAGCACTCCTTTGAAACCCTTTCTGTATGTATTACATGCTGTGGTTTATGTTCTGACACTTTGGGGTGAGTGGAGTGCTGGGAATCACATGGGGATCGTGATGGTTCTGGTGATGTTGTCACGGAGAGGGAATGGTACACTCGCTCGCCTCGGTTGATTCCTCCGCCCCCAGGATTCAGGCACTCCCGATGGAGGGCCGCTCACTCCTGCTGGAGGGCCAGCTTGCCTCTCTACACATGGCTATAGCTACAATCTATGCTTTCTGAGATTATTTCTCCCCAAGTGACTGCATGCCTCATAACTTGGCTTCCCTTCCAGCTAGTTTGTTGTCTCAGACAGAGTGTCTGGCTAGTTCTTGTCCAACTTCCCCAAAATCTGTGGCACCCAGTAGAGTGCAAAAGGCACTCCCAGTCAAGAGGGTACGGGGCAGTAGCCTGGAACACAAAACCTTAAGCATTCAGTCGGGTAAGCATGCCACACCTGTGGATGCCCCATCATTCCCAAAATGGTCCTCAACCAAGGTGGAGGGAGATATGTGGCTAGTTTGCCACCGCTTTCCCTCGCTCGGGACCCAAATATGGCTGTAGCGAGGGTGCTTGACCCGCTCGCCCATCTTGGACCCTTGGGTGAGGGTTGGACAACTTGTGACAACAAGAAACATCAAACATCTCCTGTCACTCTGTCCATGGGAGTTGGGGTGCACGAAGCTATGCCATGCCACGCTTCTTCGTCCATGGCACCCGAGGGGTTGGACACGATGGTGCCCCCTTCAGCTGCATGTGCATGACCAACACATGGTTCTCCCACCTCCTTTGCTTTTCGTTTCTGGTCCCTCCACATCTCAGGGTAGGGATAGGGACTATGGTGGTGGGGACAGGGTGGCTGATTCCTTGGATGCAGGTGATGGTATGCTGGATCCCTCCCCTATTTTCACAGTTATGATGGACTTTGTTTGCAACCATTCCAGAAGCCCGTGGTCCTGCTCCTCAAGACTCTGCTCCCCTTCTCCTAGGCATGCAGCGTGGGGAGGTTTCTTGCTAATGTTCCTTGTTTGAGACGGACACAACCCATCCATTTCATGATTTTGCAAGCCTAGGAGGCCTTGGCCCATGCCAAAGGGTCCACCAGGCCTTCAGTTGCCAAGTACCCAGCCTAACAGTACTACACATGCTACCAGACTAGCAGTAACAATGGTATAGGTTGTCCCATGCTTCCTCACCTGACTGTACACAACGAATGGCGTGTCTTTATTCCTCAAGGGGAGTCGGTGTGTATGGCACAGGCCCCTCTTTCCTCTTGGGACATGCAGAATTTTGCTGTTCTGTCCTATGGTTATTTTGTCTCCTTCACATTAGACAGCGATGGTTTGTCCACACGGGAGCCCATGTTACAGCAACTTGTACTGAGTTTTCATTGGGCTATGGTGGCCCAGGCCAGGTTTACAGCCTTTGCCCTCGCCAACACGAGGGCAATGATGAGGGAGGTTTATCTCCAACATCTTCCTCATCGATTCACTTCAGTTCAAAGGCTCAGCTCCACTGGTCAGTCGTGAACTCAGACCTCCTGTTTGACTCTGATAGCACGGACAGGCCATCGGTCAAGTGCAGCAGGTTGCTTAGGTGTTGTGCACTAAGGCTGAGGCCAAGGCACGCATTAAACTGAAGCCTAAACAGGGGACACCACTTGACAGCTCCCCACGGCTTCACCAGGATCATGGCCCCTGTTTTATGGAGTTGCACAAGCAGGCTGGGCATCTGGCTCCTCCAATATCTTGTTGTTTGGCTTCTCTGGGAGTTGTTTCGTCAAGAGGCCCTCAACTCAACCCAGGTCCTGCTACGGCTTTGTGCCTGACTGGGAATCTGCATCAATTTCGACAAGTCGAACCTACATCCAGCACAGGAGCTTGGCTTCCTGGGAGTCAACATTCAGACTCATCCTTTGAAGGCTTCCCAACGTGCACAGGACAGCTTGGTATGGATCAGCTGGACTCCTGACAATCTCGTTGACTTACAATGGTGGATGTTGCAGTCCGATCTTTTTGCCAGCAGGGATATCTGGGACGTGTCCCCAGATTTCCTGCTGTACATGGATGCCTCCACTCGTGATTGGGCTGCTCCCTCCTTCATCACACTGTGAGTGACCTGTGGTGCGAGGAAGAGTCTGCTCTCCACTGCTATCTCTTGGAGCTGCGGGCAGTTTGGCTCGCTCTCCTTCATTTCCAACACTTCTCCAGGGCAAGACAGTGGGAGTGTTTACAGAGAACACCACAGCCCTGGCATACCATCCTCACCAGGGGGGGCACTCATTCTTGGGCTTTCAATGACTAAGCTCAGTGGACTTGGCGATGGGCAGAGAGAAAATCTATTTCTCTCCAGCCACATTCATCAGTAGGTCGCGCAACATGGTGGTGGATTCTATCAGCCAAAGGTCTTAGATCCTGTCAACAGAGTGGACCCTCCACCACGAGGTCTGTCAGGCCCTGTGGTGGGTATCGAGTATGACCCTCGTGGATTTCTTCACACCAGATAGGACTGCAGGCTTACTGCATTAGTCTCTCCATTCCCAGATCCCATGGCCATTGCAACAGATGCTCTTCTGTTCTCCAGGGATCACATGGAGCTCTATGCCTTTCCCCCATTTCTGGCAATCAGGCATCTCCTCTCCAAACTCTGGTCATTGCGGGGGATGCACATCCGTTTGGAAAGGGTTTGACCTTTCTACTGACCAGATTTTATGGGAGATCATTCACACCTGTGGTCAGTGGGTCCACAGGACCACACCTGAGGTACGCCATTGGAATATAGATGTGGTTCTACTCCTTGTTGTTGGCGCACCTTTCAAACCGTTGCACCAGTCCTCTCTCCGGCTTTTGATCCAGAAGACTTTTTCCTGATGGCTGTGGAGACAGCTAAAAGAGTTGGGGAACTACAAACTCTGTCTGCTCATGTTGCCTGTTATGGTAACGACATGGTTCTTTCCTACTTTTTTGGACTTTGTGGCCAAGACGGAAACTCCTACTACATGCTCCCTCGGGAGTTGTGTTAACAAGTCTTATGGATGCCATCGGGTAGATGACAGTGAAAGGCTCCTCTGTCCTGTTCAGGCCCTTTGATGGTACCTTCATAGGACACAGTCTCCATCTTGGCCCTAGCACCTGTTCCTCTTGGTCTGGGGCTCCACATGCCCTTTCTTCAAGGCCGCCATCTTGGATTTCCTTTGACAGGTAATACATTATGCTCAGGAGCAATTCTCTGACCACCTGGAACCTACTGTCCAGATGAGGGCGCATGACATCCAGGGTGAGGCAACGTCTCTCTTGTGGTCCAGCAACAGGACATCGATGGAAATCTTGGCAATGGCTGACTGGAGGACACCTCAGTCTTGGCCACTCACTATCTCAGCTAGTTCATTGTCTCATGTGGGGCGTCTGGCTAATTCTAGACCCCAAAGTCTAGAGTACAAGAGGCACTCCCTGCTGAGGGGACACTGGGAGGTAGCCTGGGACACAAACCATCAAGGGTTTGTTTGGATAAGCATACTGTGTTTTTTTATTCCCCTATTGTTCCTGAAACAGTCCTGAACCAGGGTGGAGGGAGACATGTTCCTCCACCACTTCCCTGGCTCGGGACCCAGATGCGGCTGTAGCAAGGGTCCTTGACCTGCTCGCCCATCCTGGACCCTTGGGTGAGGGTTGCACTGCTTGTGAAGTAATGGAGCATCAAGTGTCTCCAGTCACTCTGTCCACAGGAGGTGGGGTGCGTGATTCTACAACGCTTCACCCCTCTCCTTCGTCCATGACACCCGATGGGGAGGCGCTATGACAGCTTTGCCTAGTGCCTTTCCTTACGCAATTCTGTTCCTTCCTGGTAAGTTGTGGTTTTCTATAGACTTTATCACCCATATTCAACCCCCTATTCTGTATTGCCCCACCACCTAAATGTGGGAATCCTCCTATAGTAGAGGGAACAGGTATTATGTGAAATAAATGACATTTTTATGTCTAAAATGTATTTTTTCACTTACCTGTTCCTTCTACACACACTCCCACCCTTCCTCCCTGTACAATACTTCTCTTCCAAGTTACTTTTTGAGAATGAAGAGAAGTGGGGACAAGAATGGTCATTGGAGGGAGCAGGCAGACTAATGCGGTGGCAAGCGCAAGGGTGGTTGATTGTACATACTGACAGACAAAGGAGACAATGTGTTCATTGCCTATAGTAGAAGGAATAGGCAAGTGAAAAATACATTTTAGACATAAAAATGTCATATTCTTCATATATATGATGGGTTTCCACTCATACCCTTGTATTTGATAGAGTGGAATCGAAAGCTTTTTGTCTTGTCTCCTCCCTTCCTCTGATTGACTGTCTTCAGCCTCTTTCTCACCTTCGGAGTGTTGTTTATCTTGCTATCTTCTACCCCTATCTTCATGCCAACTGTTTTTTTTATTATGGGAAGTGTATGTCTCTCCTCCTGTGGCCTTGCTGTACAAGACTTGCTCCTTTCTCTGACCCCTATTCCTACCCACCTATGTAACACAAGACATTGCTCTAATGATTCATCCCTTTATCTGGTAAACTCTGAATTTCCCTGCCTACTTTTGTAATTCCATCTACCTATGACCTGAAGTCATTTAAGAGGATGGTATTCAGACATTTATTCCATTCTTTTGGCTAACTCTCTCAACCCTGTTCAGGGATTAGTATGTAAGTTGGCCTTTTTATTTGATAAATTTTTATTGCCCTTGACCTGTTCTTTCCTCTTACATTAAAAGGAAAAATCTCACTGATCTGACCTGATCCTATTTGGTCATTGAATATAAAGATTTTTTTTTGCAAAAGTTAATTCATTGTATGTTATAAAACATTTTTTTCTACTTTTTACACCTTTGTTAATCATATTCACAATTTGGTGTTGGTAGACGTGCAATGTCTGAGTGGCCATAATATCTCTAATTCTGTCATTCTGGCATAATTTAAATATGCTGGAATAATTTAAATTTGCTGGTATGATTTTAATCAAATAATGATTATTCTCCCATTTATTTCAATACTTAAAAAGATGAAGTCCACATCTTATGATTGAAATTTGCTGCCACGGGCACAGTGGCATTGAAAATGGTGACTGAGCTTGTTGCTATCTACATATTTGTTAGAAAAATGCATTTTGAGGAATAAGGAATGCTATTTCAAATACAACTTAAGTCAGAGTACAAAAGTAGGGAAGATGGTTAATATTAACTGGGAAATTTACCAAAATGTACTGCTCCTATGGAAAGAATATTAGCTTGTTATCAGTAAAGGAACTCACGTGTGACATCTGTTGACCACTCAATAAAATAACGCATATAAGTGAAAAGAAATGTAAATTATATAATATTTTGGGGAGATTTTTGACCCCACCTAAATTCCAAAACATGTAAAATGAACAAACGTAAAACGAGAGGTACCTGTACATATGAAACATGAAACATGCTTCGTACAATGTTTTGATTTTTTATATTCTGCTAAGGACGACCTTTGGTCCAGAATTTTCTATGGTCCAGCATACCTCAGGTCTGGAGGTTGCTGAATTTAGGAGGTTCAACCTGTACTATATATTTGCAGCACCTGGTATCCAATCATAATATTTATGCCTCAGGTAGGTTATTGATGTAGTAAATTGAATAAAAATATGAATGTTGATTTACCTGTCTATGATTATGTCTGGTGTTTTGTAATAAATAAATGCCAAAGAAAGTTTGCTAAATGTGAACTCAATATCCGTTTTGTATAAAGTAAAGCAAAAACACATTGTGCGTATTTGGGTGTGTGAAAATACAAAAAGTGAATGAAGAAGTCTGTGATAGAAATTTTTCAAGAGATATGAAAAATGATATTGCATAGAAAATGTAAGAAAAGAAATGATGATAAAAATCCTTTTTAAGTAAAGGTATTTCCCAATGCATAGTTTCAATTTTTGAAGGTGGGATGAAAAATCAATTAATGACCAAAATTAAGTCCTTGCACAAATTCAAACCAGGTGCCAAAAGTATCGTAGTAATGAGAGGTGGAAGTAGACATTGCTGCCGACACTACCCTACCTCAGACCAACCCAGCAGTGATGGACAGAAACTGATAGCTCAAGGATTCAGGGAACCATTTCCTTGGACTGGCAGAAGTATTACAACTGGTTCCAGAAGAGTTCTACAGAGAATCAGTAAAGAGTGGCTGGTCAATACCAGAGTCTAGGAACTGCCAGTGTACTGCTTGGTGGTTACCAGGTGTGCTGGTGGTTTCAAGACTAATATTCACCAGACCACAGAACCAGTTCTGTGGGGAATTAGTAGAGCATGGCTGTTGAACACCAAAATCAGAACTGCAAGTATGCTGCTTGGTGGTTACTAGGATGTAGGGGTTCTAGGATTCATGTAGAATACATGCACAAGTGATTACCAAGTACTTTTTCTCAACTTGATGCTTAGTAAATGCTCTGTGAAAAAAAGATGCTATTTTTGATCTGCAGAACATATTTCAAGTTTCATGTAGTTGGGTCACTCTAAACTGGATGTTTGAGTGCAGTTTGCTTTTTAGACAACTAGTCCTCCACTTTCGTCACATCTCTACAATTCACCAACCCTTTCTCCAACCCCAACCATGGACTGACTTGCAAGTCATGTCAGGCAGAGGTATTGGCAAGATCACATTTCTCTTTTCATGTGCCATATTTAGGATGGAAAGAGGCTTTTGTACATAAAACATGCCTTGATTTTTACCTCAACGGTGTTGTGAAGTTTGAGTGATTTCAGAAATAATTTCAGAAATACATTACTGACTTATTCATATAGAAATAGAGGGAGAGAAAGAAAGACAGAGACAGAGAGGGTAAGAAGGTCGAGTGGGGTTAGAGAATGAAGACAAGCCCATGATCTATGGAGAGGTGTTAATATGGGGGAATCCCAGTGAAGCCCAGGGCCACACCTAAATGGCCACTTAAGATTAACTAAACTATAGTAAGAAATTCTCTCCATTTCCAAAATTAAAGCATGAGAATGCGTATATTTAAATAAGACTGACCAGATAAATTTGATCTTGATTATAAATTTCTGTGGATGTTAAATGTTGTGCCAGCATCCTTTGGCATTTGTAATCACATCATTAGCTAAGGAGAAGAGAGTGAACATAAATTTTATTGGAAGTATTATATTTGTTAGTAAATAGACCAATAGATGTGTTATCTAATCTCATTTTCTCATGGAAACAAGAATAAGGATAATCTTTTTAATCCTCTTCATTGTGTAATACAGTCTTGTTCTCATCCAAGCCACTTGAGGACCATCACTTGTATTTATAGAAAGATGACACTTGCTTGCATTATAGATATAGATTGGAGTGAAGAATGGGATGGGTGGAATGATATAGACCATGGTGGAGGAGGAAGATCTTTGTCGGTTAACAATGAAGACGGTGGTTCCCTGAAGAGGTCCTCTCCATCTTCCCCATCACCACAACCTGAGGCCTCTTGGCTTACAGAATGCATCACTGCCATATCTCCAACTTGTGATATCATGGCTATTGGCTACAAGAACAGATTGGCCATTTTGTCCCGTGAGTATAGTGCTAATACTTATTTAAGCTGTTAGTAGCATTTGCAGTTGTTGTTTGAGTATCTGGTGGATTTAGTTTATTCATTTATCAAATGAATGTCTATAAGTGCAGATAGCTTTTATGGAGAAGGTACAGTAAAATGTTATATGTATAAGGAATATATTTTCTTGGATTGTGCTGTGACTGCTTTCATCACCTTTAACAAGGCAGATCTTTTTGGAGAATTAGTTCCAGTGGTTAAGTCTTTATTGTTCTCATTTGTTTCGATTATAACACTTTCTTTCTGAACATAGGTATATATCTCAAAGACAGGAGCCACTTCATATATCTCCAACCATTTCTTTTCTAGTTTACAGTCATATCTCTTGATATGAATGTCCTTTGATTCAAGCAACTCCCAATTTGAACAGGATTGGCAAAAAAACATTTTTGTCTTCCAACTTGAACACAAAAACCTAATCAAGCAATCAGCTTCTTGAACCCTCCTCCTACCCTCACCCTTTCCCTCCTCTTCCCTTTTCCCTGCCCCACCCTCTACCTTATCCTTCCCTATTTCCTCTCTCTCTCTCTCTCTCTCTCTCTCTCTCTCTCTCTCTCTCTCTCTCTCTCTCTCTCTCTCTCTCTCTCTCTCTCTCTCTCTCTCTCTCTCTCTCTCCTTTTTTCACTTTTTTTTCTATCTGTTCATCTTTTTCTCTCTTTTCTTTCTAGTGCTATAACAGTAAAATTACATGTGTTGAAAAGAGAATGAAGACAAAGATAGGAAAGATTTGTTATCCATAAAACATGTTTAGAATGAATAAATATGTTCAAAATATTATTATTGGGGGTACAACTTAAACAAGTCAGAGTTGAGCTATTAACAGTGGCATTCCATTATGCTATTTCACTGCAGGTCGGTGGGAAAACTTGGCAGAAGAGAATGAAGGAATGAAGCTTGTCACAACTTGGAGAGGCACAGTTGGATATGCCCCAGAGTAAGCCAGCATCCTCATTTTCTGTATATTTCTTATGATGAGGAAACTGCTCAATAATCTCACTATTATTGTAAGCTGAAAAAAAGCCAGTATTAACAATCTAACCATCAGAATTTTTCCTCTGGCAGTGATGAAATCAGTGCTTTGCTGTGCCTGCCTCTTATTTCCCAAAAGCAAAGCAGCACAGGAGGGCCAGATTGGACCTGCATCATTGTTGGTTTCACCTCTGGATATGTCGCTATGTATACTGAGGTAACTCAAGAAAAGTGTACATATAGTTGTTCTGTAAAATATTTACATTATTAAAGTAATTGAGTGCCATTTATACCAGACAGTGTTCCGCAGAAGATATTGGCCCTAAGATTTTAACTTCTTGGTCACTTTTCATTGAACAGAATGGTTTGGTGCTTCTGTCCCAGCAATTTGAAGAGCAGATAGTGCTGAGCCTAACTTGCCGCACACACCCAGCTGGGAGCCCACTGGTGCTGGCACAGGATGGAACAGAGGAGCTGGTGATGTTGTATCCTCGTGCCATCACGACTATTGATGGCTTTTCCCTCTTCCAAACACTTCGAGGCTGTAGGAATCAAGTTGCTAAAGGTGTGCATATATGTTGTGTGGAATGGTGTGTTTATCTGTTCCTTGTATCTTTCTAAAATTATAGTGGAGAATACAATATATATATATATATATATATATATATATATATATATATATATATATATATATATATATATATATATATATATATATATATATTGTGCTTAATGGCGATAATCAGCCATTAATGTTATTAGGTTGCTCATTAACTTTAATCTAACTAAAACTTTAACCTTAGTGGGCAAAATCTTCCTACCTATTACTGTTAATGGCCCATTATTGCTACTGAGCACGATATGTTGTTGACATATACTACTACTGTACATTGATAGGATTGTATAAAATTATTCAAGCACTGGTTAACACTAAAATGCATACAGTACTTGTTGGGATATGACACTCCCATTCCTGCAGGATATTTTCAGAGAAGAAAAATTATACATATTTAAGTATATAATGTTGTCATAATAATAAAAATATCGTACATGATTGCAGTAATAGAATGGAGATGGTGGCTCAGTCATCGAGGTGAGGTGAAGAACACATCCCACCATAGTTGTGATGTCAATAACACACTTAACATGTCACTGAATATAGTCACAGATTTAATTTCAAAATTAGATTTACAGGAAGGTTCACATTCACATATAAGATGGAGGGTGATTTATTTTTTGCCATTTTTATGAAAAAGGTTAATTTTTTGGCTATCAGATACAGGTTTCCCACATTATAAAATTCACCACAATAAAGCATTTCACTTTCATGATAATTCTTCTTCACTAGCCGCTGAACAATTATACTATGTATTGTACTGGTTATGCTCGGTATTTATGATTTTCGGACCTTGCACTCACTTGTTTCACATGTAAATATAGCAGCAATTGTTTGGGTTTACTAGTATGTATAGTTTACATTTCAGCATTAGATCCTAATATTTTCTATGTAGCCAATTCATAGTTATTCCCTATTTGCTGTTTTTTCTTCTAAATATGTGGACTGTTAATATTTCAGCTGCTGCCAGTGGAGGTGACACAGTGACTGTACCTCCACTTGGTTACAAAAAATGGGGACTGGTGGACCAAGGGATGGTGAAAGACTGTGTTGCTCCAGGCCTGTGTCCCCCATCCATCTATGACCACATGGCTCAAACATCTGTTGCCAAAGGTTTCAGTCACACTGTTTTCACAGGTAAGTTAAGAAATTAAAAGAAATTTCAAGTTTAGTGAAGTGAGTTTTCCTCTGGGATAAACAAGATGATGAAGTGAATGTCTTAATTTTCATTGTAATTTTCTGTTTTCCCCATCTCATTGTTCATAATAAAGTTACAGAAATACCACACGCTCACTTAAAACAACTCAGGATTGTAACACAACATCCAACAATAACTTTTGTCTTCTAGCAGTACCGGCCACTTCGTTGCACATCACAACAGGTCGAGGACCATTTGCAGGCTTCCTCACTGCACATGAAGGCTCAGCTCCTCCTTTCATGGCTGATGTGGCTCGTCATTATGCCAGCAAGCTGAAAGATGCCCTTGTCTCAGCTGCCAGGTACTCTTTGATTGAACTGTTCTGACCTAGTGACTGACTTGCATGGAATTTTTATTGCTACTATACAATAGACCCTGTGTATGTTGGACCAATTTTGGGAAAAGCCAATTTAAATTGTCTGAAAATCCAAGTTACCAAAGTTTTTTCTTTATCTTATTTTCACACCTAACAATTGAAATAATATATGTAATGGATTATGTGAATAAGTACTTTATACATGGTACATGCAAACCTGTATACACATCGCATATACTGTGGTACCTCTTGATTCGAACACCCTTTGACTCGAACACTTCCCAATCCGAACACATTTGGTGAACAAATTTTGACCTCCAATCCGAATGCGGGCTCTTAATTCGAACACAAAAACTGATGCCGCCTTCCTACCAGTCGGCTGGTCTCACTTGCACGTCTTCACCATGAACACCTCTCTCTTTTGCGACTCAGGAACGGCTTTCAAGTCACTCTGGCCCCAAGTTGCCTTGGTTACTCCGGCCCCCAACCCTGATCACTTCCTACCTACCACCATAGTCAATGCAGCCTTCTACTCCGGTCACTGGCAAACTTATTTACTAATGAAGATATATTTAACACTAAACAACCAATGAAGAATAAACTGTTAAATATCATTGTCATTTACGCAAACTACAATAATACAATAATTTGCAGTTTTGTACTATAATTTATACTTTTCTTGAAATAATTCCTGTTGGAAATGATGCTGAGAGAATATATTCTAGTTGAAGAGAGAGAGAGAGAGAGAGAGAGAGAGAGAGAGAGAGAGAGAGAGAGAGAGAGGATGGTGAGTGGCTTGAGGAGAGAGGGAGTTGGGAGGGGGGGCC
Source organism: Callinectes sapidus (assembly GCA_020233015.1). NCBI lineage: Eukaryota > Metazoa > Arthropoda > Malacostraca > Decapoda > Portunidae > Callinectes > Callinectes sapidus. The sequence goes on from CM035190.1 coordinate 12,030,112, forward strand.
TACTCAGTCTGTTTGCGTATCGAATGGGAGAGAATAAGGACGGAGGGAGGGGGAAGGGAGAAATACTAGCGATGTGTTCCTGTATTCAGTGCATGGGAGGGAGGCGGGGACCCGGGGGGAGGCTTGTTTTGTCTTCATCGGGACTCGGGAGTTTCACACCGAAGTAAGTAAGTCTTATGTTATGCCGTTTTTTTTATTATTATTTTTTTATGCATTTCATGTCTGTTTAATTTATACTCTCAAAATGTGAAGGATATCTATGAATTATGATGAGATGAGGGGAAAACAAGGTGCCAATATGTTAAATCATGGTGCCACTCTTGTGGGTCAGGACCAATTTTATTTTTTCCATTACTTCCTAAGAATGGCTATTGCATTTTTAGGTATTGCTGCGATGTTATGGGACCAATTTCTCGCAATAGCTGGGGGTTGA
>CM035190.1:12031369-12058659 GCA_020233015.1 Callinectes sapidus
GTGCCATTCCCTAGAATTTATCCTTCAAATAACTTTCTAGTGTTTACATGAATTTTCAAAGCTGAGCATCACATTCATAAACAGTCATACCACAACAAATAGGTCTGTTCTTTGTGTATTCCTTTATATGTAATGGCAAAAGATATATATTGAAATGTAAGTGTTGCATACTTTCACAAGAGATCTGATGTGAGAACTTTATTTCCATGTTAGCTACTATTCAAGTAATTATATTTTTAGATTTATGTATTTTTTGCTTTGTGTAAAATGTTTTGCTGTTTTATTAACCTAATGCTGTTTTTACTGAAAATCAGAACCTAGTTTGTGGTAACTATATTATGCAGTGAATTAAAAAGATATCTACTAAATTGACGTGATGTCTGGTAATATATTTCTCTCAAGTTAATTTCCTATTGTGCAGTTTAATAGATGGTAGTTCATTGTACTATGTAATAGATCAAACAAGGAAGAAAAATTGCTGGATGACTCTTGAACTACAACTTGGCAAGTTAGGATAGAACTCACCAATGGTCGTATATTAATTTTCTGGTTTGATTGTTTCTTTGTCAGATGGTCTTTACCAGACAAGCCACGACTAGGTCTCTCCATCAGTATGAGTTCCAGTAGGCGTCTGGCTGCCATAACAGATGACTTGGGGCGTGTCACTCTTTTAGACGTGCAGAAAGGCATTGCTGTCCGAATGTGGAAAGGTAAATTTGTGAGGAATAGATAAGATCATATGGAAAGGTAAAAGAGTGTGGAAAAGTAGAAAGTAATCTTGAAAGAAAATGGTGGAGTGCAGTGAAAGGTATGGAAATGTGGTGAAATAGTTAGAAAAACTGGAAAAATATGGTCAAGTAATAGGATTTTACTCATGTGTGTAAAAAGGGCAAAATATTGTGGTTATGTGGAACAGCAGAGATATGTGGAAGGGTAAAGTAGTTTTGTCTAATGATTACTCTTTTTGAAAAGAAGTGAATGGAGAATTCACTATTACATAGATCTATTTTTATTAGACAAAAACAAAAAGATGAGTAGTGCAATAGTTTTTAGTGTACCATCAGTGTTTCCTTCATGATAATCCCTGGATATTAAAAGAACATGCAGGTGTTCCTTAGTTTAACACAAGGATGAAGAACTGAATAATAGCACTAATGTTATTGTGATGGATATTCAAAATTTTCAGTTCAGTATGATAGAGACTCCAGCATTGAAAGAATACATTAAATTTTTCAGATAGATGAAAAGTTCAGTTGTCATATTTGCTTCTGAGAATCAGTGAAGAAATCTGCATATTGATAATATTAAGAGACACATTGCAGTATCACTCAGATAGAAACTGACTACTGAAACGGTGTGCAGGTTACCGTGACGCAGACTGTGGCTGGGTGGAGGTGGAGGGTGAATGGGGCGGCACCAAGCGCTGGGTTACCTTCCTGCTTATCTATGCTCCACGTCGAGGTCTGCTGGAAGTTTGGATGCCACAGCAGGGGCCCAGGGTGGCAGCCTTTAATGTTCCTAAACAGTCAAAGTAGGTTACCGTCATTGTGATTATTTTCAGTTTTGTTATAAACATGATACCTTTATTGTCATTATTATTCTCATGAGCTATCATTGACAACCATTGGTATTGAGTTTTACAATTTTTAATTTTGTGCTTTTGTTTCTAATTCTTTGATATGATCTTTTTTCCACTTTATTTTCTTTATTTTGATTATTAAGTGAAATGTTTGTAGCTTTAACTGTAGCTAATGCATTCCTTCTTGAAACTATTTACTGGAACACATTATCCTTGAACACATCTCTCTCTCTCTCTCTCTCTCTCTCTCTCTCTCTCTCTCTCTCTCTCTCTCTCATGTGTATCTGTTATGTTCACAATCTTTTCTCTTTTGAAAGAAATCACTTCTGATCTCATGTAGCAAACTGCCACACACTTGACATTTTACACTCATACTCGTACATAGCAAGGTTGAACTGTTGGCTTAGCATACCCATTTACAGTGTTTAAACCAATGCCTTTTACAATATATTTCTTTAAAAAATCCATACCTGTTGGTGGGTTTTTCTCTCACCAGATTGCTCTACACTCCCCACACTCTACTTGGAGCCAACAGTGTGAGGGGTGTGCGGTGCAAAGTGTTTCCTGTTATTTTCATCACTCCTGATGGTGCAATGAATGAAGTGAACATCCCCTTTCACCTTGCTCTGGGGTAAGTTGATAACCACTGTGCTTTAGTGCTCAGTAATACAGTTGGATCTCTTTACAGTGTCATTTTTTTAAACATTTTGCCTTATAGGTGGAAGTCACTCAAAAATATTCAGGGGAAAATCCCTTCATAGGTGGAATGAGCTCAATATAGGTGGGCATAACATATTTTAAAGTGGAGTTTTTTAGTATTTTTGCTTTGTAGATGGACAAAATTTGTCAGAGGCACTCATGTTGACTGATTTATAGCTTAATAGGTATGTCTAAGAATTCTCCAAGATATGATATACATAGTCTAAAAGTAATTTTTAAAAAGACTTCTATTTTGAGTAGCTCCTGGCACTTTGTTTATACATTCCCCACTTAACACCTGCCACCATTGTTTGAAATCTTTTGTGCTTGACTCTAGTCAGTGACTCACTGTAATATTTTTGTGGATTTACAGCCTTACAACCATCAATCATACTTCCTAAATCAGCAAAAATGAACACTATGAGCTTGGTAACAAAGTACAAAATAATAAAACTGAAGGAGAGTCAGATAAATGGTGTGGTAACTTCTTTATTCATTGTACTTTATGTATGTATTATATGTCATATCAGGTGGTCTGCTGACCATGTATTTAATATGTGGAGTAAACAGTTTGTTATAGGGTTTTTTCTTATAGGTACAAGTTTTGTTCTCCCTATTTAGCGCCTATAAGGAGACCCAGCTGTATACTGTCAATGCCAAGTGAAGTATCATGAGCAGATGTTAGGATGAGATTTATTCCAGTGGTGTTAAAAATAATTACTTATTTAACTTAAAGTCATTAGTAATCTATGAGAAATAACAGGTATGGTCACTGAGAACTGCAGGTCTTAGAAAAACTGGTATTTCTGAGTGATATTAAGCTTGAAATTAATGTTCATTTTATCATATTTTGATGTTCTAGAATTTTTTCAGTATGCCAATATGTTTTGTTTTCAATTAGAAATGACAAGTCTACATTATGGTTAGAGATGTTTTGTATTCTGTTCTTAGTATAAAAAATGCTGCACAATATTTTCCAGGTTATTCATTCTATTAATGTAAATATGTACAAAGGGTGTAGCTTGTAATGAGAAGAATGTGGTGTGTGGGAGCATAGGATGGGGCATGACACTGTTATACTTGGCTACTTTTGATAGTACAGTTGCCACTGGCCAAGCTGTAAGTAAGATGTTAGAAGTAGCTTCAGTAAATCTGAGGTGCAACTAAGTTTGTTTGTTACTTTGGTCTTGGCTCAGTGACGAATATTCATTAGCATCCACCAAGCTTCAAAATGACAATGAAGTTTTGTTGTATCACCAGGCAGGCCATTTCATGACTATAGTACTGTAGCCTTAACAAGACCATTGATGAAGCATTTCCTCCCACTGCTGTTAATCCAAAGCATAGTCAGGTATTCTGGAAGCCTCTGTTGTGGAAAGCTAGACCAGGGTAAAGTGTACTTTCCTCCTGGATGCTGAAGATGGTTGTGTTGTCTGGAATAGTGAGGTATTATGTAGTTTTATTCATCTTAATTTCATTGCTTTACTCTTGTGTTTGATTTGTGTAACATGCTTTTTTTTTATTTTACTTAGGTAATAACGCATTTACATACATGATTTCTATGGATTTCAGGGGCATTTGTATAAAGATCCATGAAACAACAGTGGGAGTTTAAGTTTAACAATTTCTGCTATTTATTGTTATTCTGTGGCCTTATTTTTGTGTTTATTTTATGCATGTGACATGAATATCATTATTTTCTACAATAACTGTACACCTATCTCCCAGCTATAATGGGTTTCACCATTGCAGGAACACAAAAAGACACATTTAAATACTAACACTCATGTCAGTCAGAGCTATTGCAACTTGTGAAGGGCTGGGCTTTGGTGCTTAATGATGGGTGGGAGTTCTGTTTTAAAAATTTTTTTAACACCAAGTCTAGCATTGAAGATTCTTGTTCTCCTCCGAGCCTAGTGAATTCCTCCACCCATTGATCCAGTGTGTTCTCCATGACTAATTGCAACATTTCTTCGCTCCACAATCCTGCATTTCCACTCCCTTCCACTTCTTTCCAGTTCACACCTTTGCAGTTAAAGTGTCCCACTAGCAGTACCTTTCTATCTTTCCTCATCATGTCACCCAGGCATTTTAATACCTGTTTTTGCATTGCTTTATATTCCTCCAACTTCCATGTATTTGTTTTTGGTGGCACATAGGTTACTACAATTTTCCTCCTATCTCTTTCATTAGTTTGAATTGTTATACCAATGACTTGTGCCATGCCATCCCCATATTGCACGCCCTCCACACCTATGTCTTCTTTCACCATTATTAATACTCCTCTTCCTTTTCTATCTCTCCTCTAAAATTTAAATCCCTCTAGCTGGAAATTTACATAGATCTCCTCCTTTACTTTTGTTTCCGCTATGCTGAACACATCTGGTTTTTGACTACTTAAATAATCCTTTATCTCTATCTCTAACATACTGCTTAGTAACCCATCCACATTTGTATATGCTACTTTTAATTTGTTGCTCTTTCCATCACTTGTACCTCCTGCTGCCACTGTTGTGGTTCCCCTGTTTCTTCTTCCTTCTCCCGGGTAAACCACCTCCTCAGCCTCATGTCTAACACCCTCCAGTAAAAAGTCGTCTTCTCGGTCTCTGTCCTCATTAAGTTTTTTTCTTAGTCTCTTGTCTTATTTTTCTTTCCTTATGTCTTTCTTCCATATTCATGTCTCTCTTTATCCATATCTCCTTATATCCTTCAGTTTGTGCCAGTCCACTAGCTCTTGTTGTAATTTCTTCCACTGCCACTTGTGACCTCATCCTCACCTTGAGTGATCTTGTATTTCCTTCACTATATTTCCCAATTCTATGTGTTTCTTCAACCTTCTGTTCTAAATTTTGTGTGTCATCCTGAACCTGTTGTATAACCTTTCTTTCTCTCCCGTACTTGTTGGGATTTTTCTTTTCCTGTAGTCCATAGATTACCATACATTTATTTTTTTCTACCATATCTCTCACTAAGTTTTCCTTTTCTGTATAACAATGTCCTTTGTCTTGTCCTGTATTTGTTTCTTCACTATCTCAGCAAAATTAATCTTTTCTTCCTCCCTTTCTTTCTTCCATACATTCTTCAGTTCTGTCACCTGGGTGTCACTACACACTTTATCAATTTTTTCTGCATCATCCTTCACTTTTCTCTTCAAGTTGGACTTTGAAGCTAACACATTTATCCTTGAGGATTTCATTTTCTTCTTTTAAACTTATGAATTCTTTCTGCACCTCCTTATTTGTTTCTATTATGCTTTTGTACTCTCAAAACATGTCTTTCATTTCCTTATTTTCTTTCTCGATTTGCTCCTGTTTCATCATCAGACTTTCCCACAGTTCTTTCATAAATCTGATTTCCTCTCTACATTCACTAGCATCCTTATTGTTCCTTTGTTTTCATTTTCAAAGCCTGAAAAATCTCCAATATTAGAGCCAGCTAACTTTCTAAGTCCTAATGGTTTTTCTAACAGCTGGTACGTTCTAGTGGGTTTGTTTACTTCTCTTCTACTCCATGCCAGAGTTGACTCCTTATCCCTTTCCATAGTAGCGATACTCTCTTTTTTGACTGGTTCACTTTGGAGACAGGACAACTATGAATAGCCCCATTCTCTCCTCTGTACATACATCACTAGGCTCCTCCAGCAGTAAGGGGCCTTGTAGCGATGTCATTGTATGTCTTCTGAAAAACACGTCCTTCCTGCGCAAGCTTCGGCCGGTGTGTGTCACTGTAGGGCTTAATGTTTACCACAGAGTTATAGGTTTGTTTTATTTCCGCTTTATAAGACCACCCCTTGATTTAGGAGCCCCAAAATTGGTGCACCGTTATAAACATGAAGCCAGCTCCAACTCACCACTCTGTCAGTAAACATTCATCTGTGACAAAGGGAGCTCGTCCTGTCAATGAGCCAAAATATTGTGTCCATTCTTATTTGAATATATATATATATATATATATATATATATATATATATATATATATAGTGGTACCTCTTGATTCGAACACCCTTTGGCTTGAACACTTTACAATCCAAACACATTTGGCAAACAAATTTTGAACTCGAATCCGAATGCCGCCTCTCAGTTCAAACATAAAAACACGTGGTGGCCGACACCCCCTACCTGTCAGTTGGCTGATCTCACTTGCACTTCTCTGCCATGAACACCTCTCTCTATTGCGACTCAGGAACGGCTTTCAAGTCACTTCGGCCCCCAGTTGCCTTGGTTACTCCGGCCCCCAACCCTGGTCACTTCCTACCTACCACCCCAGTCAATGTGGCCTTCTACTCTGGTCACTGGCAAACTTATTTATTAATGAAGATATATTTAACACTAAACAACCAATGAAGAATACGTTGTTAAATATCATTATCATTTGCACAAACTATGATAATATAATAATTTGAATTTTTATACAATAATATACAGTATACTTTTCTTGAAATAATTCCTGTTGGAAATGATGCTGTGAGAATATATACTAATTGATAAGGGAGAGAGAGAGAGAGGGGGGGTGGTGGAGGGAGAGAGGATTGTGAGTGGCTGAAGGAGGGAGGGAGTGGGGGAGGTGGCCTACTTGGTCTATTTGCATATTGAACAGGAGAGGATAAGGATGGAGGGAGGGGGAAGGGGGGAATACTATGCGATGTGTTCCCGTATTCAGTGCATGGGAGGGAGGCGGGGACCCGGGGAAGGTTTGTCTAGTCTTCATCGGGACTCGGGAGTTTCACACCAAAATAAATGTCTTTTGTTATGCCGTTTTTTTTCTTTATGCATTTCATGTCTGTGTTTACTTTATACTCTCAAAATGTGAAGGATATCTGTGAATTATAATGAGATGAGGGAAAACAAAGTGCCAATATGTTAATTCATGTTGCCACTCTGATGGGCCAGAACCAAATTTATTTTTTCCCATTACAGTGGTACCTCTTGATTCGAACACCCTTTGACTCGAACACTTCCCAATCCGAACACATTTGGTGAACAAATTTTGACCTCCAATCCCAACGCAGCTTCTCAATTCGAACAACAACAACAACAACAACAACAAAAAAAAAAAAAAAAAAAAAAAAACGTGGCGGCCGATGTGCCTTCCCACCAGTCGGCCGGTCTCACTTATACTTCTCCACCATGAACACTTCCGGCCCTTAGTTGCCTTGGTTACTCTGGCCCCCAACCCTGATTACCTCCTACCTACCACCCCATTCAATGCAGCTTCTTCTCTGGTCACTGGCAAACTTATTTACTAATAAAGATATATTGAACACTTTAAACAACCAGTGAAGAATGAATTGTTAAATATCATTTTCATTTGTGCAAACTACGATAATACAATAATTTGCAGTTTTGTACAATAATTTATACTTTTCTTGAAATAATTCCTGTTGGAAATGATGTTGTGAGAATATATTCTACTTGATAAGAAAGAGAGAGAGAGAGAGAGAGAGAGAGAGGGGGGGAGGGAGAGAGGACGGTGAGTGGCTGGAGGAGGGAGAGAGTGGGGGGAGGGGAGGCGGCCTACTCGGTCTGTTTGCGTACTGAATGGGAGAGGATAAGGACGGAGGGAGGGGGAAGGGAGGAATACTACGTGATCTGTTCAGTGCATGGAAGGGAGGCGGGGACCCGGGGGGAGGCTTGTCTAGTCTTCATCAGGACTCGGGAGTTTCACACCGAAGTAAATAAGTTTTTTGTTATGCCCTTTTTTTTATTTATTGTATTTATTTATTTTTTTATGCATTTCATGCCTGTATTTACTTTGTACTCTCAAAATGCGAAGGAAATCTATGAATTATGATGAGATGAGGGGAAAACAAGGTGCCAATATGTTAAATCATGTTGCCACTCTGTTGGGTCAGGACCAATTTTGTTTTTTCCCATTACTTCTTAACAATGGCTATTGCGTTCTTAGGTATTGCGGCAATGTCAAGGGACCAATTTCTTCCAATTGAGTGAAGTATTTTTTTTTTACTTAAAATCAACTGGAGCAGATTAAATGTTTTTACATTAATTTCAATGGTAGAAATTGCTTCCTAATTCGAATTTTCCCAATTCGAACAGCCAAAAAGAACGAATTAAGTTCGAATCAAGAGGTACCACTGTATATATATATATCTATCTATCTAACTATCTATCTCTCTATCTATATATATATATATATATATATATATATATATATATATATATATATATATATATATATATATATATATAAGTATTTACTTAGTTGTATTATACAGGGTTTGAATGGGGCTCATAGTGTCCTGTCTCCATATCTCCATATATCCAACATTTCCTTGAATTTATGTATATTGGTTGCTGTAACAACCTCCTCTTTTAATCCATTCTGGGTGTCCACAATTTTGTGTGGAAAGCTGTAATTTTTTGTGTCTTTTAGACACTGACTCTTTCTGATCTTCCTTGAGTGTCTTCTCATCTGTCTAGTAAATTAAAAATTTTCATCTGTCTCGTAGATTAAAAAAATGCTTAAATCCAACTTGTGTAAAAAGATTAACCTGTACCCTCAAACATGCCCCTTAAATTACTTTTTTACTCATCATTTTATCAGCTCCCTTAATGGCCTCATTGTTCTTCAGTTTGGTGGCTGTTGTAGATTTCACCATACAATACTCAGTTGCAAGATAAGTGATTCTTGCTCCTTTCTCATATTCATCAATTAATCTCTTCTGTTCAATGGTTCATGACGTTCTTTCTTTTAGACTTATTTCCACCACAACTCTTTGGTGTCACTGTAAGTTTCAAAACAAATAGCGACAGATAGAATGCAGAAGAATAATGTTCTCATGACTGCAGCAGGACAAATGGCAGGTGGTAGCAGCAGGGAGGGAGCATTTGTTTACAACTACATGTGTGGACATTCGAGTAGCAGATATTTTTTTGAGTACATACTAAGTTGAACGTTTCTGTGTAAAGTGTAAAAAAGTTTGAGATCCAAGATGTTTGAGTATTGAGTCATCACTGTCCTTGAAAATTTAGTGAAATAAAGTTGTGCATAATACCTTATGAAATTTTGTCTTTGATAACAATATGTTTTTTATATAATGTTTAGGTTTTTGTTTATTATGACCATATATACACAATAGTTGCTCAATATATTCATCATTGTTACGTTATACACATTTAATGCTTTTTCAATGCAGAGGAAAAACCAGCAAACGTGCCCGAGACCTTCACCTCCTCAAGACCCTCAAGTCTCACCTCAAAGGTGGCAATGAAGAGGAAATGTTGACTGTACTGTCTGAAATCAAAACAATGACAGTAAGGAAGCAGGCTGTGCTGACCCTCATCCTCTCACAGCATCTTACTGTATCACTGCTGCAGGGGCTTCTGGACCTTTTTCTGCCTATTTATGGTGTAGAGGAAGACGTAGAAGCCAGTGAGTAATCAGGGTTTTGTGTGAAACCTTGTTTGAGAGAGAGAGAGAGAGAGATTTGAAAATATTTATGTAATTTACTGAAGGTAGATGAATGTCAGACAAATTGTGTTGTCTATGGGTGACATAAGGAAGAGAATATTAGCATCCCAGTAATTAGTAAGGAATCACTTGTTGTGTGGGACAGAAGTGCCTGTTGATGATGATCAACAGAAAGCATGAGAAGATATTGTATATTCTGGACTATATGATGACTGGGTAGGTATATAAGATGCCCCAATTTTTTTTAAGGAAAAGTTTAGGTTTTAAGCTAATACTATAAGATGATCCCCTCAGTGGTGGAGGGAGCTGAGATTGTATTCATTTGTGGTGGAAATTATGAAAATACTTGGAAGTTTAAAGATCAGAAACATTAGTAATGACACTTACACACTCCATGTCTATAGGTAGCTCTTTATATATTCATTTATTTGTATTTGTAAATATGGATTATCCCCAGCTGTGGAATGAATAGGATTGTGGAAACTAAGTGCTACAATTCACAAATTTTACAGGGGAGGATATTCAAACGCTGGACCATGAAAGCCGTCTGTTTGGGCAGCAGTTAGTGCGTCTGAGACAGTTGCTGGGCTTGTACTTGGTGCTGAGCCAACTCCATGCACCTCGAGAAGCCTCTCCTGATCCTGAAGATGATGTGTTGGTGGAGGTAAGTGGCTGAAACTGTGGATATTGAATGTGATCTTGTCATGTTCCCTCCTATTCCTTCATTATATTTTTCATGTCAAGTGTATTTTTGTCAATTTTTTGTCTCAAGTATTTTGCTATTTCATATTTTTCTTCTTCAGTTTATATATATCAAATATTTTGCCTTCACTTTTATTGTACTCAAAGACTGTTCTGTAAATATAATACCTATATGGACTATTGTGCTTTTGGCTAATAACAATTTTTGAAACATTTTTTTCCAGGAATTGGCAAAAATCTTAGTGCTAACACCTATGGAGGTAACAGATGTGATCAAATTATGTGGCTGTAATGAGCACTTCAAGACAAGCAACACGAAAAAGGTGAGTTGAGTTAGATTATTACTATTATTGTTATTTTTATTATTATTATTATTATTTTTTTATTTATTTATTTTTTTTTTATATATACAAAAGAAGAAAAATGGCGAAGGGCAAATATAAATGATGAAACAAGAAGGCCCATGTAGATGCCAGTCCCTGGAATTCTTTTTTAGATTTGATCTGATGCTCTATAAACCTTAGTAATAATTAATATTTTTATGTGCTGCTTTAGGCAGAGTAAGGCTGTACCAGAGGGAAGTTGGATGGGGGAAAAAAATAAATGGACTGAAAATTCATATATAGCAAATCTGTGCACATGTGAAATCAGCAGTTCTGAATGCTTATATTTATTTTATGTAGGAAGGACACAAGCCATTGACAACAAAAATAACCATAAAAAAAGGCTCACTGAAGTGTCAGTTTCCATACAGTCAAGTGCTAGTTTAAAACTGAGGATCAGTGTCTTGAAACCACCCTCTTGAAAGAGTTCAAGTTGTAGGAACATGGAAATACATATAGAGGTAGGCAGGGAGTGTCAAAGTTTACATTAGAAAGGGATGAATGATTTCATTAGTGAGAAGGTCAGAATAGTGGTGAGAAAATTTAGAAAAGTTTGTGCAGTGAGGAGTAGGAGGAGGAGGGGAGGCATGTCACTAGTTAGATCAAAAGATCAGTTGACATAAAAATAATGGTAGAAGATAGTAAGGGATGCAACATTGCAGGGATCAGAAGCAGGCTGGACTGAAAAGTATTTATGTCATAGGAACACTTACAAGACTCATGAAAGGGAGAAATGTGTCTTTGGATATAAGGAGAAATTTAAAGAATAGTTTTCTCTAGCTATCATTGATATATGGATCAGAAACTTGGATGTGGAATAGGACACAACAATCAAGAGTGTGTGATGTGACTTGGATGTGGAATAGGACACATCAATCAAGAGTGTGTGATGTGACTTGGATGTGGAATAGGACACAGCAATCAAGAGTGTGTGATGTGACAGTGAGAGGGATGTGAAATGATACAATAAGAGGAAAAGAGCAATGAAAGTATGTATGAGAGATGTTCACTTGGTGTATCACAGGATGGGTAGAATATTATTTCTAAAAATCCCCATTGCACAGTCATATATCACATAGCAAGTATCAGTGGCTGAGTTGAGTAAAAGTGAATAGTTTGCATTATGTATGACTTCCATTTCCACTGCTGAGTGTGCCATTCTCTCTCTCTCTCTCTCTCTCTCTCTCTCTCTCTCTCTCTCTCTCTCTCTCATCATTTGCTTATTCATTTATGATTTAAACTGGATTTCAAACTAAAACAGCCTCTATGAAGTTGGCTGTTCTGAGTTGTCTTCCATTTTTTTCCTATCCCCTCAGCTGTACAGGTGTACAGGTGCCTTATCATTCATATATATGGAGTGTGTTTCACATGTTGATTCCATTCACATCACTTTTTAGACAGTGAAATAATTTTTTTTTTTGTCTTATTAACTCCTTTCCTGTGACTGGTTGTCTTCAGCCTCTTTCTCATTATTGCAATACAGTTCCTGCTATCTTTTACAGTCAGGTTTCCTTATAGGCTGTTTGTTATAGACGTTTTGTTTTATTGGTGAGTCACTTAAAAAATATTTTGGGGAAAAATTCCTTTATAGGCAGAACAAGTTTAATATAAGTTAGTGTTAGTGTATTTTAAAGTGGTCTCTCTTTTTACTATTTTTGCTTTGTAAGTGGACAAAATTTGTTTAATGCACTCATGTTGACTGATAAAAATTGGCAAAAACAACTTAAACTTCATTAAAATTGTATATTATAGTCTAAGAAAAATTTTGCCAAAAGGTCACTATGTACTTTGTGTGGTGCCTGGTGCATTGCTTATATGTTACAGTGAATTTGTATAATCAGGGAATACAGTATACCCTCATCCAATTGCGGTTCACCGTTTGCAGCCCTGCAGATTTTATTCTTAAAGTTTTTTTTTCATAATTTCTGCAATTTTGTGAATTTCTTGGGCCATTTTTTAGCAGAAAAATACTCACATTCATATGCCAGACTTTACTCCTTAAGCAGCATTGATAGGGGTCAGTTTTAGATTATTGTTTGCTTGTTTGTGGCCTTGTGACCTTGTTACTGCAGCAAAGGTAAATAAGCTGTTTTTATTTTTATCAAGTTACATTATTTCCAATATCATATTAGGAGTTAGTGAAGGTGTCTGGAATCATGTATGGCAACCTAATTTAAGTGGAACTTTTTCATTCTAAATGATTGGTGCCTTTTGGCAGTAGCCCTAATACATAAATGAATAGATAAATAGATGAATAAATAAATGAGTCCATAAATCAAGCATTTCAGTATATTTTTGTCTTTATATTAAACTAAAGGAATGCCAAGTCAATGGAGGAGTTGTCAAATATGAAAACTTTAAATTTGCTTGAAGGAATTGTGGACATTGCTTCTATAGAATGGGAAAGATATTATTCAACACATCACCTCTCTAAATTTGTTGACTTTCACTGCAGTGTATCTGGTAAGCTATACTGTATGTAGCTGTGTAGGAAACTAAATGAATTGTGAATTAACAACTGTACCATTTATATTTGAAAATTCAAAATATATGCTAACATTGAGTTGCAATTTTTTCCTTTTAAATAAAGCATCACTGTTGCAGGTAAAATTTTCTGATGGAGACATGGTCCTCAGTGTTGGTTCCTTCATCCGATGTTGGGATGTGTCTGTTGGGGTGCTGGCTAGAGACACAGGAACTTCAGCTCTGCCTGTTGATCTGAAAGGAGATATACAAGTGGAGAAGAAAATTAGGCTAGGTATTTTTGTGCTACATTTACCTATATTACAGAGAGAGATATAGAGAAAAGAAAAACACGTCTGTATGACGTCTTTTCCATTCACCATACTCATAATTATGAAACCTTTAGACTTCATTATTTTGACTTATTTGCATGATGACATGTGGAAGTCATTATATAGTTTGTGGAACTTCCTTGTTTCATGTGTTTCCTCATACTGCACAAGAATAGGAAAAAATTTGTCATGATATAAGTATGATATTTTCATAAACTTTGCTGCATGTACCAGTCTTCATTGAGCAAAATGCATTGGAAATAATGTTTAACTTAATGTTTATTTTCTTCTCGTTGCTTGTATACATTGATTCCTTTCACACATATAATGCTTTGATTTTAATGCAATGTGACACAGGTGAATTGCTCTATGGATGGCAATGGCACAGAGAGAGCATCAGGAAATTCCATCAAGTAGTGGAGAAAAGTGGAGCCAGTCCTGAGTCATTGCTACACCTGGCCTTGGAGCACTGGCTGCAGGGTCCCTCCCCTGACACTGTGGCCACTCTGCATTTTGGCATGGTGGTGCATATCTTGTCTTCCTTGGCAGGTGGGTAAATGAATTATAGTAAGAAATATGTTGGAATTAATATCATCATCTTAACCCATACGGCATCAGAACAAAACATGAAATTTATTTCTCAGGTGCAAAAACTTTTTTTTATATAATTTTTGGAATGAAAACAAGATCTAAACTTTATATATGAGATCTTAAGTGACCTGAAGTTAATTAGCTTAGGTTTTGGAAATTTCCCAAAACAACATGATTCTATATTAATTGTCTGTGCACCACTGTAACCATGACCAGCATGAACTTTATCACCTTCACCATCATTATCACCCTCACCATCACCGATATTGACCTCCGGAAGAGTTGTTTCAACTCAAAGTGACATTAACCCTTTGCCAGAATCAGAAAATTTAGCGTCACTTTCATTCTCTCCCGTATGAGGCCTATAAATTTTGTCATTGTTTAAATATGATGATGATAGTGATGAACCACAAACCATCTACTATCCTATCCACTCAGTAATATTGACACTGTATCATCCAGCATGCGATCAATTTCACTCATCAAACCTAGAAAAATGCACATTTGACATGTTGATTCATCACAGGTCACTCACTTTCATTGAGTCAGTCTGGTGATGCTTGGGAAGTGGTAAAATTATGCACAAGAGTCAGGCTATACACAGATATGTTTGGAATGGGACATTGACCACTTTATAATGGAGATAGTGAGCTGGCAATAGCCCAGTGTATATATATACGCTGGTAGCAAAATTCACATCAATGATGTGCAGCATAAATATATGCAGCTGATGCTACATGGGTTCATGCTTTTTTCTGTGATTGTTAGGTTAGAACTTCAATAATTAAAGAATATGTGATTGTCATTTAAGAGAGGAAAAAATATATATCCAATGAAATGGCCCTTGTTCTTTCAATGTGCTAATGAATGACAGAGCTAGGATACTATTTTCTGTATAGAGATGTAATTCTTTGTATTTTTTTCATTTATTTTATGTAGAAGGAAGGCGGCGTAGGGGAAAAAAAAAGCTCACTGAAGTGCCGATCCCTGGGAAAGTTCTAAATCAATGGTCAAAAGAATGGGATAAGTGTCTTGATACCTCCCTCTTGAAAGAGTTCAAGTCATAGGCAGATGGAAATACAGAAGCAGGGAGAGAGTTCCAGAGTTTGCCGAAGAAAGGGATGAAGGACTGAGAATACAGATTAACTCTTGCATTTACACCTTTATTCAAGAAACTTTTTAAAGTTTTTGATATCTTGCAGAGAACAAAATCCTATTTGATGTGAGTGAGCAGAGTGCATGGTGGATTGCTGTAAGGGACAAGCTAGTGGCCTCTGAGCAGCCTTTCCATGCTTACATGGCTGCTCTGCTCTGTCGAGGTGTCCATGCCACTCTGGAAACAAAAGCTCATCTGAACAGAAAAGAAGACAGTGCTGAAACAGGAAAAAGTGGAGAGGAAGACAACAAGGATTGGACACAACACACAGCAAAGTTTATGTCCCTGAATGACTGGGAGGGTTTATCAATGGAAATGGTTGAGTGGAATTTAGTGCTCTGGCAGCTTGGGTGTTTGCTGCCTCTGAATAGACTCTCCTCCTGCCTGCCATCAAATGGACCTGAGAAGAAGTTAAAGCTAGAAGTATCAGTCAAAAATTTATTGGATAAGGGTAAAGGTAAGGACCAGAACCAAATCTTTATAGTCAAGGAACAAGCCTTGAATTTTTTTTGCCTTTATTCAACTATTGAAAGTGTGACTTGCATTTAGTGCTGGTGTGCTTTAAAGAGGAAATTAACTTAAGATAATTTTGATATATTATTATTATTAATATTATTATTATCATTAATAGTAGTAGTAGTTGTTTTTATTTTCTCAAACTTTTCATGAATTTTTCCCTTGCATTCAGCAGTGTTATATAATTTGTTATTAGAATCATCTATTACTTGATTTTTTTTGCAGGATATGTAGCTGAACTGGTAGCTAACTGGTTCATTGGGTCTGTTATACCCCTATCAACCATCAAGAAAATACTCACTAGACATGATGAGCAGACAAGAAGGAAACAGCAAGTTGATGTAGGGGAGGATGAAGAGGAGACTGAGACAGTGCCAGATGATGATATATCTTGTGAAGAAAAAGCAGATGGTGAACTTGATGATTATGAGGAAATATTCAGTAAGTTTGTAACCAGTCCAGCATGTATTCCTCTTGTATTTCTCAAGATTCCTGGTTATGAATTTTATTGGATGGCATTCGGCATATTTGAGAAACAGTCCATTGCTTGGAAGTGGGAGAGACTTGAATATGAATGGAAATCAAACATTTATGTAAAAGATGTTTAAGTTTTTACATTTAATTTTGCTTTAGTATTCATTTGTTTGGTTCTATTATTATATGTAGGGTGTCCTATGAGTTAAAGTATACACTTCAGGATTTTATGGTTAAAGTACTTCCTGGTAAAAAATTAAATGCAAGAAATAATGTAGAAGTTTTGTGGAGTGGATTTTCCTCTTCTTGGGTAGACCTCACCACATCCCTTCCTCCTCCCTGGCTCACTATGGGTACCTAAATCAAGGGGTTGTCTTATATACTGGTAATAAATCATAAACATATAACCCTGTGGTGAACATTAAACCACTTCACCTTGAAATTCTGCAGACACACTCGTGCATATATTGTTTACTGTGTGTGTATACATATACATGCATACAATGTACGTATGTATGTATGTATGCATGTACACAATTTATTGGCTTAGCAGGCAGCTCCTATCTAGTGATGTCTAATGTTTACTGGCAGCGTCATTGTTTAAGCGGTAATCACACTATCAAGAAGTGTTTTCTGTCTAGCGTGGCAGGTCAAGGGAGGTATGTCGGTCAGGTCACACTTCCCTGCTCATATGCCACGTTTAGGATGGGGGGGTCACCTTTATACATAAAACACACCTTATTTTTACTTTAACAGTGATATGGAACAAAAGTTAGAATTTGATAATGAATCAATTCATATAGGAACAGAAAGACAGACAGAAACAGGAGTAAAGGAGATGAAGCAGGGTTGGAGAATGAGGCAAGCCCATGATTTGCGGTGAAGTGGCAACAGTGGGGGAATCTGGTGACACCCTCACCCTTCCCTAACCCCACACTTCAAACAGCCAATTCCAACCACACCATAATAATAATCAGTTGCCAATCAGACAGAAACTATGGCCATATTCCTTCTTTGGGGGGTGAGGGGGAGAGAGTTCAGAAACACCTGGAGTTGTGTGGAACAAAGATAGTAAATTTTGCCATGGTAACAACGTACTCAGGTGAGGGAACGAACAGCCGTGATTGAGCCACTTACCATTAGCCAACCATGTGGGCTCCCTCCACCAATAAGGGGGTCATCTTTTACATCGGTAATTCCTCAAACCCTAATTTTTTCCCTCAAAAATTGGGGGTTGTCTTATACTTGGGATCCTTATAGTCCGACATATACGGTATCTATCTATCTATCTATCTATATATATATATATATATATATATATATATATATATATATATATACAGTGGTACCTCTTGATTCGAACTTAATTCCTTCTTTTAGGCTGTTCGAATTGGGAAAATTCGAATTAGGAAGCAATTTTTACCATTGAAAATAATATAAAAACATTTAATCCGTTCCAGTTGATTTTAAGTAAAAAAAAAAAAAAATACTTCACTCAATTGCAAGAAATTGGTCCCTTGACATTGCCGCAATACCTAAGAATGCAATAGCCATTGTTAAGAAGTAATGGGAAAAAACAAAATTGGTCCTGACCCAACAGACTGGCAACATGATTTAACATATTGGCACCTTGTTTTCCCCTCATCTCATCATAATTCATAGATATCCTTTGCATTTTGAGAGTACAAAGTAAACACAGACATGAAATGCATAGAAAAATAAATAAATACAATAAATAAAAAAAAGGCATAACAAAAAACTTATTTGCTTCGGTGTGAAACTCCCAAGTTCCGATGAAGACTAGACAAGCCTCCCCCCGGGTCCCCGCCTCCCTCCCATGCACTGAATACAGGAACAGATCCCATCCCTTCCCCCTCCCTCCGTCCTTATCATCTCCCATTCGATACGCAAACAGACCGAGTAGACTGCCTCCCCTCCCCCCACTCTCTCCCTCCTCCAGCCACTCACCATCCTCTCTCCCTCTTCCCGTCCCTCTCTCTCTCTCTCTCTCTCTCTCTCTCTCTCTCTCTCTCTCTCTCTCTCTCTCTCTCTCTCTCGCTCTCTCTCTCTCTCTCTCTCTCTCTCATCAACTAGAATATATTCTCATAACATAATTTCCAACAGAAATTATTTCAAGAAAAGTGTAAATTATTGTACAAAACTGCAAATTATTGTATTATCGTAGTTTGCGCAAATGACAATGATGTTTAACAATTCATTCTTCATTGGTTGTTTGAAGTGTTCAATATATCTTCATTAGTAAACAAGTTTGCCAGTGACCAGAGAAGAAGCTGCATTGAATGGGGTGGTAGGTAGGAGGTAATCAGGGTTGGGGGCCGGAGTAACCAAGGCAACTAGGGGCCAGAGTGACTTGAAAGCCTTTCACGAGAGAGAGGTGTTCACAGCGGAGAAATACAAGCGAGACCGGCCGACTGGTGGGACTGCGCATCGGCTGCCACGTGTTTTTTGTTTTTGTTTTTTTGTTCGAATTGTGAAGTTGCGTTCGGATTAGAGGTCAAAATTTGTTCACCAAATGTGTTAGGATTGGGAAGTGTTCGAGTCAAAGGGTGTTCGAATCAAGAGGTACCACTGTATATATATATATATATATATATATATATATATATATACGGTTTGCACAAAAAGTTACCATGCCAAGCGAGTGTCGCAGTAAATCTTTGCATAAACTGTAATTCTCCTCTTCCATCAGAACGGTGAGTGGTGTGAGAAAAATTGTATGTCTGGCAGCGAGGTACACTCTCTCCTCACTCACTTGAGTGGAGGAGGAGCTCCCCAGAGTACACTATGTGTTGTTAAAGGAAGTGAATGTATGGTACTGCTTTGTCCTTTTCTGATTTCTCCTCTAATATTGCACTTCTATTTTTACATATTAGAACTTATTAGACATGGGTGGAAAGTGGTGGCTTTGCATAACTAAATGCTTGTATGGTGAATATTTCCTCATATCCTGGGCAATAATTAGGCTCATTTCCCAGTTCGTTTCTTGGAAAATTTGTATCCTTAAGCACTCGTATGTAGAGGTATGACTGTATGTGTATGTATGTATATATATATATATATATATATATATATATATATATATATATATATATATATGGGTACCTCTCTATTTACATGTGGGATGCATTCCTGAAGAGGAGGCGCAAAACGAAAACGACGTAAATCTAACTAATATATATATATATATACACACACACACACATACTCATCCCTCTATTTAACCCTTAGTGTACGGCTAGCTAATTTATTTTCTATTCCCATCTCCAGGTAACTTTTGGAATATAGGAAAATGTTTGCAGATAATTTTATTGATAAAAATCCATTTATCTGTTTAATTCTGAGTACAATGATGTACTATCAAGCATGCTATGACATCTGAGAGCAAAATTACAGCCCATAAAAGATTTCTGTCAGATCGTGCATTGTAACCCGCTGACCAGAAAGGCCCAGCAGCGTGACGAAATGTTCCGCGAAACTCTCTCTCTCTCTCTCTCTCTCTCTCTCTCTCTCTCTCTCTCTCTCTCTCTCTCTCTCTCTCTCATGCAGGTAGAGTGAGTTTATTTTTGGCTACACACACACATACACACACACACACACACACACACACACACACACACACACACACACACACACACAGAGAGAGAGAGAGAGAGAGAGAGAGAGAGAGAGAGAGAGAGAGAGAGAGAGAGAGAGAGAGAGAGAGAGAGAGGGCTTATCAGAGAGGGCTTATCACGCGGTATTTGACACCTAGGACGGTAACCAGACCTGAGATATCTTCCTACAGTCTCTTGGCCGAAGATTCTGTGTGTGTGTGTGTGTGTGTGTGTGTGTTTGTAAAATGGGAGATGGAGGAAAGGAAAATGAACCCAATTCCTTCCTTTGTTAGGCGGGGAAATCGTCTCTCCGATGTCTGTCATCGGTCTCAAAACAAAAATCACTATCGTCACTCTCATCAGTTATGTCAAAATCAGAATCATATGGAACATGTATTTCCGCATCCATGCTGCTTTCTTCAAGCGGAGGGGGGGAACTACCCGCCGGGTCCCGGGGGTTGCCAGATGTTGCCTCCATGAAGGAGAAAATCTAACTGAATAGTACGTGAAAACAGTCAAAGTGGCAACTCAGCAAGTGGGAAGTGTTGCCAGATGCTCAGGCTCCCCTTGTGAGTCGAGAGAGCAGCGCGACAATACGAATGTGTGGCGGGAAAATTCTTGATTACATGAACGATCACCGTCCCACCAGCCGCGGCGCTATGATCGTTCATGTACGATCACCATACGCTAAGGGTTAACAGACCTCGATTTAACAGATTTTGGAAGCAATGGACAATTTGAAAGTCTTGCAATACGGATAGAGATGTGCAATGGCAATACCGGACATGACCTCTGCTGACCACGGTCAGTTTGCTTACATCCAGCAGTTTATTTCACATGATACCTGTTCCTTCTACCATAGGCAATGAACACATTGTCTCCTTGTGTCTGTCAGTGAGTAAAGTCAACCCCCTCTTTTGCGCTTGGCACTGCACCTGCCTCTAGCCACCCCCTCTGGTGGCCATCCATGCCATCCACTTCTCTCCTGACACTCAACACAGTTACACACGCTGTTCTCCGTTTCGTGTTTGCTGTCGGTGATCTCACTTTTCAAGCTTGCTTCCAAGATCTCTTCATCTGAGGCCGCTTCTCCTCCTTCCCTGGCTTTAAGTGAAGTGCGGGGTGAAGGCAGGAAGCGCCTATCCAGCAGTGTTGTGATGTCCGGAGCTTCGCTGGCCGCCTCTCTGCCCCCTTCCATCCCTGCCGGTGATGCAAAGAGAACCTGTGCCTGTCAGGACTGTAGCAGAGTACTTCCTAGCGTCTCCCACGACCCGTATACTTTATGTATATATGTATAACATGCCGGGGTTTATGCTCAGATGCTACAAGGTGTGAGGAGTGTGCAGGCTGGGACGCTCTTACTGTGGGGAGAACCAGGTCTTACCAGGCAAGTTAGAATGACGCCGTTCCCGTTATACTCGTTCTAGACGGCATGGGGGCGTTAGCACCCCTAGGAACCCCCCCAGTGGTCGGGCCGGGGCAGGGGACATTACTACGGGGGCGGAACGTGTAGACTTGCTATCTTCTATGGATTCCGTCACCCCCCAGGACTCTGCTTCCCATGCGGGCCCCACACACTCCCTGGAGGGCCAGCTTGCCTCCCTATTGACCCATGGTTCTCCCTTTCAAGCTACGCTTTCAGATATGATTTCTTCTCAGTTAAATGCATGTCTGAATAATCTGGCTAATATTCTAGCAAGTTCGTTGTCTCAGGCAGTGTGTCTGGCTAGTTCTAGACCAACCTCCCCAAAGCCCGCGGCGCTCAGTAGAGTGCAAGAGGCACTCCAAGCCGAGAGGGCACGGGGAGGTAGCCGGGGACATGAACCATCGAGTGTTCGGCCGGGTAAGCGTCCCGCGTTGGCATACGCCCCATTGTTCACGAAACGGTCCCGGGCTGAGGTGGGAGGAAGTGTGTGGCCTGGCCCTCCACCGCTTCCCCCGGCTCGGGACCTGGATGTGGTTCTAGCTGAGGTGCTTGGCCTGCTAGCCCATCCAAGACCCCTGGGTGAGGGTCGGACTGCTTGTGGCGATACGGAGCGTCAAGCGCATCCAGCCACTCTGTCCTAGGGAGGTGGGGTGCAAGAGGCAGCACCACGTCAACCCTCTCCTTCGTCCACGGCACCCGAGGGGGGTATCGTCCCCCCCTCGGCTGCTCATCATCACCACCACCACTCAGCTCCACCCTCTAGGGTGTCGCGTCATCTGGGGAAGGCTCGACAGCACATGGACCCATGTTGAACCAACTGGTGCTCAGCATTCAGCGGGTTATGGTAGACCAAGCCAGGATGACAACCTTCGCCCTCACCAATACGAGAACAGCGAGGAGGGAATCCTTTCTCTCGCACCTTCCCCACCACTTCAACACGGTTTCAAAGGCCCAGCTCCGCCGATCGAACGTGGACTCTGATCTTCTGTTCGACTCTGCTACTGTGGACAAGGCCATCGGTCAAGCACAGCAGGCTGCTTCAGTGTCACTGACTGAGGCCGCAGCTAGGGCTCTTATCAAACCTAAGCCAAAACCAGGAACACCGCTAGTGGAGAAGCAACCTCAACCCTCCACCTCTTCTGAGTCTCGGCCTCGTCCTGGTCACTCTCAGCAACGGTTACCCAACCAGCGCTTCCTATCTCACCGTTCCCAAGATTCTGGACGTCCCACTTCGAGACAACCTAAGCAGTTGTTTCGGAAATGACGAAACATCAGAGACACCGCAAATTGGAGGCTGCCTCGGTTGGAGTCTGTCCGCCTGGGAGGACATAGGGGCGGAGAATTGGGTGCTACAGGTTCTCCGAGAAGGATACAGGATCCCTTTCCACTCCTACCCTCCGTTGTCTTGGTTTCCTCGGCACTTGGCCTCCTACTCGACAGATTCCGAGCAAGGCAGGGCTTTGGCAGGGGAAGTCACAGCCCTCCTCAACAAGAATGCCGTGGAGGAAGCTCCTCGTACACCGGGGTTCTACAGTCGGCTGTTTGTAGTCCCCAAGGTGACGGGGGGATTTCGCCCGGTCATCGACCTCTCCTTCCTCAATCACCACATCATCACCACCAAGTTTCGAATGGAGACTGTGCGGACGGTTCTGGCGGCTGTCCGACGCCATGACTGGATGGTGTCAGTCGACCTGAAGGTGGGAGGGATGTGCACTCCAGTTCAGTGTGCTGTGCTTCGGCCTGTCTACAGCTCCTCAGGTGTTCACCAGGATCATGGCTCCTGTTTCCGCAGAATTACACAGAAGGGGCATGCGACTCCTTCAGTATCTTGACAATTGGCTTCTCCTGGCTCCGTCTTATCAAAAGGCGCACGACTCTACCCAGGTTCTGCTTCAGCTGTGTACCTGGCTAGGGATTCGCATCAACCTAGCCAAGTCTTGCTTGCGCCTGGCTCAGGAGATGGTCTTCTTGGGAGTCAACATTCGGACTCCTCCTTTGAGGGCTTTCCCGACGCGGAATCGGGAATAATAATCAGTTGCCAATTAGACTAACAAAAACCATGGCCATATTTCTGCCATTTTGGAATTCAGAAACACCAGGAGTTGTGCAAAACAAAGACTAAATTTTGCCATGGTAACAATATAATCAAGTGAGAGAACCAACTGCCATGCAAGCCCCTCATATTGTGGATCTGCAGCGATGGGATCCCTTACCCTTAGCCAACCATGTGGGCTCCCTCTACTATTAAAGGGGTTGTTTTATACACTGGTAATAGCTCAAAACCTAAATTTTTCTTTCAAAAATTGGTGGTCATCGTATACACTGGGTCGTTTTATAGTCTGGCATATACAGTAAATGAAAAAACGCAAATTGAAAATTTTTGGATTTTGGACCTCCCATAAATTAAAAAACATTAAACAAACCCACATAAAAATGGAGGTACTTGTATGTGTTTTACTTTACTCATGTGTTATTCCTGCCAGTGCTCTTCAGTAGATATATGTTATCAGTTGGCATTCCTTCTTTATTTATAATATTTTCAGATTTACTGGAGAAGGTTGGGGATAAATTCCCCCACTCAGTGGCAGGCGATTCAGTTCTCACAAACATGGCTTGGGAGCTGGCTGCTGCTTGGCACAAGAACCCAGATGATGTTACCAAATTGTCTCAGGCTGTTGCTCACATCACAGAAATAAAAAACTCCCACATCAGACATGGTAAGAATTTTTGGACACTATGTTTGTGATTGTGCTTTTGACTAATGTTTGATGATTAAAGTTTAGTAACAAAATAGAATTACCGTGTTTGAGTATTACTCAGGTGGTGTCATTGATGTGCATGTTAAAGGATTTACATATTAAAAAATACAAATTGGTTGATTGAAGGCCTAGTGGCAGCACCAAAAAATGTTCATTTGGGGCTGTGAGGATGCTGGGGTAAAATATGGATGGGCTTCACAAAATGTCATCAAAATGATGTAATAATGGTAAATTGCTTTGTATAAATGTTGGTACCAATATTTGGGAGATGAGAGGGGGTCTTGGCTCATTGTGAGGGGGGGGGGACTCAAGCCCCACAAGCCCTCTTTGGTGCCATCACTGTGATGGCCTAATCTAATTTTGTTATAGAAGTGAACATGTTTAGCTGGAGACTCATCTTAGTGTTATGTTCTATGAGGATGGTTTAGATAAAATGAAGTACATATAGTAAAAGTCTAATGATATAATGAGGAGGGAACCAGGAATGTGTTACATTATTAGTCTTGTTGGATTATTAGGTGTGTATGCACCGCAAGTGTGTGTGTGTGTGTGTGTGTGTGTGTGTGTGTGTGTGTGTGTGTGTGTGTGTGTATGTGTGTGTGTTTGTGTGTATTCATTGCATGTTTGTGGGTGTATACCACAATGGTGTGTGAGTGTGTGTCTGTGCCACGCACACTTACATGTGTGTGTGTGTGTGTGTGTGTGTGTGTGTGCAAATATGCCTAGTTGTATTATATAGTGTTCAAGCAGAACTCATAATGCCTTATCTGCATATCTCCATTTATCCAACATTATATTAAATTTATGTATTTTGGTTGCTGTAATAACCTCTCCATCTAATCTATTTAAAAATCCACAGTTCTATGTTGGAAACTATTTTTTAATGTCCTTTAGACACCCACTCTTTCTGATCTTCTTTGAGTGTCCTCTTGTCTGTCTACTTTCTTCATTTATCATCATCAGGTCCTGTTTCAACTTTTCAGTGCCATTTACTATCTTGTATATTATTAGATCTCTTTTTCTTCTATCCTATAAGGTTGACAGTTCCATTTCTTTTAACTTGTCTTCCTATGCTAGATCTCTTAGCTCCTGTACCATTCTTGTGGCTACCCTTTGAATCCTTTCTAATTTCCTCGTATCTTTTTTCATGTTTAGTGACCTCACCACTGCTGCATATTCCACCCTCATGCATATCATATTGCTTACAATTGTTTTTCATCATATCCTTATTTATATAATGAAAAAGCCACCCTAATATCCTGTAAGTTGATCAAAACAGTTGGCTTATGTGCTGTTCTGGGCTCAGTGTATCTTGTATAACCACTTCTAGATCTTTTTCCTCCTTATTCTTCAATATTACTTTTTTTCCCATTTTTTAAATCCCATTCTGGCCTTCTTACTTTTCCCTAGCTCCATCACATGAGATTTCTTGGTATTGAATTCCAATTTTTTTCTTTTTATTCCATTCGCAAATTCTGTCTATATTTCCTTAAACTCTTAATAATTTTCAACAATTTAACATCATCTGCAAACATGTTCATGTGGCTGGTTACACTGCACTGCATGTCATTTACATAAACCTGGAACATTATAGGTGCTAATACTAAGCCCTACGGTACTCCACTTGTTGCAATAATCCAACTTGAAACTGTATCCCTGATCACAGTTCTCATTCCCTGTTCTTTAAGTAATTTTTCATCCACTCTAATATTTTCCCTTTTAGCCCATCTATGTGTTCCAACTTCCATAAGAGTATTGTGTGGAACTTTGTCAAAAGCTTTTTGATGTTCAGGTACACAGCATCCACCCACCCATCTCTACTTTCAACTCCTATTACTCTTGTATAAGAACTTAGCAAGTTTGTCAGGCACAATTTTCCTTGTCTGAAACCAAATTATCTGTTTGATATAAATTAACTTTCCTTCAAATATCTCACCGATTCCTCTATAATCATTATTTTAACCTAAAACACTTGTTAGTGACACCAGTCAATAATTTAGTTGTTCAGTCTTCTTTCCTCCCTTGTAAATAGGTACTGTATTAGCTCTCTTCCACTCTTTAGGCACCCCCTCTTTTCCATTGAACTGTTAATCACCTCCCAAATTGGCTGTATTAGTTGTTCCTTACACTTCCTTAGTGTTCAACCTGACACTCCATCCAGCCCCATTGCCTTCCTTACATCCAGACTTCCCAGCAATGTCAACATCTTGTTTGTACACCACAACTTCTTGGAATCCCTCATGCATCACTGCCATGTTTGGTTCTGTAAAAGCCTTATCTTCTGTGAATACAAATTTGAAACTCTTATTCATAATTTCACTCAACTCTTTTGCTGTGTGGTAAGTTTTTTCTCCCTTTACTATCTTATCTATGGTTTCTTTGTACTTCATCTTTCCATTAATATACTTATAGAAGAGCTTGGGTTCATTTTCACACTTTATTACCATATCCTTTTTAAAATGTCTTTTCTCCTCTCTTCTCATTCTGATATACTCATTTCTTGCTTCCTTTTATGTCTCCTTGTTGTTTTCATTTCTCTGCTTCTTTAGTTTCCTCCAAGCTTTATCCTTTGTCCTCTTTAATTCTGCACATCTGTCATTGTACCATATATCTTTGTTACTTCTTACTTTATAATTGGTACATACTTTTGCACACCTTCATTATATCATTTTAAGAATGTTTCATAATGACATTGGTCATAGCAAGAAAAATAGCTATAAACTTGTGCTAACACAGGGTTCACCCTGTTTTAATAATGCCCCTGGCCATTAGAACTCTTGTCAACACCACAACATGGTTGTATGTATCATAACATGATGCCATCTGTTTTTATTATAAATTTAACAATACATACCAGTAAATAATGTCCTTTTATGATGCAATATCATTATAAATAAGTGTTGGAAGTGGTAGGATGATTTTTCTTAAATTCAACCAAACTTTACCTCACATGGCTTGCATGTGCTGTTATCTGTAATCTGCTCCTATATATCAGTTTTCTTTTGTTTGGATACATTGTCTCACTATTTTCAAGAATAGTAATATATCAAAAACAATGTAAATCCAAGAAAATTGTCTAGAACCTATTTCATTCTATATACGTGAAGTTGACAAATTATGAGTGTTCTAGCATCTGATGGCTTCTAATGGTGGGGAATACTGATAGTC
>CM035190.1:12058759-12086259 GCA_020233015.1 Callinectes sapidus
GTGAGTGAGTGAGTGAGTGAGTGAGTGAGTGAGTGAGTGAGTGAGTGAGTGAGTGAGTGAGTGAGTGAGTGAGTGAGTGAGATGAGTGAGTGAGTGAGTTTGTGTGTGTGTAATTACCTAAATGCAGCTTGGGGGGAAAAGTTCTGCTTGTGCTGTCTCATCTCCATATCTATGAAAATCCAACATTTCCTTGAATTATGAATTGTTCTTCCCTCAACTCTCTTTTTATCTAGTCCTGGTGCCCCAAAGCCAGCTTTTAGCTTTATGTATATCAGGGATCTTGGACTCTTGGTTTGCACTTGGTAACCTACACTACACAATTAGTTCATTTTTACATTGAGCTATGAAGTGATGCTGTGTGGTGTGCAGTTAACTTTTCCTTATATGTATGAAACATCAGGAATTATAAAAGTCTGTTACTGAAATTCATAGTTTGGCAGTAAGTCTGAACATATTTGGCATCACCACATCAAGAATCTTCTAATCCTTTGGTCCCAGCTGGCTGCTGCCAAACTCAAAATTAAAAATAAGTAAATAATATTGAATTTAGTTCAGTTAAGTCTTCTCTTGTGTAATATTTTATGTATTGCTTTAATTCTATGTATTATTTACTCTTTAACCGTACAGTTTCAAGTAGGAAATAATATAATTGAGAAATAGGGAGGCAGAGATGGGGAAGGGAAAGAACAGGGAGGTTCATATCTGTCTTAATTCATATTCCTTTATACTCCATGCTTTAGGCTAGCCTTCCAGGTAATTTCCTCCACTGCTAATTGTGATCCCCTTCTTACCTTCAGTGGTCTTTTACTTTCTCCACTGTATTTTCCAATTCTGTGGGTTTCTTCTACTTCATGCTCCAAACCCTTCATATCATCTTGGATCTTTTGTATAACTTCTTACTGATTCTCTCTCTCCTCTCTCTTGCATATTTGTTAAGATTCTTTTTCTTCCTATCCACCGTATCATGCACTAATTCTTTTCTTTAATAACGGTATCACTGTGTCCTTTGTCTTGTCTTCTATTTGTTTATTTATGACCTCTGCAAAATTAACCTTTTCTTCTTCTCTTTTTTTTGTCCATAGATTCTTTAATTCTATCAGTTCTGACTAACAAATCTATTAATTTTTCTTACTTGTTTTTCAATTTTTTTTATATCTTGAAGTTGGACCGGTATTCTGGGAACTCAGTTCCCAGAATACCAGAAACAGCAGTTGTCCACTTCACATGCAGTCAAGGTTGTATTTCTTTCAAAGTTGGATGAGTTCTGCATTTTCATTGTACACCACTACACTACATTTAAGCATGATTCTCAGCTACATGTTCAGCTAACACACCCAGAAATGACCTTGACCTTTACAAAACCCTTGCAAAAGAAATGAAGAAGTGGATTAGAGAACCAGGGCTGAAAGCATTGTGATGTCACATGTGGTACCTGTCTGAAGTGACAGTTGGATGTGCTTTTTGGCTATGGGCTGTCCCTGGAGGGAAGTGGAATGTTGTTGCCAACCTTCGAAGTGTGGAGGGATCAGAGGAACATCCACCCAGGGTTTGTGTCAAGGAAGCTAACTTAGACAACACCTGTCCAAGCTCCTCCCCCCACCAGTGCTGTCATCTGCAAAAAAACAATTGATTAGGATAACAGCATTAGTTTGGTACATAACTATAAATATTGTTAATGAGATAGGATTGTGTTTTTAGTCCATGTTTAACATAACACAGATAATTTTCTGTAGACTATTCTTGCTTCCTGTTGGAAGATGAAGTTTGCCCATTAAAAATTGCTAGTAAATGGGTTACAATTTTGCTGCTTTAAAATCTACATGCTCTCACACAGCTCAAAATGTTGTGTTAGTAACTACCTTATAATAGTGCAAATTGATGATAATACCATAACTAAACTTTCCTCCCACAATTTGTCCTGCCCTGTAGGGTTTAGTCATGTTGAGTATAAAATGTCCAACATTTTTTCACCAAAAGGACAAAATGTATAAGGACCATCTCTTTTGTCCAACAATTTGCCCTACCTGTGTGGTTTAGCCGTGTTGAGTATAAAAGGGCCACTTTTTCACCAAAAAGGACAAAATTGGTAAGGGCCATCACAAGCAAGGTGGAGTAAGGAGTCAAGATCAGTGAGATTAGCTCAATCTGTGTTCTTATTGCCAGGAAAGATCTGAATAAGAGTGAAGTTACTAAGCTTAAATCTCTAAGAATTTCATAGACTTTCATGAAAAAATTAAATTCATTGCATTCAGAAAAATTAAAAAAGGAACTCTCAGAACTTCATTCTCATTCAAATATTTGCAACAGCAGCAGGAGGCTGGAAAGGTAATGATTGTATGGCAGCCAACACAGGTGGCAATCATTGATCTTTACTGCTTGTGTCAGAGCAATGACACAGGTACTCTTCACCTTGCTTGTGGTGGCCAAGGCTATTTTTGTCTTTTTAATGAGAAATGGTGGAGCTTTATATCTCACAAAGGCAAATATGTGTGGTTGGGTAAATTCCAGGATAGAATTCAACTCTATAATGTTGTTTGTCCTTGAGGTTCTGAGGTGGTGTTGTCATGTCATCACACTATTATTAAGGAACTTGTTGGTTTTGTAGCAGTTGGGGTTGCAACACTATTTACCAATGATTCCAAGTGATAAATTGCAACTTCGCCTACTGGTAGAAGGCTATATCTCCTTTTGTTTTTACTGAGGCAGCAGCAAATACAGTTATTATTTATTTTGATAGATTAATTCTGATATTATTTCTTTCCTGTAAATGAAGGAGAGACCTGTGGTGATTACATATATAATAAATCTCCATCAGCATTAGCAATTATAGCACAAACATTAGTAACATTTTTAGCAAAATCCATGATTTGGGGTAATTATTACAATTTTCTGCCATTGTTAATAAATCTTCAATGGTTCCAGTAGTGTTTTCAGGCCACAATTGATGAAATATGTGACTTTCCACAGGGTCGCAGTGTTTTCTTCAAGCCACTTTCTACAAGTTGGGCATTTGAGGCTCAGGTTGATCCTAATGTGTCCAAAGCTCGAATGACCCTCATGTGTAAGGTGATCAGTACCACAGTGAATGCCTTGCCAGAAAACACCAGTCCTTCACAGGTGAGTGTCCCTAGGTGTCATGTTGTGAAAGCAGTCCTGGAGAAAAAAAAAAAAATCTGGAGTTTTCATTGTAAGAAATACAGAAATGTATATTGAATGTAGAACAAAATATGTATGGTGAATAGGCTAGCAGTAATGAATATAATAAATGTTTGCCACAAAGTTCATGAAACAGCTACTAAAGTCTTGTAGTTTGTTGGTAGAGCTTGAAAATTCAGTTATTTGATTTGGTTTTGCATTTTTT
The DNA here is from genome assembly GCA_020233015.1 of Callinectes sapidus. NCBI lineage: Eukaryota > Metazoa > Arthropoda > Malacostraca > Decapoda > Portunidae > Callinectes > Callinectes sapidus. The sequence continues at coordinate 12,062,121 of CM035190.1, forward strand.
GCAAACCTCTTGCTTATGACCAGTTGTCCATTTATGGTATCTTGAATTTATATGGGTACTTATTGATCTTTCAGGGTGTTGCACCAAGTGTTCGACGAGCTCTTGATCTGACCCGTGGATGGAATATGGCTGTTGATCCTCTGAATCGGCAGTACATCTGTGAACTGTATAATTCAGGCTTTGACAAACTAGCAGAAGAGGTAAATAGTATAATATACTAGTAAACAAGATTTTATAGGGCCCAAATTTACTGTGTATTTTCTAACACTTCCTCTGCACCTTTATTGCTTGCTCTTGGACAGGTAAAATCTTTTCTTCCTCCTTGTATTTTTGCATTTTTTTTAACACAGTGTAGTGTCAAACATGGAATTCACTTAGTTATATAACTGTCCATCAGATTCATATATATATATATATATATATATATATATATATATATATATATATATATATATATATATATATATATATATATACAGTGGTACCTCTTGATTCGAACACCCTTTGACTTGAACACTTCCCAATCTGATCTGAACACATTTAGCGAACAAAGTTTGACCTCCAATCCAAATGCGGCCTCTCAATTCGAACACAAAAACACGTGGCAGCCGACACCACCTTCCCGCCAGTCGGTCGGTCTCGATTGCACGTCTTCACCGTGAACCCCTCTCTCTATTGCGACTCGGGAACGGCTTTCAAGTCACTCCGGCCCCTAGTTGCCTTGGTTACTCCGGCCCCTAACCCTGGCCACTTTCTACCTACCACCCCAGTCAATGTGGCCTTCTACTCTGGTCACTGGCAAACTTATTTACTAATGAAGATATATTGAACACTTTAAACAACCAATGAAGAATAAATGACACTGGCAAACTTATTTACTAATGAAGATATATTTAACACTTTAAACAACCAATGAAGAATAAATTGTTAAATATCATTGTGATTTGCGCAAACTACAATAATGCAATAATTTGCAGTTTTGTACTATAATTTATACTTTTCTTGAAATAATTCCTGTTGGAAATGCTGCTGAGAATATATTCTACTTGATGAGAGAGAGAGAGAGAGAGAGAGGGGGGGGGGGAGAGGATGGTGAGTGGCCGGAGGAGGGAGGGAGATGGAGTGGGTGGCGGCCTACTCGGTTTGTTTGCATATCGAATGGAGAGGATAAGGACGGAGGGAGGGGGAGGGGGAAGTGGGGAATACTACATGATCTGTTCCTGTATTCAGTGCATGGGAGGGAGGCGGGGACCCGGGTGAGACTTGTCTAATCTTCATCAGGACCTGGGAGTTTTACACCGAAGTAAATAAGTTTTGTTATGACTTTCTTTTATGCATTTCATGTCTGTGTTTACTTTGTACTCTCAAAGTGTGAAGGAAATCTATGAATTATGATGAGATGAGGGGAAAACAAGGTGCCAATATGTTAAATCAGGTTGCCACTCTGGTGGGTCAGAACCAATTTTATTTTTTCCCATTACTTCTTAACAATGGCTATTGCGGTTTTAGGTATTGCAGCGATGTTAAGGGACCAATTTCTTGCAATAGGTGGGGTTGAGTGTAGTATTTTTAAATGTAAAATAAACTGGAACGGATTAAATGTTTTTACATTAATTTCAATGGTAAAAATTGCTTCCTAATTCGAATTTTCGCAATTCGAACAGCCAAAAAGAACGAATTGAGTTCAAATCAAGAGGTACCACTGTATATATATATATATATGTGTGTGTGTGTGTGTATTTACCTAGTTGTATTATACAGGGTTCGAGCGGGGCTCATAGTGTCCTGTCTCCATATCTCCATATATCTAACATATCCTTGAACTTATGGATATTGGTTGCTGTAACAACCTCTTCTTTCAGTCCATTCCAGGTGTCCATAATTCTCTGTGGAAAACTGTACTTTTTTGTGTCCTTTAGACACCGACTTTTTCTGATTTTCCTTGAGTGTCCTCTCATCTGTCTAGTTTTCCATCTCCAGTTTTTGCTCGTCTAGCTTTTCAATACCATTTACTATCTTATACAGAGTTATTAGATCACCTCTCTCTCTTCTGTCCTGTAGAGTTGGCAGTCCCATTTCTCTTAATCTGTCCTCATATGTTAGCTTGCTTAGTTCTGGTACCATTTTCGTGACTACTCTTTGGATCCTTTCTAGTTTCGTTATATCCTTTTTTGCATGTGTGTGTGTGTGTGTGTGTGTATGTGTGTGTGTGTGTGTGTAAGATGAGATGCCAGAAAAGGTCAACAAAAACCATGAAAATAAAAAAAAGCCCACTATTATTGCCAGTCCCCTGAAAGGATAAAAGAATTAACAGAAAGTCAAGGAAAAATATCTTGAAACCTCCCTCTTGAATAGTGTCAAGTCATAGAAAGTTGGAGATACAGAAGCTGGCATTCTTATACATAAATACATTGGAAATATCACAACCTGGTTTTCTACTGTGTGTGGTAATATAAACAGGATAATACACCAACTCAACTTGTACGAGGTAGTAGACATGTAATGAAATGATGATTTACTCCCAGCAAGCACTAGTTCTAATCTGGACCAGTTCTGGTCTGGAGAGGTTCAGGGGATGCTTTGAACTCACTGAATGTTTGTGTCTCACAACTCTAGGAGGCAGTCACAGCCTGCCCTCTAAAGACAACTCTCCTCCTTTACACAAAACTACATAGACCTACTACAAATACACCCTTCACTTAAAATTTTTAAAAATGGTGACTCCAACACTAGTCTCAGAATTCCCTTCAGGGGAGGGGACCATAAATGTTTTAGGTCAGACAGCTCCCTTAGTATCGACCCTGTCAATTCTTCTACATCAACTTCTGCAACATTTGCAGTTTTAAATCTAATTTTGCTGTCTACTTCTCCCCTAACTCCTGATTATAAGAAATTCTTTGTCTATTTAACTTCTAAAGTGGAGCACATTTTGTCTCTAGCTTGTCGTGGAGATCTCCATGTCTGAAGATTTTAATGTATACTACCAGCTTTGGTTTTCCTCTCCCTTCACTGACCATCCTGATGAACTAGCCTTCAACTTTGCTATCCTCCATGACATAGATTAACTGGTGCAACACCCTACCAATATTCCCGACAGTCTTGGAGATATGCCCAACATTCTGACCTTTTCCTTACCTTCAGTCCTGCTTATGCTGTTACTGCATCTTCTTTGTTGGACTCCTCCAATCACAATCTCATATCTGTATCTTGTCCTATTTCTCCAATCCCTCCTCAGGATCCCCCAAAGCAGAGACAACTATAGCATTTTGCTTCCGCCAATTGGGGGGACTTGAGGAGGTATTATTCTGACTTTTCCTGGAATGATTACTGTTTCCATAGCAGATACCCATCTCTGTGTGCTGAGCGCATAACTGAGGTTATTCTTTCAAACTCCAGCTCCTCTTAAGATTTCTGGGATTTGGCCAAAAACATCTCCAGTAACTTTACTCTATCTTTCCCTCCTTTATTTCATCCTGATGGCACCACTGCCATCACATCTTTCTCTAAAGCTGAACTTATCTCTCAAATCTTTGCTTATGACTCTACCTTAGATGATTATGGACTTCTCCATCCACCAAGGTAGAGTGGAACCGCTTGGGCTCTGGAGGCCTAAGATCCCTGAGTGCATGGGTTCAAATCCTGGCAACAGTCTGAGTGGAGATTGGGCATCCACTCAGGGTAACGGTTCCCAAGTGGGTGGGCTTTCAGATAGGTCTCCATTAGGTGGTCTCCTTTAGCCCATAAATTCTCATAAAAAGCCCAGATTGTTTAAATAAGAAAAAAATTTCCCTCTCCTAACTATTTCATGCCTTCGATTAGAATTCTTTGCAATGATGTTTTCCATGCCTTAGTCTGCCTAAATCCTTGGAAGGATTATGGACCTGATGGGGTTCCTCCTATTGTTCCTATTGTGCTTCCAGCTTCCTGGCCGAACTCTTCCAATTTTGTCTATCAACTTCTATCTTTCCTTCTTGCAGGAAGTTTGCCTACATTGAGCCTCTTCATAAAATGGGTGGCTGTTCTAATCCCTCAAATCCTTGCTTGTTTAAAGTTTTTAATCTATTCTCAATAGGAAGATTTTTCAACATCTATTGTTTCACAATCTTCTATCTGACACAAGTACAGCTTCTGTCAAGGTTGCTCTACTGTTGATCTAATTTTTCATACTGAGTCTTAGTTATCCTCTTTTACAGATTGTGATGAAAGTTTTGCTGTTGCTTTAAACATGTCAAAAGATTTTGATAGACTCTAGCACAAAGCTTTGATCTCAAAACTGCCGTCATATGATTTCTATCCCTCCCTCTGCAACTTTATCTCGTTTCCTTTCCAACTATTGCTGCTCTGATAGATGGCCACTGCTCTTTTCCTAAATCTATTGACAGTGGTGTTCCTCAGGGTTCTGTCCTGTTACCCACTCTCTATTATTCATTAATAACCTTCTAGACCAAACTTCTTGCCCTGTCCATTCCTATGCTAATGATAACACCCTACGTTTTTACACGTCTTTTTAGAGATGATCAAGCCCTTCAGGAAGTTAATAGATCTCACAGGGATGCCACAGAATGCTTGATTCCTAATTTCAATAAGAGTTCTGATTGTGACAGATAAAATTTAATAGTGTTCAATGCCTTAAAAACTCAATTCCTCCATCTATCAACTTGAAACAACCTTCCAGACCATTATCCCCTCTTCTTCAACGACACTCAACTGTCCCCCTCTTCCTTATTCTGTCCAACTCTCTAATGCAAGAGATAACTAGTACTCTCAATCATTCATTCTTTTCTCTGGTAAACTCAGAAACCCCCTACCTGCTTCTGTATTTCCAACTTCCTATGATTTGAATATTTACGAGGAAGGTTTCAAAACATTTATCAAAAATTTGGAGACAGCACTGTATATGTCTGCTGCTGACAAGATCACAGTTCATAGAAAGTTCTGACTGCCATCTGAAGTCTACTGCTGGGTAACTTCTCCCAGAATGTCAAAATAGACCTAAGTAGGAGTAAGAGCTGCCATAATGTCAATAGGATACACACAAAGACAAATAAAAGAACATAATCAATAAAGTGAGCATTAACATGTTAATAACCACCAAAGCATAAACATTGGAGTGTTCATGTGCAGCCAAGATGGCCATATCACCCAGCAGGAGCAGTGCATTGTTTTAAAGGAGTATGTTGGTGTTTTATTTTTGTTGGGCATGCATGAATTTTGTATGAAACAGAGCCATAGCCAAGTGTGGTATAGATTAAATGTGAAATACAAATAGTAAAACCTCTGCTCTCATCCACTCATTTCCTTCCTTATATCCACATACTTTCTTCTTGTTTTATATTTTGTTTTTAATTATTTGTTTTTATTTATTTATTTTTTTGCCAGATTCAGAAGCAAAGTATAAGTGTAGTTCATGTTAAAGAGATTAATACTTAATTGCGGTGTAAGAAACCTAACCATGAAGCTTGAATTTTACAGATCATACCTTTGGTCAGTGACCGAGCCTTACTGGGTTCTCAGCTTGTTCTTCTTGCTGGCCAGCGTCTTCACCATCACCTGGCCACATCTACACGTGCTGCCCACCACCAGGCCCTCACTTCCCCAGCCATAACAGAATGGCTCAAGACATTGGTAAGACACTGCCAAGTCCTGCAACCTGTAATCATTCATTAGTTTTAGCATGATGCTGCAGATTTTTCTTTTTTTCTTTTTATATCATATTCATGTAATTTAAATCTATGAAGATACAATACATAATGCAGTACTTTATATTTAATTGGTAGACATATAAAGTCATTGTCACATTCATGAAAACAAAGCTAGATTACAGATTACACATGTCCCAGACTACCTCCCCGTGTCCCATCGTCAGGGAGTGCCTCTTGCACTCTACTAGACACCACAGACTTTGGGGAGGATGGTCTAGAATAGTCAGATGCCCTGTCTGGGACAATGAACTAGCTGAGATAGTGAGTGACCAAGACTGAGGTGTCCTCCAGTCAGCCACTGCCAAGACTTCCAACGACGCCCTGTTGCTGGACCACAAAAGAGACGTTGCCACAGCCTAGATGTCATGCGCCCTCACCCGAAGAGTAGGTTCCAGGTGGTCAGGGAATCGCTCCTGAGCAGAACTTATAACTGCCGGAGGACGTCCGAGATGGCTGCTTTGATGAGAGGGCATGTGGGGTCCTGGACCAAGCAGAACAGGTGCATGAGCCGAGATGGAAACCATATCCTGTGTAGGTACCATTGAAGAGCCCTAACAGGACAGAGGTGGTGTTCAGTCATCTAAGCCAATGGCATCCAAAAGACTTGTTAACACGACTCCCGAGGGAGCGTTTAGTCGGAGTTGCCATCTTGACCACAAAGTCAGAAAGGTAAGAAAGAACCATGACATTACCATACCAGGCAACACGAGCAGACAGCGTTAGTAGTTTCCCAACTTTTCCCAACTGTTTTGACTGTCTCCAGAGCCACCAGGAAAGAGTCTTCTGGGTCAAAAAGCTGGAGAGAGGGAGTGGTGCAACGGTTTGAATGGTGCGCCAACAACAAGTAAAACCAAATCTACATTCCAAGGGGTAACCCCGGTGTGGTCCTGTGGACCCACTGACGGAAGGTGTGAATGACCTCCCATAAGAGCTGGTCAATAGAAAACTCGAACCCTTTCCAAACAGAAGACGCTGTTAAGCATACACAGCTTTGTAGGCCTTGACTGCAGAGAAGAAAGGTGGTAATCCTGGTGCAAGTGTAGAAGGAAAACGTCAAACTTTGACCAGAAAGTATCGGTACAGTGTGACCCTCCTGGGGTCACCACCAGCTGTACCATCTCCACTTGCATTGATAAACCACAATCGTAGAACGCCACCAGGAACGTTGCAACTCTCCGCAAAAAGCCCTGAGAGCAGAGGAGTAGCTGAAAAGTTTCCACATGGTCAGTAGAAGTGTATGGAAACCGTCGTGGAATTGATGCAATTGTTGTTGCTGTAGGAGTTCTGGGCATTTCGGCAAAGGTAAGGAGCATTGACGGTCACCTGCAGCAGGTCTGGGAACCACTCCTTGCTCCTGAAACGGAGCAAAGAGTATGACGTACATCCCCCGCGATGACCAGATTTTGGGGAGGAGATGCCTGCTTGCCAGAAATGGGGAGGAAGGCATAGAGTTTCATGTGATCCCCGGAGAACTGAGAAGCATCCGTTGCAATGGCCATGGGATCTGGGAATGGAGAGACTAATGCAGTAAGCCTGCAGTCCTGTCTGGTGTGAAGAAATCCACGAGGGTCATACTCGATACCCACCACAGGGCCTGACAGACCTCATGGTGGAGGGTCCACTCTGTTGACAGGATCTAAGACCTTTGGCTGATAGAATCCGCCACCATGTTGCGCGACCTACTGATGAATGTGGCTGGAGAGAAATAGATTTTCTCTCTGCCCATCGCCAAGTCCACTGAGCTTAGTCATTGAAAGCCCAAGAATGAGTGCCCCCCCCTGGTGAGGATGGTATGCCAGGGCTGTGGTGTTCTCTGTAAACACTCCCACTGTCTTGCCCTGGAGAAGTGTTGGAAATGAAGGAGAGCGAGCCAAACTGCCCGCAGCTCCAAGAGATAGCAGTGGAGAGCAGACTCTTCCTCGCACCACAGGTCACTCACAGTGTGATGAAGGAGGGAGCAGCCCAATCACGAGTGGAGGCATCCATGTACAGCAGGAAATCTGGGGACACGTCCCAGATATCCCTGCTGGCAAAAAGATCGGACTGCAACATCCACCATTGTAAGTCCACAAGATTGTCAGGAGTCCAGCTGATCCATACCAAGCTGTCCTGTGCACGTTGGGAAGCCTTCAAAGGATGAGTCTGAATGTTGACTCCCAAGAGTAGGCTCGACTTGTCGAAACTGATGCAGATTCCCAGCCTGGTACACAGCCATAGCAGGACCTGGCTCAAGTCCGGGGCCTCTGATAAAACGATGCCCAGAGAAGCCAAACAACTAGATATTGGAGGATCCAGCTGCCCTTCTTGTGCAACTCTGTAAAACAGGGGCCATGATCCTGGTGAACCCATGGGGAGCTGTCGAGTGGTGTCTACTATTAGGCTTCGGTTTAATGTGCACCTTGGCTGCGACCTTAGTGTGCGACACCTAAGCAACCTGCTGTTCTTGACCGATGGCCTGTCCGTGCTATCAGAGTCGAACAGAAGGTCGGAGTCCATGTCTGACCAGTGGAGCTGAGCCTTTGAACCAAATTGAAGTGATGAGGAAGATGTGGGAAATAAACCACTCTCCTCATTGCCCTCGTGTAAGTGAGGGCGAAGGCTGTAAACTTGGCCTGGGCTACCATAGCCTGTTGAAAACTCAGTACAAGTTGCTGTAACATGGGCTCCCGTGTGGACAAACCATCGCTGTCCTATGTGAAGGAGACAAAGTACACATAGGCCAGAACAGGAAGTTCTACGTGTCCCAAGAGGAAAGAGGGGCCTGTGCCATACACACCGACTCCCCTTGAGGAATAGAGATGTGCCATTCATGGTGTATAGTTAGGTGTGGAAGCATAGGACATACTCTACCGTCGTCACTGCTAATCTGGAAGGCATTGGTAGTACTGTTAGGCTGGGTACTTGGCAACTGAAGGCCTGGTGGACCCTTTGGCATGGGTCAAGGCCTCCTAGGCTTGCTATATCATGCAATGGATGGGTTGTGTCTACCTGAAACAAGGAGCGTTGGCACAAAAACCTCCCCATGCTGCATGCCCGGGAAAAGAGGAGCAGGACCACGGGCTTCTGAGATGCTTGCAAACAAAGTCCATCATGACTGTGAAAGTAGGGGAGGGATCCAGCATACCATCATCTGCATTTGAGGTATCAACCTCCCCATCGCTACCACCATAGTCCTTGTCCCTACCCTGAGATGTGAAGGGACCAGAGACGAAAAGCAGTGGAGGTGTGAGAACCATGTGTTGGCCATGGACCTACCCTGGCCCATGGGAGCACAAACCTTGGTGCCATGAAGCCGTAGTGCGGTGCTGAGTGGTGGTGGGGATGATATGCAACTAAGGGGGGCACCATCATGTCCAACCCTTTGAATGCCGTGTACAAAGGAGAGAGGTGACACTGTCTAGCATCGGACACTCACACTCCCGTGAACAGAGGAATTGGAAGCGCTTAATGGTCTGTGACTTCACAACTAATCTGACCCTCACCCAAGGATCCCGAATAGCGAGCGGGTCCAGCACCCTAGCTATAACCACCTCTGGTAGAGGTGGAGGAACCAACCATTTGTCTCCCCTCACATTGGTATGTGAACGTCTCGGGACAACGGGGCGTCCACCAACGTGTTACACTTACCCGGTGCTGTTGGGTGGTGGACCAGATAAGAAATGCAAAGGTGGTGGAAGGCCATGTATTGGCCATGCACCGACTCTAGCCCACAAGAGAGCAAAACTTGGCGCTGTGAAGCCGTAGAGTTTGGTAATGGGTGATGGTATGACCATACACAGCCAAGGGGGCACCATCATGTCCAACCCTCGGGTGCTGTGGCTGAAGGAGAGAGGTGACGCTCCCTAACTCCTGCGGACAGAGTGACTGGAGGCGTTTCCTGCAACCACATCTGGGTCTCAAGCCAGGTAATGCAGTGGAGCCAACCGCCTGTCTCCCCCCACCTTAGCTCAGGACCGTTCTGGGAAGGACAGGGGGTCCACACACGTGGTACACTTACCAGACCGAACCTGGTCGTGGAGGAGTAGCGTGGGGTGCTGGGTGGTGGTGGTGATGATACGCAGCCGAGGGGGGGCACCATAATGTCTAACCCATGGGGTGCCGTGGACGAAAAAGAGGGGTGACGTGGCATAGCATCGCGCATCCCAACTCCTTTGGACAGAGTGCCTGGAGTTGCTTGACACTCCAAGATGCTCCAAGACAGTCCAAGATGGGCGAGCAGGTCAAACACCCTCGCTACAGCCACATCTGGGTCCTGAGCCAGGGAGAGCAGTGGTGAACCAGCCCGCATCCCCCCCCCTCCCCCACCTTGGCTTGGGACCATTTCAGGAACGACAGGGTGTCCACAGGCGTGGTCCGCTTACCCGACCGAACCCTCGATGGTTCATGTCCCAGGCTACCTCCCCGTACCCTCTCAGTAAGGAGTGCTATTTGCACTCTACTAGGCACCGCAGATTTTGGGGAGGTTGGTTTGGCCCTGGCCAGACACTCTGCCTGAGACAACGAACTAGCTGGAAGAGAAGCCAAGTTATGAGGCATGCCGTCACTTGGGGAGAAATAATCTCAGAAAACACAGACTATAGCTATAGCCATGTGTAGAGAGGCAAGTTGGCCCTCCAGCAGGAGTGAGTGGCCCTCCAGCAGGAGCGTCCGAATCCTGGGGGCGACTGATTCAACCGAGGTGAGCGAGTCTATATGCTCCCTCTCAGTGACATCCCGACGCCCATGGAGATTCCTGCCACTCCACTTATCTCAAAGCATCAGTCATTACCCACAGCATGTAAAACATACAGAAAGGTTGTCATGGGAGCGCTAGGCAGAACCCTGTTGCAATTCTACCAGGTACAGGTGCACTTGGAGGTACCACAATGGCCGATCGGAAAACACAGCTGGCGTAGTCTCGGCCACCACAACATATCTGATGGGTGACTCACGCCGCTACCCTCACTATCACTAACAGAGTGGGATGGAGGGGAAGCTGATCTCAGCTGCACACAACATTGGAAGACATGAAGCACAATACTGACAGGAAATAAAAAACATGAGCGGAGATACAATGTGCAGCTAAGATGGTGTCAGTGGAGAAAGTGGGGACAAGGATGGACATTGGAGGGAGTAGACAGACAGACGCAGCGGCAAGCGCAAGGGGGGGCTTGATTTTACGTACTGACAGACAAAGGAGACAATGTGTTCATTGCCTATAGTAGAAGGAACAGGTATTATGTGAAATAAATGAGTTTTGACAAGGGATGCTTACAGCCTCCCCTCTCAAGAAGGCATTTGATTCAGTGTATTAAGAGAGACTGTGGGATCTTCTGCATATCTGTGGGATTCCTTGTGAGACATGGAGACTGAACACCAACTTTTGTGCTAGATGCCTTGGATCATGGGATACCACTGGTATGACTTTTTTGTCAAATCAGCAATTGTTGCATGAGACTGATTCGAGGCTGATTAGTAGCATAGTCTATCAATGCTAATTGTGGCTATATGGGCATGTGGCACACTACCCGGAAGCCGATCTTGCTTATCAGGTTGCCTCTGAAAGTGATAACCCAGCGTGATAACCCAGCATAGAGGAGGCCATGGGGATGCCCACAGAGCTCATGGCTGAGGCAAGTTGATGCCTCTTGCTGGGAGTTACTTAATATAGGAAGGGAGCCTGCATGGGGACTTGTGAGGCATGACCTCTGGGAGTGGTGCCATAGGGTAGGTGAGGCAATGTGCCCCCAATTTATGACCTCTGGGGGGGGTGCCATAGGGGAGGGGGGGCAATGTGCCCCCAATTTATGGCCCCCCCCCCCCCCCCGTGTTTGATTGATTGACTGTAGTAATTTTGTGTTGAGAGGGCAGGACGAAGGGAAATAGTAGCACAGTTAGGGTTTGTCCAGCAATGCAGAGTGACGGACCACTCGTGCTCTAAAAGCTGAATAGTTACTGAGGTGACACACACTAGTGCCTCTATGCTTAGGAGAGTGTAGAAAGTCGCCATTTAGTGTTCCAAAACTATCAGAACATCTTGCCATCCCGGAAAGGTAGTTGTAAACTTTCTCCACTGAATGTCAAAAGAAATTACGGTGGTTCCAAGGTGTCAAGATTCATAATATATATATATATATATATATATATATATATATATATATATATATATATATATATATATATATATATATATATATATGACATATTGAGAATATGAAGTTTTGAACTAAATTTCCAAATAAAAGCAAGATAGTATATGTATAATAGGAGATTGTAGGCTACATGATGGGTGGTGAGTAGGTTATTATTAGCAGGTAAATATATGCAAGTGCATCTCACCAATTTCAGTATGAAGCCACTATGGTAATATTGTAGAGACTTTTCCTACCATTATTATTTATTGTTTTAGTACCATTCTTTTACTTTTTGTGACAGATTTGAATATTTTGAGGTACTACAGGGAAAATGGCATTCCTCCCTTCTTTCTATTACATTTTACATTTATTTAAATGTGTTTTTGAAAGGATGGAATTAAAACAGCCAATAATTGGAAAGGACTCTAAAATATTACCACTACATTTTCCAGTTTGAATTTGATAGTCTTCTTAATGAATTTCATAACCACAAGCACAAGACTACATAACATAGCTTTTTGTTGTGATCTACAAGCATGAACATTTGAAAATTATGGCCTTACACTAAATATTCTTTAGGTTAGTACCTGCACAAGTTACATATTATATATTATAGTACATACCTATTTGGTCATTCTTCTGTATATTTTTAATGCACAATCCCCACCAGGACTCGGGAAGCCTGCGGTGTACAGGAGTATCTTTGAAGCAGAGTCTGGAACTGCTGAATCATGCACTGCACTTGTTGGTTGAGGGATCTCAAGAGTATCGAATGGCCACTGCTCTCCATCAGACCTTCTCAGCCTTCATCCAAGATGAGGAGGCTGATTTACCCACCTAGCAGAACCTGTAACCTGTAGGATTTAGTATTGTTATTTATGTTACTGGAATTTACCACATACTAATGTTAGGAAATATTTGGGAAATGTCTATTTAGTATAGAAATAAAATGAAAGGTAGGAAATATTTGGGAAATGTCTATTTAGTATAGAAATAAAATGAAAGTTAGTTCTTGAAGATACAAGGCCCTTTAATTGCTTTATTATTTTTCTTGGTATGAGTTCAGCAATAAGTTTAGCAAACTAAAGGCAAACATAAACAAAATAGAATAACGCATTACTTTTCATATCGATTTGTAATGGTTGTCAAAATCAGAATGATTTACATTGTACATAACTTTTCAAGGTTTAGTATAATATTGTCTCTTGAATGCCACAAAAACCACACCAAGACAACAACAAATCATATTTTTATCTTTTTGGAAGGTTGAATATTCAAATCTCATGTATACATATTCAACATAGTCCTTCTTTTCTTTTTAAATCAATGTTATTGCACTGGGATATTTAATAGCTTTTATATGAAGTCTGGTAATAAAGGCTATGCCACTGCGTACTGAATAAACATTCTTTTAATTTTGCTTAAGGTCAAGGGTATTTTTTGCCATAACTTTTCAAAGTAACATTAATTCTAACATTTTGTGCCTCCTGCTGGAGAAGACTTGTTTCCATTAAATTCCTATGAAGCTTTAATTAGTAATATGTACATTTTTTAATAATTGCCACAATATATATATAAGATTTGTAAATTGTGTTTCCCTCCATTCCTTAGCTTTTTAACACTTATTTACACACCAGCCAAAACAATAATTACTTCCAGTGAAGGGAATACTGGATTCTTTTTCAAAGCATGTAAAACATGTCAACATATGTAACAATAAAGAAGATGGAGATAATGTTGTAAGGGGATAAGACCATTGGGTCGAATAAGCTTAGTGCACATAAATCTACTTATTTTAACAATACAAGAACGAAACTCAGGAAAAAAAGCTAAACAAATACATAAATAAAATAGTAATTCACCCTAATCAAATCTGAGGCTGGGAGACATGAGTATACTATATATTCTTGCAGCAATCATCAGCCTGATCCAGAAGGGTACATTACCCACAGAATACCAGTATGAAATGGGAGGTGCCTTGTAAGTAACAGAAGAATGGAGAGCAAGGAACAAGGATGTGTTGAGGAGTACCAAGGCTTCAGCAGTAGTGAAAGGACAGGTAAGAGGAGCGATATGGCAATGAGAATAGTGGCAAAGAGGGGCAGAGAAAGGAGTGGTGGGTTCCACTTGCAATATCATTTTAGACTGGGTGAAATAAAAGTTTTTGTATTTATCAACTCATCTGTTCTAACCGTCTTCAGCCTTTTTCCCACCACCACAATGTTGCATCTCTTGCTACCTTTTATCTTCGGAGTAAAGATGAGAGGAGAGTCTATAACATGACAGAAGTAAAGCCACTAAGCTCCACCCCCTTTTTGGAAGTCAACCCAAAACATTGTTTTGTCAATGCTATACGTGACATCAAAGATCCTCGCGTGACATTCACCCATTTCAACGCTTTGGAAACTATACTGGCTTGCTCAGCCTATGGCTGCACCAGGAGTGACAATACATATATATAACATTTCACTGGTAAGGTGTAGAGATTTTCATGACCAAACATCATATGAAATACTAGGAAACTGGGGTAGACCGTGAGTGCACCAAAAAGTTGCAGATTACATGACAAGTCATTTTTAAAATTTCATATCCTGTTCATCTGCGAGATTCACATGCAATTAAATTCAATCAAAGTATTGCAAAGTTCTATGTATCATAGTTGGACACTTTGTGTTACTGCATGTGTTACTGAGTTACTAATGCACAACCAAATCGGTAACACAGTAATGCAGAGATTTTAAAGTAATGCACTACCAGCAACACATCAACAAGATGTTAGCGTTACCATAATTAAGCAAAAGGGGGGGGAGGGGTGCGGCTTACCTTCTGACTCAAAATGATGAATAAAAAAAGTATTTTTTACTTTTACACCAGTCTCAAGAAAACTTTTTATACCCTTCTTAACTATTAGAGCTTAACATATTGAGTATTTTAACCCCATATATAACCCCCCCAAATAATTTATAATGGCATTAGTGATTTTTGAAGATTTACTGAATTTGTCGGAGGCAGGACGACAAGCTAACACCGCCACGTGTGGTGTCTCGAACCCGCAAAGTTAGCCCGCAAAATTCGGTTAGAGCCCTCAAGATTCAGTTAGAGCTCACAAAGATCAATTAGAGCACCCCAAGGCTAGATTTTACCCACACCAGGTAACTTTTAGTTCATGTAATGCTGGCCACAGACAATAGTTTCATCGTAAAGGTGAGGTTATTTACTTCATTTTGAATGGTTGTATGGCATGATGAACTACTTAAGTTCGCAGATGATGAAATTTTAGCGCTTTAGTGATTTGGGGGTACGGGCGAGGCCAAGGATATTATAATCCTTGGTGTTGTGTCTCTCATTGGCGAGGATGAAACTATCCTTCCCTGGTAGATTTCGGTCTGTTTTGAACTAATCTGCCAGTTGTTTTTGTCGCAAATCGTTAGTCGTGAAGAGAACATCTCCCCCTCCTGCTCCCACTCACTCTCTGAAACTAAGGAAATTGTGCCATGCCTTTAACTGTCACCTTGCCTCTCTGAGTGAGTCTGTTGTGTGGGTCTGTACCTCGCTTCCCCTCACCAGCCACTAATCTTTGACTAGAAGTATCCCTGTGTCTGCTGCCAACACCGTCCTGTGCTCTCCTGGGGCTGCTGCTGTGGTAAGTGAGTACCTGTGAGTACCTGGAGGCTGTGTGGATGGTGGGGCCAGTGTAACAAGTGGTGTCAGGAGTGAGATAGTTAGGCTAGCAAGTTTGCCAGGTACAGAAGCACCATAGCAGACTCATACGCAAGAGTACAAAAAGGCTGGTAAATGTGTTCACTACATTGGCACAGGCAGTGGACAACTTGATACAAGAATTTTTACATGAAACCAGTGGAATAAGACAGGAAACAAGGGCAGCGGTGCAAGGACAAGTTGGTAGCAGTGAGACCACAGTGTGAGGGAAGCACTGAAGTCGTCAAGAGCAGAGTGGAGGAAGTGAGGGAAGAAGTTGTGGCAGCTCAAGACCTTCCCCCAGCTGTATGGCATGACTCGCCACTGATTCAGAGTGCAGTGTGTGATTTCGGAAGGATGCAGAAGCAGGTACGTGGAGAAGCTGTGCCACTGATCCTTGAGGGTGCTGCTGAACAGGTGGTGAGCCCCATGACGAGTTCAGATGTCGAGGACAAGAGACTGGAGCTGCATTGCTGAGTTGTAAGGGAAGGTGAGGCAGCAGGCACTACTGAGAAACCCCATGGAGGTCATGCTGTGGTAAGTAGTTGTGGTGGAGAGGTGAAAGGTGGTACGGGTAACCCAAGCTCTGCGCTTCTGCCACACGTGGGAGGCGGACGGAGCGAGACCAGCCAGCGGTGGGACAACGCTCAGCATGTTGACCCTGACATCGCCCCGGTGTTAGGGGGATGAAGGAAGGTGAACCGCCACGCAAGGAGAAATTCTCGCCAGAAAGTCCTATTACTCAGGCCTTGGTGGAGCAGTGGGAGACACTGTGCATACAGAATGGCATGTTGCAGAAGTGCTGGGAGGATGCAGTGACACACAAGCGCTCGTGGCTGCTGGTAAACTCACTCTCACTGTGGGCCGAGCTGCTGGAGGAAGATTCTGTTGGCATCTCTGGTGGGCACCTTGGGCGCAAGAAGATTCTGTGCCATCTGTGCCGATGCCTGTGCTGGATCAGCATGGGACAGGAAGTAGAGTGGTGCTACAAGCTGTACCATCGCCGAAAAAGAACTGGCACAATGCACTCCAGCAGTGCTGAAGTGGTACCAGTTCGGCACCCCCATGGAGAGGGTAGTGGTGGATGTCACAGGGGAACTGCCATGTACGCCTCAAGGTAACCACTACCTTCCGGTATGACCACCTGGGGAAGACCTACCATAGATGTCGCCTGTGGCAGTGTTGCAGCAGTGGATGGAGGCCGCACGGTGACAGGTGTCGAACAGTCTTCGCCTCGCAGGGCAAGCTGTGACCAGCTGGTACCAGTTGTGCGCTGAGAATGTCCACAATGCAGTGGGGATCCGCATCTGCCTGTATAATCCCCGAGAGGAACGAGGCCTCGCCCCAAGGCTGCAGGGCAAGTGGGAGGGCCCATGACCTGTCCTGCAACGACTCTCAGAAGTCACCTGCAAGCTGGGCGATGGTACACGGCCGTGCATTGTCCATGTTGATCACCTGAGGGCTGCTGTGAGGAAGGCCACTTCCCAGCTGGGCCCACCCTTGCTGCCAAACAGAGAGGTGGAGAGCACCAGTCAGTAAGGTGGAGAGCACCCGACAGTGAGGTGTAGAACGTTAGACAATCAGATGGAGAGTGCCAGCCACCAAGGTGGAGAACGCCAGACAATGAGGTGGAGCACCAGACTGAGGTGAACAGCACCAGACAGGGAGGTGGAGAGCACTAGACAGCGAGGTGGAGAGCACCAGACAGCGAGGTGGAGAGTGACAGACAGCGACGTGGAGAGTGACAGACAGCGAGGTGGAGAGTGACAGCGAGGTGGAGAGTGACAGACAGCGAGGTGGAGAGTGACAGACAGTGAGGTGGAGAGTGACAGACAGCGAGGTGGAGAACACAAGACAGCAAGGTGGAGAACACAAGACAGCGAAGTGGAGAGTGACAGTCAGTGAGGTGGAGAACACAAGACAGCAAGGTGGAGAGTGACAGACAGCGAGGTGGAGAGTGACAGACAGCAAGGTGGAGAGTGACAGACAGCAAGGTGGAGAGTGACAGACAGCAAGGTGGAGAGCACCAGACAGCGAGGTGGAGAGTGACAGACAGCGAGGTGGAGAGTGACAGACAGCGAGTTGGAGAGTGACAGAGAGAGGTGGAGAGTGACAGACACCGAGGTGGAGAGTGACAGACAGCGAGGTGGAGAGTGACAGACAGCGAGGTGGAGAGTGACAGACAGCGAAGTGGAGAGTGACAGACAGCGAGGTGGAGAGTGACAGAGAGAGGTGGAGAGTGACAGACAGCGAGGTGGAGAGTGACAGACAGCGAGGTGGAGAGTGACAGAGAGAGGTGAAGAGTGACAGACAGCGAGGTGGAGAGTGACAGACAGCGAGGTGGAGTGACAGACAGCAAGGTGGAGAGCACCAGACAGCGAGGTGGAGAGTGACAGACAGCGAGGTGGAGAGTTACAGACAGCGAGGTGGAGAGTGACAGACAGCGAGGTGGAGAGTGACAGACAGCGAGGTGGAGACACCAGACAGCGAGGTGGAGAGCACCAGACAGCGAGGTGGAGAGTGACAGACAGCGAGGTGGAGAGTGACAGAGAGAGGTGGAGAGTGACAGACAGCGAGGTGGAGAGTGACAGACAGCAAGGTGGAGAGTGACAGACAGCAAGGTGGAGAGCACCAGACAGCGAGGTGGAGAGTGACAGACAGCGAGGTGGAGAGTGACAGACAGCGAGTTGGAGAGTGACAGAGAGAGGTGGAGAGTGACAGACACCGAGGTGGAGAGTGACAGACAGCGAGGTGGAGAGTGACAGACAGCGAGGTGGAGAGTGACAGACAGCGAAGTGGAGAGTGACAGACAGCGAGGTGGAGAGTGACAGAGAGAGGTGGAGAGTGACAGACAGCGAGGTGGAGAGTGACAGACAGCGAGGTGGAGAGTGACAGACAGCGAGGTGGAGAGTGACAGACAGCGAGGTGGAGAGTGACAGACAGCGAGGTGGAGAGCACCAGACAGCGAGGTGGAGAGTGACAGAGAGAGGTGGAGAGTGACAGACAGCGAGGTGGAGAGTGACAGACAGCGAGGTGGAGAACACAAGACAGCAAGGTGGAGAACACAAGACAGCAAGGTGGAGAGTGACAGACAGCGAGGTGGAGAGTGACAGTCAGTGAGGTGGAGAACACAAGACAGCAAGGTGGAGAGTGACAGACAGCGAGGTGGAGAGTGACAGTCAGTGAGGTGGAGAGTGACAGACAGCAAGGTGGAGAGTGACAGACAGCAAGGTGGAGAGCACCAGACAGCGAGGTGGAGAGTGACAGACAGCGAGGTGGAGAGTGACAGACAGCGAGGTGGAGAGTGACAGACAGCGAGGTGGAGAGTGACAGACAGCGAGGTGGAGAGCACCAGACAGCGAGGTGGAGAGTGACAGACAGCGAGGTGGAGAGTGACAGAGCAAGGTGGAGAGCACCAGACAGCGAGGTGGAGAGTGACAGACAGCGAGGTGGAGAGTGACAGACAGCGAGGTGGAGAGTGACAGACAGCAAGGTGGAGAGCACCAGACAGCGAGGTGGAGAGTGACAGACAGCGAGGTGGAGAGTGACAGAGAGGTGGAGAGTGACAGACAGAGAGGTGGAGAGTGACAGACAGCAAGGTGGAGAGCACCAGACAGCGAGGTGGAGAGTGTCAGACAGCGAGGTGGAGAGTGACAGACAGAGAGGTGGAGAGTGACAGACAGCGAGGTGGAGAGTGACAGACAGCAGTGACAGACAGCAAGGTGGAGAGTGACAGACAGCAAGGTGGAGAGCACCAGACAGCGAGGTGGAGAGTGACAGACAGCGAGGTGGAGAGTGACAGACAGCGAGTTGGAGAGTGACAGAGAGAGGTGGAGAGTGACAGACAGCGAGGTGGAGAGCACCAGACAGCGAGGTGGAGAGTGACAGACAGCGAGGTGGAGAGTGACAGACAGCGAAGTGGAGAGTGACAGACAGCGAGGTGGAGAGTGACAGAGAGAGGTGGAGAGTGACAGACAGCGAGGTGGAGAGTGACAGACAGCGAGGTGGAGAGTGACAGAGAGAGGTGAAGAGTGACAGACAGCGAGGTGGAGAGTGACAGACAGCGAGGTGGAGTGACAGACAGCAAGGTGGAGAGCACCAGACAGCGAGGTGGAGAGTGACAGACAGCGAGGTGGAGAGTTACAGACAGCGAGGTGGAGAGTGACAGACAGCGAGGTGGAGAGTGACAGACAGCGAGGTGGAGAGCACCAGACAGCGAGGTGGAGAGTGACAGACAGCGAGGTGGAGAGTGACAGACAGCAAGGTGGAGAGCACCAGACAGCGAGGTGGAGAGTGACAGACAGCGAGGTGGAGAGTGACAGACAGCGAGGTGGAGAGTGACAGACAGCAAGGTGGAGAGCACCAGACAGCGAGGTGGAGAGTGACAGACAGCGAGGGGGAGAGTGACAGAGAGGTGGAGAGTGACAGACAGAGAGGTGGAGAGTGACAGACAGCAAGGTGGAGAGCACCAGACAGCGAGGTGGAGAGTGTCAGACAGCGAGGTGGAGAGTGACAGACAGAGAGGTGGAGAGTGACAGACAGCGAGGTGGAGAGTGACAGACAGCAAGGTGGAGAGCACCAGACAGCGAGGTGGTGAGTGACAGACAGCGAGGTGGAGAGTGACAGACAGAGAGGTGGAGAGTGACAGACAGAGAGGTGGAGAGTGACAGACAGCGAGGTGGAGAGTGACAGACAGCGAGGTGGAGAGTGACAGACAGCGAGGTGGAGAGTGACAGACAGCGAGGTGGAGGGTGACAGACAGCGAGGTGGAGAGTGACAGACAGCGAGCTGGAGAGTGACAGACAGCGAAGTGGAGAGTGACAGACAGCGAGGTGGAGAGTGACAGACAGCGAGGTGGAGTGACAGACAGCAAGGTGGAGAGTGACAGACAGCGAGGTGGAGAGTGACAAAGAGAGGTGGAGAGTGACAGACAGCGAGGTGGAGAGTGACAGACAGCGAAGTGGAGAGTGACAGACAGCGAGGTGGAGAGTGACAGACAGCGAGGTGGAGTGACAGACAGCAAGGTGGAGAGCACCAGACAGCGAGGTGGAGTGACAGACAGCGAGGTGGAGAGTGACAGACAGAGAGGTGGAGAGTGACAGACAGCGAGGTGGAGAGTGACAGACAGCGAGGTGGAGAGCACCAGACAGCGAGGTGGAGAGCACCAGACAGCGAGGTGGAGAGTACCAGACAGCGAGGTGGAGAGCAAGAGACAGCGAGATGGAGAACGACGCCGCAACATGTGAATAGCAGAGCGTGTTGTCAATGCACATGAGGACCCAGCAGAGGACAAGCCTGTGAGTAAGTTGCTCATATCTTTCCTTGAGAACGAGACGAAATGACCTGTGGTAGACAGACTACATACAGGTAAAAAGTGATAATGAATAGTCAGGACAACTATTGTCGACTGGGAGGGCAGTGTTGCAGCGGCGGACTGGTGTGGAGATAACATTGGCAGTGCTGGGATATTGGCGGCACTGATTTAGGTGCAGGAGTGTTACTCTGTATATATGTATATATATATATATATATATATATATATATATATATATATATATATATATATATATATATATATATATATATATATATATATATCTTGCTCAATAGGGATAATGGGCCATTAACGTTAATGGGCAAAAAGATTTTGCCCACTAAAGTTAGTTTTTTGTTCGGTTAACATTAATATATATATATATATATATATATATATATATATATATATATATATATATATATATATATATATATATATATAGATATATATATATATATATATATATATATATATATATATATATTGTTACGAACCCATGTATGGGGGGCCGTGTGTGTGTGGTATATGTCAGTGTCGGAGTTGGGAGAGCAAGACAAAAGGAGAGGATTTTGACAAGTCAGTGACTCAGCAGTTAGTTGCTGGCCGGCCGCAGGCATGGCGAAGAGCTGGCTGGCAGGGACAGAGAGAAGAACTGCCTGAGATTGCTGCCTCACCTCCCCTCGTTCCTAGGAGATAAACCCTCTGACTGCCATGTAATAGTGCCTGTCTGTTGGCAGTGTATGTGCCAGGACTGTGTGTGCTCAGTTGACATTGTGGAGGCCTGCTGGGAGGCCGTGAAAGAGGTGTGCGAGGTGTGAGGTGATCCAAGCTGCCTCCTTGCTGAGTGTTGCTCTGTGTGTGGCGTCATGTCACACGGTCCCCGTGTGTTACGTTCACTGAGTAAACTGGCCAAAGTGAACTCTGTGTCTACTTTGTCCACCCTTTTGATCTACTATTGGTACATTTCGCTACACTTGCCCATCCAAACTGTGTGGATGTTATGCGAGCCCCTGTGCCCTGCCTTGCCCTGCCTGTGCACCTGTGGCCTGTGTGTACCCTGTGGCTTGAGACGTGCGTGCTGATGGGGGCAGAGAGAGGATGTGAAGGGAGGTGTAACGTACCAGTTTATATATATATATATATATATATATATATATATATATATATATATAGATATATATATATATATATATATATATATATATATATATATATATATATAAGCTACGATCTGAAGAAGAAAAAAAAATCGTCCTTGTAGGACTACTTTTATTCAAATGAAAATACCACGAGGCCTGAGAGACCAGCAATTAATTTCAAAATTATACGCTATAAACTTCAAGGAGCGAGTGATTGATTGAGGCTGCATATAATGGACCCTGTGAGTGACACATTGCCAATATTAATCAGCCTTTTCCTAGGACAGCATGCCAGATAACTCTCTTGGTCTGTTTATCGAGTTAAGACAATAATGGCACAGGTAAAAATTACTCAAGGGGGTAAAAATGGCACATGTAAAAATGACATGACAAAATAAGACTAAAATGGTAGGGGAGAGAAGGATAAAGTGGCCACCCTAAAGTTTGGTGCATTTTTATGATGACTTTTCACCCACCGATTTTGTATAAACATATACTAATATTACCTTCAATTATTAAGCTTTCACTTGCAATATATATTTTTGCTTTAACTTTTCTTGCAAAGTGTACATACCACCTTTAAAAAAAAATCCAAAATGGCCACTTTGCCCGCCGTGGTTGGATAGTGGCCATGGTATGGTAATTCTTGGTTAATGAAAAAAAATTACATTGTTTTAGGATGCGTTTTTAGGAAACAAAACTTTGATTTATGTTTGGCATGAAAAATACATTTAATTCTTGTAAGTGCAAACAAAATTATAATACTTGTATGGAAATATCCTCCTTATCTTGTAAGTAGTTCAATAGAAACCATTCTTATGTGATACAATATTCAATGCAGCACAATGAAAAAGTTCATACATGGCACATTTAATCCAGTAAACTAAACATTGAAAAAAATATATTGTGTCCTGTAAGTAAAATCTAAATTATAATAGTAATTATTTCTTGTAAGGAAAATAGAAATCATATTACATGACAAATCTGATCCAATAAAATGAAGCTTAGCTAAAATTTGCCCCCCAAAATGAGCTAATACTCTTATGCCTTTAAGTAGCTACAATCATGATTATTCTCACATGATACAGGATTTGGTCAAGGACAAAAAAACCTAATTAAATGCAACACATCAGATCGAATTATATTCCTTACTTCACATCAAAAAGTATTATTTCTTGTGTTATACATTGTGATGTAGTATTACTTATTAAAAAGGAGTTACTTAAACATTTCCTTATGTGCAATGTCAAAAATTCGTTGCCGGGCAAAATGACCAGCCCTTAATCAGAACCTTACATAGACTATGAGTTATCCAAAATTTTATTTTTTGTTCATGAAATCATTATACAATCTTTTAAAGCTCCAAATCACACTCAAACCAAGAAAAAAAAAAAAAAAAAAAAAAAAAAAACGTATTATTTGAACAACGTAGTCCCCAAATTGGGAGCATTGGGGATGTAGCTCAGATGGTAGAGCGCTCGCTTAGCATGCGAGAGGTACGGGGATCGATGCCCCGCATCTCCACTTTATTTTTTCTTTCTTTTTCCTCTTTTTTTTTTTCATAAATAACGTTCAGAATTTAAGCAGAATGGTACAGCACTTATATATTTCAGTAGGTATGTAGTTAGAATTGCCTAATAGTTAATGACCCATAAGTCAGCAGTACCTTTTCGGCGATTTTGAAGTATATTTATGGAAACAATATCCAGTTAACCTACTTCCATATGACAAATCTAATAGTTTGTTTAACATTGTTTACATCTATAAGAGTTGATTAGCCTTAGCAAATAATAACAAGTCAATGAGATATAACGGGATTCGAAACAGTACGATCAGGATAGAGCTTGGAGATTACGATAAACACAATTACTCACTTTCCTTACTAGTATCAAAGTATTTTTCTTTGCTAACCACACTTACTGGGAAAGGAAATCAGTGCGGCCACGGAAAAATTTGTCAAGTGTCGCCAGAGCGACAGTGCCTTGACGGTATATGTGTTGTCCATCCTTATCAAGGGGAGTGCTAACCTTCTCTCCTTTCGTACAACACATCAGCAAGAGTATAAATAAACAATAGCAATTATGCAGGCTTCTATCTAGACAATTATTATACATTAAATTAATACAGTTATATCATCATTATCATTTATCATTATTACATTGCTGAACT
>CM035190.1:12091930-12102860 GCA_020233015.1 Callinectes sapidus
ATATATATATATATATATATATATATATACCCTAATCTCTCTCTTTCCATTTCTTTCCCTGAAAAAGACGCCATAAAAATCAAGAACTGCCCGCCCCAAGGATGTACGGAGGTAGACATTAACTGGGAGTACAAACCAGTGTGTCCTGATGTGGATCACCTCTATCTGACTTTGGGAGATGTCTTTAACACTACCACCGATCTCAATATCACCAGCGTCACCATCGAGGACTTGGAGCTGAACGTAAAGTACGAGACTTGTCTTCATGCCTATGACGTGGGCAACAGGCTGTTGGCAAGACATTGCACCAATTGCGGATCTCAACCAGAAGGTTCGTGCAAAGCATGTGCTTACCTTTAATTGGAACCACACCTCCTGTCGCTGTTGCTAACAAACTAGGAATGTGTGATGCCTATTGTTTCAGAATCACGAACCTTAAATTTAAGCGTTGCTTCAGTCGAAAAGAACGATGAAGACTGGATGAACTGTTATGAAACGAGCCACTGAATGCTTTACTTTTCTGGTCATTCTGAGTCTAGACAGTTTTTTTTTTCTGAGCTTCCAGTGTAATTCATATAGTCTAAAAAGAGAGAAAGGAAAAAGATTCCCTTCTAGTTAATGTACTATTTACAGTCATATACAGCTCTTCGTTTACCCTCATCAGGCCTCAGTTGAGCCAAGTGAAGCATTAAGTGTAGTAGGCAACAGCTGCTCGAATCACTGATTTTGTTTCTTTCATTGTATATATAATTTTAAATCTTATGGCGGTCCACAATTAAAGAAGGATAATACACGCATCATAACAATCGTCCTCCTCCTCCTCCTCCTCCTCATCATCATCATATTTCAGTGGCTTTTGTTCACATGTACGCAGGGAGGGATCGAGTGAGAGACAGTGGTCAAGAAAAACTGGAAACTATAATAACAAATAACTCGCCATCCTGTCCCCATGCCGCCACAGTTTGTCCACTGTTCGTCACCATGCCAGATTATAGGACGATTTATATTTTCTCCCAAATCAATGCATCGTCTTTTATACCGAGAATAAAACACAAACCTATAACCACATGGTAAACATTAAGCCCCACTGTAACACACACACACACACACACACACACACACACTTGTGTACATTATATATATATATATATATATATATATATATATATATATATATATATATATATATATATATATATATATATATATATATATATATATATATGGGGCGCACCACCGTGATGATAATAATTTGTTAATCAGGCTAACATAAACTTGACATTGATATATACACTTATACACTTTATTTTAAGCTAGCCAATCATATCCTTCACAGGTAATTTCATTATAAAACTAAAGCTACGTGACAAGGTGGTAGTGTTGGAATTGCCACCCAAGCCTTCAAAGTCTATCAAAATTACAGCTCCAAAGTGCCCATTGACGCTCCAGCAATAAATCCGTTACAATTAGTAGTCATTTTGAAAAGGAAATAATCAATATTCCTTTCATTTGAAGCTCAATAAAACCCTGGAATAGTGCAGAACAGGGACAGTGAATTTTGCCATGATAATAACGTACCTGAATAAGAGAACCGACCGTGGCGCCACGCAAGCTCTTCGTCAGTGATGCATTCCTTTCGGCCAAACATGAATAGCGGTTCTCTCTACCATTAGGGTCGTCTTGTACAGTGGTAATAGCTAAAAAACTCAATTTTTACCTAAAAAAAGTAGGGGTCGTCTTATATCCAAATCACCTTATAGTCCTTATATATTAATCGCCGCGTAGAGTGAAAACAACTCTCCTCTAAATACAGTATACTCAAAATGGCATTCTAAAGATTTCAAAGCCTTCTTTCGGTTATTTTACTTACCTTGTTTTTTTATAGGCTGTATTGGGAGATATTTACCTCTTAAGTGACATTTACATGATTATAGTGAATGTAACATGAAAAATTGGTCTCAATATAACCTTCGGCTTTGCAGATCTTCTGAGTGCCATGCTTTTAAAAATACGGTCCCAGGCAGATCGAGAACCAAGAACAGTATTGATAATAGAATTATCTTCTTTCAGTGGTGGAGAACCTGAGTGTGACTAACGTGTCAGACACCACAGCCGTGATTGACTGGGAGCCTCCAATCTGTCCCACTGCCGACGAAATCGAGTACAATGTATCCTACGCTAAATTGGGGAATTCTTACATCACTAGTGACTCCATGTTCCAGTGGACTGAATTGCAACCTGCTCAAAACCACGAGTTGTGTGTGACAGTGCAACACAACGGCATCCCATCAACCGATCCTACCTGCGTCGACGCCTTCACACGGCCTGAGTGTAAGTTTCACTCAACCTTGACTGCTACAAAAGAACGTGGTTGTGGTTCTTCCTTCCTTATTTAGCTTGATTTCAATATTATTAATCTTTAAGAATGAGAATTATAAGGTTACTTCCACAGCTCTAGGAAAGATCGTGGTGAGGGTTTACGACGAGTCTTCTCTCTTCATTACGTGGGAAGCGGGTTTGTTTACACCAAACCTGAAGTACCGCGTGTCTTGGGGGGACAACTTGATTAATCATTTTGACCACACAGAGGTGAGTTCTTATAGACTCTGTATATAAGAAGTTGGGTTTTCATCAGGACTCCTTTCAAATGCCACAAAGATTATAAACTGTACTATATTATATCCTTTCTTACTGATAATGCAGAATTCTTGTTAAGTATCACTACAACCCTTCATTTCTTAAAAAGACACATTTAACCATTTGAAAATAATATATAACAGCTACATTATTACAATGAATTTATTAATCAGTCTCTCTCTCTCTCTCTCTCTCTCTCTCTCTCTCTCTCTCTCTCTCTCTCTCTCTCTCTCTCTCTCTCTCTCTCTCTCTCTCTCTCTGATTCCATGTTTTCTGAACAATTAAAGTTCCAAATTTTGTCGAATTAATTTAACAGGTTGAAGTGGGAGTTGCTGAGATTTTAAAGCATGTTTATTCCCGATTCAAGTGATGGTTCGATGAACATTCTCCACCATCAATGAAGGAAAAATGATGAAAACCTGACTAATCAAAAGTACTCTCACATATCTATCAGATAAATTTGGTACATAATATCCACACTGCACATGGTGAACATAAGCGCATTAAATCTAGCTCGCACAACAATTCGTCCTTTTCTATACCTCCACTTCATACTTTATTTTATTTTATCTTATTTATTATGACTCATTTTTTCTGCCTCTGTAATATCTTCCTTTATACACTACATCGACTTCTTCAGTCTACCTTTACCTATTCTGCACTGCACTTCTATCACTATTATCCTATTTCTTTCATGTTACGTCTCCTTTGCTCATATATAATGTGCCTATAACTATAATTTTCCTTCATGTTTTTTTTTTTTTTAAGATTTCTTATTATCGCTATTTCTACTATACATCAGTCGTCTTTCACTTCAGTCTTTGCTGTAATATCTTCTTTGATACCTCTATCATCTTCCCTCCTTCTAAGCCTAGTAATCCATCCCATCACTGCTTCATCGCCAGTATAAAAGCTATACCATCGACGGCTACAACGAGACAGTAGGACCCAATATAGTATGCGTGGAGGTAGAGACCAAAACCCCCGTTGGTCTGAGGAGCACCACCACTTGTGAGGAATCGCCCTTCCCTAATTTCACTCCAGGTAAGCTACACTACAGACATATCGAATACATGACATGGTATTAACTATCTATTTACCTATTTTGAATTCTATGAAGATCACCTTCATCATCATAAACTTTTGGGATGGTATTTGATGGTTGAAGTCTAAATTAATGTACAGTAAGTTATCTAATCTATCTTGACCCAATCGAATATTTTTAAGTAAACCAATCTATTCAAATCTTACCCATCCCAAAAGCATATGAAACGGCTGAAATCTTAACATGGTTCATTGTTATACGCAAGTAGGCTAGAGTGTTTTCATGTACCAATTTCAGCCTGAACTATTTGACTAACGTGGAACTCATCACTCCCTTGCCATTACAGCCAAACCTGACCACACCGACATGATCATCGGAGTGTCTGTGTCGGCGGGTCTGGCCGTGCTACTGTCCTTAGTGCTGGTGGTGAAGGCCATGAAGGAGCCACAGTCCAAGAAGTTATAACAAGTGTCTAGGTTGTTGTAAAGAGGCTAAGAGAACATTAGGGAAAGAAAATAATAGTTAAGCTACATGAAGTTCTTATACACGTAGATGTCCCTACATCAGAGAGAGAGAGAGAGAGAGAGAGAGAGAGAGAGCATTTTCGTGTAATATACTTCGTAATTGCTCGCACACGCGCACAACACACACACACACACACACACACACACACACACACACACACACACACTTAGTCCAAAAAGACTCTCTTTGATACATATGTACAGTATATACAACATGGATGTATATGTACGATCAATTCTAATGATCAAATAAACATTATTTATCAAGTGTCATATGCCTAGTTTATATATTTATATATTTCCACCATTCAAAGCATCCATGTGCACTACTTTTTTTTATATATATATTTTTTTAGCATATATTGGTAATAACAATACACTTAAAAGTGACAGGTCAAAGCTTTGGGGAAGAAAACCAGTATCTACGATATATCATATAAATGAATAACCAGGAAGTAGCGTGACGCGTGTCGAGAGGGATGTGATAGCACAGAATCTGAATTAATGTCACAAGGGCCTTCTCATCAAGATGTCCCTTTCTACACAACAATTCTAGTCTTATTCCAAAACAAGCGTGTAGCATCTTGATACACTTCCTGGGAGGACAGTCAGGGCACCATCAACACAAGCACACTAAATGGATATCTGAAACATTGACTATAACAGCCCACATTTGAGTCACATCTCGCTAGTCGGTGGTGAGCCAGGGCACTTACTTATGAGGTATTTCGATTCCTGACGATGCCATCCATTCCAAATCCTCTTCAATCTAATTTTCAAAGGCCATTTAAATAAAATGTTTGGCTGCTAAACATCACACTTTTTGGTTACATTCTTTTTTTTTTCCCTCAGAATCACACCATAATCTCCCCTATCCCATCAACAAGTTTGGGGACATCCGAGAACGTGGGTACGGTTTTCGGGTGGGTGAAGCGAGCTGGCGAAATTTAATGATAAATGATATGGAGCAATATCTTAAACACGATTAGAGATTTTTTCCTAGATATTTGGGGAAAAATTCCTAAAGATGCACATGATTTTTAAGTAAAACTTATCTACAAATTTCATCTCATATCCTTAAATCTTTGACAGGGAACGCGCCACCCCCTCATCTCGGGGATACTGTAATCTAGCCTATACTACAAAAGGATTAACTTAACCAGGACTTCTCTCAGCGATAGTAATCTAACCAAACTCAACATGTAGCCCTTAGGTGGCTTGTGAAAAAAAAAAAAAAAAAAGGCTTGGGCTTCATGGAGAAAATTTTTCAATATTCACCAATCTCAAATATGTTAGCTTTCGACCTATTGTGAAATAATCTGCAGCTTGTTTTCATCGCAGATCATAACTTTTTAATAATACCCCCAGACCCCCGATTTCCTGTGCAAAGTCTAGTTGCTCACCACTAACCTAACCTTTATCTTACCATACCATACTTTACCTTACCTTAATTTAATTTACCCTAACTTACTTATCCAAACCTAGTCTCACTAAAGTAACCTAGTCAAGAGGACACTCACTGCTGACAAAGATCTAATTCAACTTAACCTGACACAATTAAACAGATCTAACCAAAGCAAACTAGTCTAACCAAACTGACAAGGCTAAGAAGTCATTACCTGATTTGTCTGGCAAAATTTGTTGTTGTTGTTTTTAGGGGTAAGAAGACGTAGTTCTTATGAGCCCTGGTGTAGTCCTATGAGGTATCACAGGCGTCGTAGCTGACCGGTCCTCCGCAGGAAGACACAGATAAGGTCTTGCAAAATTTGGCATTACTATTGAAATGATAGACCACCATCTTCAGATTTCGTATTCTGAGTCTCCTCTCTTTCCACAAGATGAAATAAAGTGCTCTGATTGTTAGCTTATGGCCAATCCTTAAGTAGAGTTGAGAAGAAAGAACCACCAGCCTCACCAAGTAACTGCCATGGGCCAGGGTCAAACTCTAACCATAACGACCACGAGCATGGCTTACGCTAATGCTGTAATCGCAGTACCACCACTTTTTGATGTTACTAACCTGGAAAGTTTTCGTACACCGTCAAATACCTTGTTCTTCACTAAAATAATTGCACTCCTATTGACAGTTGGCCATCTTCACAGTACTTGGAATAACACCGCGTCATTTAAAATGGTATGTTTTGTATTTTTTTTTTCTCCTTATGTTGCCAAAGTCCTACCTAAAATAATTGAATGAACACTTTCACTACTTGGCAGTGAGAAAATGATCGAAAAGTGCCTCATGGCGGATAGTCAACTTTCACTTACAGATAGGAAACCATTTGACTGGCTGGTATTTTCCTCAAAGTTTTCATTGGCTGCGAAGAACTTACTAAGCACGCACACTTCCAGTCAAGGTTCAGAATCATGTTCGAATAAACATTTTCTCGACCTCAGATTCGAAACAATTCGGAATAACAATGGCACCCTGGAATTTAAAGTTATTATTGTAATGACATAGAGAAATACAATCATAGGGCTGCCATACATCCTGGATTAGGAGCGCCAAATTCGATTTCTAAGGTTCAGTGATCTTTTGCTTTTTATTTCTCTTTTTATGTACGAGGGGAAAACTCGCCAGGGACAAGACACAGAGTTCAACAACAATGCCTACTTGGTTGTCAGTACCCGTGCAGGTCTAAGAGTCTGCCCAAATTATGGGATAAATGTCTTGAGAACTTCTTCCTGAATGAGTTCAGGTCATAGGAAGATGTAAATGTGGAAGCAGGTAAGGAGTTCGAGTTTACCAGAGAAAGGTACGTAAGAGTGATCGACTAGCAGAAATGAACTTTACTATTCTGATTTTGCTGGTTCTCCTAAAATATATATGATTTTATTCTATTAAATGAATTTGTAATGTGTGATCTTTTGTTCCTTAAACCTCTCTTTACATCCATATGCACACTTGTTCCTCTTGTAATGTTTGCTAATAGTCTATAGCATGCCCATCTCTCACAAGTGTTTTTAAAATTTTTGCACCCATCTCACAATGTAGTTATAAAAGACTCATCCACCTACGTATAAGCCCCTCACACCTACTGTCGGCACTCATGCCCAGGTCGCACTTTTAGTTTCTCCTTCCTCACAAAACTCATGATTGTTAATTTCCATCAAGTGTGTTCACTAAATAATTGATATTTTAGTTTCTCCTTTTTCACAAACCCATGATTATGTTAATTTCCATCAAGTGTGTTCACTAAATAATTGATCTTTTAGATTCTCCTTCACAAAACCCATGAGTATGTTCATTTCCATCAAACGTGTTCACTTAAGTGATCTGTAACTGAAGTTTTATTTCAGTCTGTAAGAAATAATATCTGCAGACATATGCTAACAGCTCAAGGCACCTAAAGCACCTACAATAAACTTATCAATGAAATATATATAGCAAAGCTTGAAATAGGAAGAAATAACAAAAATTATGCTTTCTTGCATCTTTTAGTTAGCATAAATAACAAATTTGTACCTACCAAAGGCACATGGAAATAGCATATAGAACGATTGTATATACATATCTACATAAATTTTTGGTTTAACTTATCAGCATGAACATTTGAAGTATAACAAGTTAGTAGTCATTTTTAGACACGTCTATTATTTATGCAGTAGTATCAATCTGTTAGCTGACAATAATATAAACAAATTATAGATAATATATAAATACTCTTCATACATCTGGCCCTATTTAATGTACAAATATATAAAATAAATTTGGTTAAAGTCATACAAAAATATGACCACGAACAAGTTTACACAGAGAAGCAGAAAGTAAAGAAGAAGACAGATTCCAACACAACTAATATTGCTGTTTTTCACAGTTGCCAACAGCTCAGTATCAGACACACAAACAGCTACCAACGCTTTGCTGCACCTTTGGAGAATATCAATAAGACTTTGTTTCAACAATTCTGGGAAATACTGTTACCAACAATACAAAGATTGATTCAACACCTGGTTGGACCCAAGGTTTCTTTAAAAAATAAGTATACATCAAGGAACTTGAGAGGATGACCTCTTTCTTTTTCTCTTTTGTATAGGGTATTTTAGCTTATTTGCTTTCTTGGAGCTTTGTGACTAAGAGGGAGAGGACACCCTCCTGTGTGCTGGAGAAGATACAGGTACTCAGACAAGCCTTGGTATGCTAACATGGAGGGAATTTTGCCTTACTGCAGGCATGCAACATTAGCACACAAATTTCCGAGAACTATTGAAATTTCACACCGGAGTATATTTCTGCACAGTCTCTCTATGAGTATGATCATGTGAGAATAAAAGAAAATCTCCCAGAGTAGAAGATCAGAGAGAAGTATGGATAGTGGAAGGCACTGCTGAAAACACAAGCCCTAGATGCCATTGTGATGTTTCAAAACACCACTCTAGTAATAGAAGGGCTGCATTAGTAAAATACAACTATTTTCAATAAAACACCTTAAGTATATATCTTTGCCTTATGAGCAATTAATGCCATATACTGATCTTTTGTGGCCATAAAGTATATACTGTCAAAAAATAAAACTGCAAATGTCCTTGATGAGTGTGTCAAGGGAGTCTTAGCATTGAGTGAGTGAGGGGCACAAGACATCTAACCAGCAACACTGGCATGTGGAAGCCTCTTTATAAGAAAGATGAAAACCCTGAATTAAGCAGAACTACCTAAATACAATTCATGCCTAAGGGTCCAGCAATACATTATGAGATTCAAGAGAATAAAATTCAAAAGACCCCAGCTTATTTCTTCCTTCCCTCTCAGCTTTGACTCAGGGTCTCCAGTAATAAATAAAAGTAAGCCAGGTGGCACTAGATAGATGACTTGTGAACCAGAAACATAAATATATGAGGCCAGTGGATGATCCCCTAATGTGAAATGAGGAGATCAGACCTCCACACCTTGATCTTCTGTGCTGAAGAGAACATCAGGGCGAAAGACCTTAGGAATGGCACCAGTGGTTGATTGCTTGGCTGTCAGCTGCCTTACCAAGGGTGAGGCAGAACTAGACAAGGCAAGTGGAGGGGCCGAGGATGATGCAGAGATGCACAATGATGAGGCAGATGACACAGAGTTGGACGGGGAGATTGTTGTTAATGTTGATGACACAGTAGATGGATCTGAGACAGAAAATGGAGCACCAGGGGTGGAAGAAGCTGTAGTGGTTGAAGGCACAGAGGTTATGGACCCTTGTGACGAAGGTAAAGTTTGGGTGCTTGAGGAAGGTGCTTGGTTGCTCTGAGCACAAGTTGAGTTGCTGGTGTCAGATTTCTCAGACCCTAGTTGCTGTTGTTGCTGCAATCTTGCTATGCAAGATGTTGGGGGTTGACTTTTAGGGTGTGATGTGACAGGGGAACACGACAGTGTGGTTGTTGCGGTGGGGAGGTGCAGGAGATGGTCAATAGGCTCTGTGATGGGCATGTCAGTGTCACAGTCCACTGTAAGTGGAGGAATGGTGGGGCTGGACTTGAGGAAGAAAGCCATCTTCTCCCTGAAATGACAACATTTTCATTAACACATTTCAAATGTTATCATCAAATTATCATGTTTTACAATACAGATTAAATCCCCAATCAAATGAAATTAATTTCTAAATGTGTATCAATTCCTCCATCAGAAGGTGAATCTGTGGGAAAGTTTAGAGGGCAACCTCAAGTATACTGGCAGTACCACAAGGGAATAATAGCCTTAGTCAGTTTTGTTTTAAACTAATCCTTATGGTTAGTGAAAATTGCTAAATTGCTCTTTTTAAATAACAATTACTTTCTGGATAAATATGAGCATATTATCCCCATACATTTTTAAGTCTTAAGAAATTGAAGCTGATGTATAACTGCTGAAAGATGAGAAGATAAGGGCAGAAAGTCAACTATGCTAATCTCAAAGCACTTAAAAATTACTCACTTGAATGAGATGACATCTGGCTGGCCTCGAGGTGTCTTGGAGTTCCTCAGCTTATGAATCTCACGTGATGTCTTCCTCAGCATCTTTTCCATCCTTCTGTCTTCAGGGGACTTGACACTACCTCCCTTTGTGGCCTACAAAATAGTGAAGGTTGTGGTGATGAAATAAAAGGAGCATGTGATAAGGTGCCTCATCATATCCTTATTTCTCCATACAAATTCAAAATATAGGAATAATACAGAGAGAGAGAGAGAGAGAGAGAGAGAGAGAGAGAGAGAGAGAGAGAGAGAGAGAGAGAGAGAGAGAGAGAGAGAGAGAGAATGAATCCTAGATACAAATCTGAAACATACATACACACAGATGCAATACAAGAAATAAAACTCTTAGGAAACAAGAGTATGCAGCTAACCTGTGTGAGGACACTGGTCATAGTGGTCTGGTCTGTGAGCCATGATGGAGGGTCTGGAGAATTCTTGACTCCCTCTAACTGGGTCTTGAGGCTGCGCAAACCCTCCAACTCCTCGTGTAGCTGCCGAAGTCGCCGTTGCTGTGCTGCTAGATCCAACTCAAGATCGAGAGATGTACGGCCACCCTTCAATCCTGTAAATGCAATGCGTGAGTGTGAGAGTGGTGTGAACCAGCACTCTCTCTCTCTTCAACTATTATCCAAAAAAAACATTTCTTTTTACCAAAATCACTCACTTATTGTATTTTCTTTGGATTGTATTCAAGGAAATAAAGTAAATGGGGTGCAATATGAAATATGATGAAAAAGTTATCGAGAGAGAGAGAGAGAGAGAGAGAGAGAGAGAGAGAGAGAGAGAGAGAGAGAGA
>CM035190.1:12103231-12125105 GCA_020233015.1 Callinectes sapidus
GCCCCGCTTGAATGGTGCTCGCCGGTACATGGGCACACAGCTGTCACTGTCACTGCGGTTCAGCTAAACACATACAAAAGGTCCTTTAGAAATATTGAAGTTTCACGACACTCCAGTTTTTAATGAAATGAATTATAAAGAGGCTAACTGTTATTTCAGGATTTGATACTTTTGAGCTCTGCTAATTTTGATAAAATATTTATATTCTAATAGTCAAATTAATGACAAAATGACTATCTACAATTTCTTTGGGTCTGGTAACAATACATTTTTCCCAATGACTTATGAACAATGTAACTGGTCTCGATGTCTGCTTATATCAAACTTGAAATATTAACATATATGAAGTATTACACACCACTACACACAACAGTATGAGAATTAGCATAAACATTTCCAAAGTGGTATTTTCTAAGGTACGTGTTTCAAAAACAAAACCATGACAACTGCTTTGAAACACATCTTACTGTGGCAGAAAAATGTAAAAAATTGTTAAAAGGATTCAAGCTTGGGTTGCCACTCAGCATTCTATTCACACCAAGACTTACCCGACATACATAGTTGCTCTTGCCAACGGCAGCAGAAGGAGTAAATGTTTGGGACCTTTTGATAACAGGGATGCCTGGCCTGGGGTCAGCCCCCTCGACCCTTGGCGGTGCCAGAGAGTTGCGTGACCCGGCCAGACTGGCTGAGAGGGGCATGAACATGCACTCTGTATTGGTCTCCTTGTCAGCCATCTCAACCAGCTGGTCAGTAGAGTCTCCCTCAACAGCTGTGTCCTCCTGTTTAAGCGTGCAATTTTGCCACATGAGCACAACAACCATGCAATGGTGCAGCCATAGGTGCTAACAAAGCTACCACTAGTTCAACATCAAACAAAATGTTCAATTTTGCAGCAAATGACATCCTTCCCTATAAGCTAATGATAGCATATCAGGAACACTTTTACCCACCAGTCATGATCCTGATGGACAAAAAGTTTTAAACATAGGCTTGGGAGAGAACTCAATGGAGAGAGAGAGAGAGAGAGAGAGAGAGAGAGAGAGAGAGAGAGAGAGAGAGAGAGAGAGAGAGAGAGAGAGAGAGAGAGAGAGAGAGAGAGAGAGAGAATAATCATGCAAATAAACAAAAATACCTGCTATTTTAAAATATATAAGCAATAATTCAGGAGAAGCAGAGCTTGAAACAGCAAAACACAGAACACAAACATTCAAATTAAAAATCATGACAAATTTTCCACTGAGCAGACCAATAAGAAGATAGGAAATATAATATTGATATAAAGGGGACGAGGAGAAAAGATGAGGTGAAAGGGGCAGAAGAAAAAAAGAGGATGAAAAACAACGAAAAATAAAGTAAAATAAAATATAAAGAATAACAATCTGAAGCAAAGGAAGAAACATACTGCATTTTCTAGGGCTTCTTCCATAACTTCTTCTTGCCCTGCCTCCAGCTCTTCCTCTTCTTCCTCGTCCTCTTCATCATCATCAGAGTCAATGACATGCTCAAAGTCCTCTGTGGTGAGTGGGAGGTTGAGTCGCAGTGCTTCTGGTCCAAGATTCCGTGTGAGGGTGGAGGTTTGAGATGAGATGATTGTCGATTCATCACTGCTCTCCTCCTGTTTAGGATAAATAAGACATTTAGTGTGGATTCATTTACAAACAGCAGCTGTATGTGTGTATTCATCTAGTTGTAACATCTGGAGAAGAGCTATCCAACTTCTCCTTCACCTTATAAATGTTTTTTGTCTGTACAGATCTCCAGTCAATTCCATGACTGATTGATTCTATTTGGGAAGCCAAACTTTTTCACATCCCTCCTGAATATGGTTGTCATCAAGGTTTTTTTTTACATGTCCTTTTGTTTCTCTCTCATTCCATACACACAGATCCTTTCTGTTCAATTAGTCTACTCTGTACATGGCAATCAAATTACCTCTGCCTCTACTCCTCTCCAGAGTTGTGACCTTGATGGTATTACCCTAAGTCTTTCATCATAGGCCAGATCCCAAAGTTCCAGTACCATCTTATTTCCCATTCTCTGCACTCTTTTAAACTTCCTTGTGTTAATTTTTCATTGCATACTCCAACCTTGGCTTTATCATTGTATCTATTATTTCCTCATCATTTTTTTAATCCTGGTATACAAATGCTAGGAGCTCTTGTACAGACAACCTTTTTTCATTGATGTGTGTGTGTGTCTTATGTACTGACCTTCACATTAGAGGTGGAGACAGATGACCGGAGGGTTGAAGACTTTGAGGACTGGTCATCACGGGTCAGTTGGTCAGGTCGCAACAGAGCATAATGGAGGATATTGTACCAGCGTGTCTGTGGCACATCCAGATCAAAGTCTGCTAGGCTAATTTGAGCATAACCCTATGGAGCAAAGAAGGAATATAAATGTTAGTATTAGAGTAAAATATGTACCATGGGCACTGAATAAAAAATAAAACAAAATATAATGGAAAAGAAATATCTACCCAATACACATCAGAGAATATGCATAAATTAAGCTATGTGGAATACTACTATCCAGGAACCACTTGATTTATGCAAGAGATGAGTTCTTAAATAGGTCGCAGACAACACAAACAATGTAAATTGAATAGTACACATACATATACTCTTATGAATATATATTCAAATAGGAATGTATACAATTTACTTGCTCATTGACAGGGTGAGCTTCTTTCTCCATGGATGACAAATGTTTACCGAGTGACATGGTGTGGTGAATTGGAGATGACATTGATGTCGTGTTTACAACAATACATGGTTGTAACCATGATGCCGACACACCACACAATGTCACTCAGTAATCATTTGTTATCTGTGGAGAGAAGAGCTCACCCCATGAAGGAGTCAGTAAACCGTGTAATTCCTAATTGAATAAACTTATATATATACAGTAAGTCCTCTTTATACGATACATATGTGTTCCTGAAAACCTTACCGTAAATTGAAATTACTGTATACTGAACCCATTATAACAAGTAATAAAAGGGAATGTGTTCCTGCACATCAAAAGTTACCCCTACAAACATCAAAATACATGAAAATAGTCATATAAAAATGTAAAATGCTGCGTTTTGAGGCCATTATGGGTGCGTCACTGTGCGTTGTGATAATAATATCCACAAAAAACATGCGGTAAGGATTTCACTTGTGTTCAGTGGGGAAATGTGGGAAGAGACTGATTGTTGTGGTGGCCATTATGGGTGCGTCACTGTGCGTTGTGATAATAATATCCACAAAAAACATGCGGTAAGGATTTCATTTGTGTTCAATGGGGAAATGTGGGAAGAGACTGATTGTTGTGGTGGCCGTGCAGTGTGGTGGCGCTACAGTATGGTATAAATATAATTGTTGTTCTTCCTTTTCCATCACATGCTTCCACATATTTCCCTTGTACAAACAAGAAATATAAGTAATTATGTTATTATACTATTTTTTACTCATTAATCTGCTGCTCTGACTCCCAAATAGTTCGGGTCCCAAAATAGTTTGTGTATGGGTTTATAATGACAAATACTGTTGCTGTGATGTTTATGAAGTGTGTTGAAATAGAAATTCAGTGAACAAGCCAGATTAGTGAGTGAAAAATAGCATAATAGCATGTGGAAAATGTTTTCATAATTACACATATTACTTGTTTTTACAATGGAAATATATGGAAGCACGTGATAGAAAAGGAAGAACAATTATATTTATACATAGTTGTAGTGTTTCAACAACAATTTTATCACTCATGCATGCAGAATAATTCCTATAAAAGTCTCCCTGGAAGACATTTCCACAACACTGTATCTGAATTTTTCTTACCATAAATAGAACTGAGTGTAATTACTAAATACTGTAACCGTGAATTTACTGGATAACGAAGTATTGTATAAGGAGGACTTACTGTATATATATATATATATATATATATATATATATATATATATATATATATATATATATATATATATATACATACAGTGAAGCCTCAAAACTCGAATTTAATTTGTTCCAAATAGCTGTTCGAGTATTAAAAAGTTCAGCTGTTGATACCTATAAATCAGGTAATTAGTTCTGACCTTAGCAAAACCTTTAGTTTATAAAAATTTCAAAGTGATTTTTTTAATAATAACAATTTTTCCATTTCTTCCACTGCCACAGTTTGCTTAAGTTCCTTTTTCACATCCATCGCCACATCAGCTCCTTTAATGGCCTCCTTGTTTTTCAGTATGGTGCCTACTGTAGATTTTGTCATATAATACTGTCATATATATATGCTTATATTCTCAAACTAAAATTTTTATCAGCTATTTAGAAGCTTTACCTCTGAGACAGCATGGTTTTGTTATGCAAAAAGTTAAGTTTTGCATGGAATACCTAAAATACAGATGAGGAGACGTCGATCGCTAAGAGTAACAGTCACAAGAAGAAATGGCCGTTACTTTTTGTGATTGGCACCAGAAATTTCCCTCATCTTCTACTATATTTTCAGTATTCCATGCAAAAACTGAACCTACTGTATTACAAAACTATGCTTTCTTGAGGTTCTTATTGCTTATGGATCCTGTTTGTTCCTGTAATGTAGTCTCTATTCATTTCATTGTTCTTTTTGGCTTGTCTCTCTTTACTTCACCAAAAACCATTTCATTGCCTCAATGATTCTTTTCATGTGTTTTGCTTTCACCACAATATTGGTGTTTCTGCTCCTCTACTGCCCTCTATAATTGGTATCATCTTTGTATTCATATATGATATTGTCATGAAAATCACCTTGACTGTGTGGCACCGAATGATAGCGATACTCTGTCTGAAATCATCACCTTGACATTACACCACCTCCACTAGGGTTAAGATCTTGGTGTCACAGAATCAATGTCTTCATGTTATATTATAGGGTTCACCAGCCATGATGAAAGCATTATGAGGAGTGCTGGCTGTAGTGAGTTGTAGCTGTGGGCATTTGACAGTTTCAAGGTTTGTGAAGAATTTCATGATTTCCTCAGCTCTGGAGTAATGCTGCCTTTCCTCACAACATCACAGCAGTGACACCAGTGAACACAATTAGGTGAGGTAGCATTCTTTGCTCACCAACCGCCACAAATCATTGTGGATACCGGGGATGGGCAGTGGTGGCGGCGGCGGCGAGGAAAAAGCCCGTCTGTGGACGTTTGATGTGTGTGTGGATGTGTGAGTGTGAGTGTGTGTGTGTTTTATAATATCAACAATTTTTGCATTTGTTCTACTATTACAAGTTGCGTAAGTTGCTATTTCACACCAATTGCCACATCAGCTCCTTTGACAGGTTGCTCAATGAGTTTTCTGTTTCCATTTCCAGATAAAATACATACACTTTAAAAATGGCAGAGAACTATTCTAGTTACATAAATCTTTGGCCTCTTTTGATACTGACTGCACTGATATGTTTGTTAGCACATGCGTTAAAAAGAATTCTGCTCCTTAGTGGGAATACATGAAAACGACTATTATCATTGTCACTTCAAGAATAGTACTAATGAAACTCTGTAGCATTCAAGAATCTAGGCCAAACTTGCTTACCTATTACACCTCTAATCACTGATTAACTCCTCACCATAGACACTTGACTTACCACACACTCCTCATCGAAGGTTTCATTGGTGTCGCTGACAGCCCACACGTTCACCTGTAGGGTCTTGGAGGGCAACTTGCGGGGTGCTACAGGGAAGGAAAACATCTCCCCAAATGTAGGCCTCTCGGTGTTGCTATCCAGGTGGGTGCAGCAAGTGAAGGTGGCTGTGCCCGCAGGGAACAGCTGTACTTTGATACACCTGTCAATGTCAAATGTTACCGATCAAGAAAAATATGTTCATACTTATGTATTTGTAAGGTTTTGAGAGCAGCAATTATATGGATAATTTCCTTTACCTCAAATGTATTCTTCCCTATATTTGTTTAGATGTTTGACAAACAAATACTGTGAATAATGCTCAGCAATTTGGAAATCCAAACACCAATGCTATAAGCAATTGTTCTCAGGGTAATAATGCTTGCTCTAGATTATCTTCACTATCAATAATATACTGAAATAAAATTAATAGAAGCCCAATACTATAAGCAGCCAAAGCAAGATAAATTCAATGTTACTGATCCAAACAAAAGCGAGTCTAATACCCCTAAAAATTTAATGCAATGAAACATTAAAATACACATGTTAGACTGGGAATGTTTTAAAACCAAACCAGTTTTTGAGGAACAACCACTTTTGGATACTTACACTTTGCAGCCATCCTCTGTGTTGAGCACTGACAGGCTCCTCGCTCTCTCCACACCAACATTTAGAAGACCCTCCTGTTTATTATACCTGGAATTATTCAAGACTTGTTGGTAATGATGCAGGAGGCAATGGATCTTTTAATCCTCAAATATGGAAGAATGTGAGAATGAAAGAGGATGTGACTTAACAGGAAAAAATCTGGCGTTTCATTAATGTTAGTGAAATACATAATTGGACAAAGTAGCAGCAAAGAGATCAGATCCTGTTCCCTACAAGCCATCATATCTAATGATGTTGGTCATAATGAGAAATGGTGCATCTTAGACACCAGTCTATATATGGCTCGTAATAATTACTTGTGACATTGTTCATAAGTGCTAAGAGAGGGTTCACCTTGTCTTAGCATAGACTCTGACCCTCAGAGCTCTTGCCAACATCATGATAACATGGCTGTATATACCATAACACAATCCTCAACTGTTTTCATCATAAATTAAAAAAAAAAAAAAAAAAAAAAAAAAAAAAATCAGTAATGATGATTACATAATGTCTTTCTTTGATGCAATTCAGTAGTATTACAGTGGAGATTCAATACAGGTACTTCTCGTTTTACGGTTGTTTGTTTTACGTTTTTTAATTTACACGGGGTCCAACCTCCCCCCACAAAATATATAACTTAGGTACGTTTCTTTTCATTTGTATGCAAAATTTTGTTGAGTGGCCAAAAGATGTCTCACGTGAGTTCCTATATGCAACCCAAACAACAACAACAGTTACACAATCACACGTGCATAATATATATATATATATATATATATATATATATATATATATATATATATATATATATATATATATATGAGTGCTTCAAGATACAAATTTTTCAAGATACGAGCTGGGAAATGAGCCTATTCATTGCTCAGGATATGAGGAAATATTCACCATACGAGCTGCAAGCATTTAGTTACGCCAAGCCACCACTGGTTTGCAGTGAATGAAAAATAAATTTTAATACAAAAAAATTATAAAACAGAAAATATTAAAAAAACCCTAGTATTAAGTTGTTTCTAAGTCTCTATTAATTTCAGTATGTTTATTATGTAAGTTTAATTTTTATCAGCTGATTTCACTCCTCCCCTCCTCTGCCACCATCTTATGCCTCTGTCGTCGATTGTCCTCAAAGGTAAAGTGAGAGTTAACCTACGTACATTTCTTATCACTTGATATTTACATTATTTATTAATTTATTTACATTATCTGTATTTATAATGTTTATCTTAATAACAAATACCATTTACCACTGTTTTCCTTCTTAATGCTAACTTTCTTTCAGGATACATCGGTATTATTAAACTTTAATTTGCATGTTTTTCTCATGTTGGAAAGCATCATTCACTTGTACATGCATTTAAATAGGAAATCCTTTTCCACCATACGAGCTATTTCACGACACAACCTTGGTTGTCGAACTAATTAAACTCGTACGCTTTTTTTGGGGGGGGGATACACTAATTATTCGAAAAGTAATATGAAATCAAGACAATTTAAATGCAGAAAAATTATGTTAAGAATCCATTCATTCAATATATATTCAAAGTTTAGCAGCTTTTCATTATGTAAGAAACCATCTTCATCCTTATTTCTAAAAATGCCAAATTCTCAGTGGCTCAAGTGGAAGCATCCATCAAAACCTCCTGCAACTATGTAACAAGATAAGGAAAAGCAAGTTTTTCATCACCAGTGAATTAAGCTAAAAATATTTCTGGCTGAGGCCCAGGAAAGAGTAATCATTGTGGATGTGAGTGATCAAACTTAGTTTCTGAGACAGTTAATGTAAGAGAACAATATTTTCTATAAATTGATGGTGAGTTTGAAATCCTTGCCACCTGACTTGCAGGGAAAGATGACAACCTTGTCTGATGTGCATGTAACTAGAAATGAAGAAACCACTCATCTCTTATTCCACAGTTTGAGGAAAGGTTACAAAATGTTAGTATTTTCATGACAGATTGACAGCCAGTTTACTTTTAAAATAAACTAAGGTCTGTTCAGGTGAAGACAAACTAAGGTCTACCAATGCTCAACACATTGTTCAGTACTATTATCAAATCTGAAGTTCAAAGTTAAAATATACACTTAAAGTTATTCTAGTATAGAATGCATCAAAATCAAAGTTTCAAATACTCTTGTAGTATAATGTCAATTTGTAATATAACTTAAATGCCACGTAACACACACAGGAGAGGGATGGGTAAAAAATCAAGCTTTGGATCATTCTACTCATTGGAAGAATTGATTTCATGGGAAATACAACTGAGTGGAAAAGTACTGTAATGTGTTGTGAGTTGAATTCTGGGAAAGCTCTTTCACATCTTCCCCCACACATTCAAATACTAGTACAGGAACACTTTAGTATGTGTCCTCTTTAAATTATGAAGTCCATGAAAT
Source organism: Callinectes sapidus (assembly GCA_020233015.1). NCBI lineage: Eukaryota > Metazoa > Arthropoda > Malacostraca > Decapoda > Portunidae > Callinectes > Callinectes sapidus. Next base: position 12,111,935 of record CM035190.1, read on the forward strand.
GTGTTCTGTTTAAATGTGGAAAAATGACTTGGTATGTGACTTTTTGTTTGGAATATAACTTGTACGTTGGAACTTATATTGGTTAAAATGAGTCAACACCACACACACTATCCTTGTTTACCCCTTTCAAAACAATGTCACAGCTCCCCACAAGCCAAGTTGCCAGGATTTGCAAATTTATTTAATCTACATACCGCTTTTATATTTACCATATTTGACAGCATATAAGATGCACCTTTTTCAATAAAAATGGCTAAAAATATTACTTTGTATCTGATATGTAAATGTAAACCCTCTCAAGATAATTTCAAAAATTTCCTTTGCTTGTAAAAGTGAAGATTTAGGCCACTGTATAATAGGCTGGGTTTTATATTGTATTTTCAAGTATAATAAGATGTAAGAAATGCTGAAAATGAAAATGTGTCCCTAATCAGTGATGAGCCAAGTACGTTACTGACATTTCAGCAGCTGGCCTGTGTTTTTCACCTCTCTGTGAAGAGGCCACTTCCTTTTTATTATAGCAATTCTATAATTATGTAGGGCATCTTTACTAATGTGATTCATTGCTTTTTGTTTAGCTTCACTGTTAACTTACTTTAAATGGTATGTGCTTAAATATTGAAAAAAAAGAAGAAAAACCCTTCTTCCTTGAATATGCCTTATTGAAATGAGGGTGCATCCTATATGCTCATGCATCTTATTTGCCATCAAATATGGTAAATATTTCAGTACTAAGCAGTGTATAGATTATTTCATACAACTTGATCAATGTAAACAATATACCAATAACAACAGGAATGTTATTTTCATGGAAATAGATTAATCACTTTCCCTTTGTTTAAGAGAAAAATGTGTTTAGCATAAATCAAAGGATCTAAAATAGATCAAGGATGTATACTGAGGTACCACCAATATATTTTGGTCATTTGTTAATTTTTCATGTAAGAGGGCCACTGGTTAAGGGCAATAAGGTTTGCAATAAAAATAAAAAGATCCTGCTGAATGACAATTCCTAAGGAAATGCCAGATAGAATGATAATAATAGAGGATAAATGTCTTTGAACCTCCTGAAAGAGTTCAAGTCATAAGAACAAGAAAATAAAGAAACAGGCATAGTTCCAGAGGTTACCAGAGAAAGGAATTACAGTTGAACCTTGAGTTACAAACACCTTGACTCATGAGTAATTTGAAATACAACCTGCTGCTCCCAAGTCTTTGACTTGCCAGCCCAAAACTCTAGTTACTAGCATGACATAGCTCCAAGTATGGTGGCACAACACCCAGCACTTGACACATTTCGTTCACCTTTTTTTTTGCGTGGAAGATCTAGTGTTGTGTTCACACTTTGTGCAATTGAATAACTAAATTTCTTGTCAGACCAGCAAGTGGCACTGATCCACAGCCTCAAGTGAAAGGGGATGGAGGACAAGTTGTGGGCAGGGTAAAGTACCATGAAATGCACTTCTGATCTCCGAGATAAACATACTCTATAAAACCAGTTTATTTATTCGTGTTTCCTTTTGTTATGCCTAATTTTGTTTTTATACAATATTTCCTATTCATAAATACTTCTTTCTTTTTTCCCAAAATACAAAAAATTTATGGTTTTTTGGAGGTTGGAATATACTAATGGCATTCAAATTAATTTCAATGGAGGGAAATTTGTCTGGGTTATGAGCAACTTGAAATATGAACTCCATCATAGAATGAATGAAACTTTTATCACAAGGAAACATTACAGTGAGAATACTGGTTAACCTTTGCATAAGAAAGGTGTACGAGATAGTGATGAAAAAAAAGAATTTTTGTGCAGAGAGAATTTGGGCATTAAAAGAGTAGTTAGCTTGAAAATAATAATAGGAAATAGTTAAAAGATGCAACATTGTGACACTGAGAGATGTTAGAGACAGTCAGTTAGGGGAAAGGAATTGATAAAATGGAAAGCTTTTCATTTCACCATCTAAAGGAGTGGTTGGTACAAGTGAAGCATCTCTACCCTACATATATGTTGACACAAATGACATTGGAACCAAAAATGAATTCTTCTACTGGCTGTTTTCTTGTATTTTTGGAGTGAAACACATTGGAAACAAGGTTTAAACCCATATATGAAGTCACAGGCACCCAGATATCAGTTTGATTAGATTTTGAAAGAACAAAAATAACCATGATTTCACACTATCAATCATCTGTACATTAATATCACGATCATCATCCTCATCACCTTCATTGTCATTTACACCATCACGGATATTGGGTTGAAAGAGTTATTTCCCCTCATACTGCCACTCATCCTTTCCCAGAATTTGAAGATTCAGTATCACTCACTCTTCCATATGAGACCCATCAATCTCATCATCATCTAAATCTGGTGAGGAAAGTGATGCATCACTATCTACATGTCATCCTCTATCTTCTCTACTCACTAATGCCAACACTGTATCATCTAGTGTTTTTGTCAAGCCCAGAGTGACACACACTTGATATGTTAACCTGTCATAGCATCACTCACTTTCTCCGGGTCAGTGTGGTGATGGTTGGAAGATGGAAAAGTGATGTAAGAGAGTCAAGCTATACAAAGACATGCTTGTAATTGGACACTGACTGTTCTGTATGGGAGCAATACAGCTGTGAATAGCTGGGAATACATGTATGTCTGGAACAAGACTCGCATCAATGAGTTGCAACATATATGTAGGCCACTGACACCATTTGGGTTAAATATATTCCATCCATAGCAGGAGGAGGCAGTAGACACCTGCCAAAACGATAATTACTCCCAGGGAGGTCTAAAGCACTGGAACAGGGGGTGCTGTGAGCTTATCATCAAAACCAGTTGTGACCTCACTGAACGTTTCCCTTTGGGACTCATAACACAGGGGGGTAGTCACAGCCTGCCATCTAAAGACAACCTCTTCTTCCACACAAAACTACATGCACCTAGTTACACACACCTCCTTCACTCAAAATTTTAATTAAATATGATGACTCCAACACCAGCCTCGGAATCCCCTTCTGGGGAGGGGACCATAAATCTCCCCAGGTCGGACTACTCTTCTGGTATCGACCCTAAGTGTCTTGACACCCCCCTCACATTTTTCTCCATTAACTTCTGCAACATTTGCAGTCTTCAATCTAATTTTCAATCTGTAGAACACCACCTCTCCTCCACTAAACCTCATCTTCTTTTTCTCACTGAAACACAGGTGTCTGAGGCAACTGACAGTAACCCCTTTTCTGTTCCCTCCTACTTTCTCTATCCTCATTTTCGTTCCAAAGCTGGATGTTGCGTCTATGTCCGCATCTCACCTAACTCCTCTGACAATAGAAAATTCTTTGACCACATAACTTCTAAAGTGGAACACATTCTGACTCTCTTTCCTTTTGCGGAGATCTCCATTCTTGGAGACTTCAATGTTCACCACCAGCTTTGGCTTTCCTCTCCTTTCACTGACCATCCTGGTGAACTTGCCTATAACTTTGCTATCCTACATGATCTAGAGCAACTGGTGCAACACCCTACTCGTATTCCTGATCATCTTGGAGATACACCCAACATTCTTGACCTTTTCCTAACCTCTAATTCTTCTGCTTATGCTGTCACACTTTCTTCTCCGTTGGGTTCCTCCAATCACAATCTCATATCTCTATCTTGTCCTATCTCTCCAATCCCTCCTCAGGATCCTCCAAAGCGGAGGTGCCTTTAACGTTTTGCCTCTGCTAGTTGGGCAGACCTGAGGAGGTATTATGCTGATTTTCCTTGGAATGATTATTGCTTCCGTGAGAGACCCACATCTGTGTGCTGAGCGCATAACAGAGGTGATAGTGTCTGGCATGGAGGCGTACATTCCTCATTCTTTTTCTCGACCTAAACCTTCCAAACCCTGGTTTAACACAGCTTGCTCTCGTGCTATCCATGATAGAGAGGTGGCCCACAAAAGGTACTTGAGCCTTCCATCACCTGAGTCTCATGCGCTTTATATTTCTGCCCAAAATCATGCCAAATCTATTCTTCAACTTGCCAAACTCCTTAATTCATAGAAAGTGTCAAAAGCTTTCCAGATATAACTCACTTCCAGACTTCTGTCATCTAGCCAAAACATCTCCAACAACTTTACTTCTTCATCTTTCCCTCCTTTAGTTCAACCAGATGGCACCAATGCCATCTCATCTATCTCTAAAGCTGAACTCTTTGCTCAAACCTTTGCTAATAACTCTAACTTGGATGATTCCAGGCTTGTTCCTCCTTCTCCTCCCCCCTCTGACTACTTCATGCTACCTATTAAAATCCTTCGTAATGATGTTTTTCATGCCCTCGTTGGCCTAAACCCTCGGAAGGCTTATGGACCTGATGGGGTCCCTCCTATTGTTCTCCGAAACTATGCCTCCGTGCTTGCACCTTGCCTAGTCAAACTCTTTCAACTCTGTCTATCTACATCTACCTTTCCTTCTTGCTGGAAGTTTGCCTACATTCAGCCTGTTCCTAAAAAGGGTGACCGTTCTAATCCTTCAAACTACTGTCCTATTGCTTTAATCTCCTGCTTATCCAAAGTTTTTGAATCTATTCTCAACAAGAAGATTCTTAAACATCTATCACTTTACAATCTTCTATCTGACCGCCAGTATGGCTTCCGTAAAGGCTGCTCCACTGGTGATCTTCTGGCTTTCCTTACTGAGTCTTGGTCATCCTCTTTTAGAGATTTTGGTGAAACTTTTGCAGTAGTCCTAGACATATCAAAAGCTTTTGATAGACTGGCACAAAGCTTTAATTTCCAAACTACCCTCCTACGGCTTCTATCCTTCTCTCTGCAACTTCATCTCGTTTCCTTTCTGATCGTTCTATTGCTGCTGTGGTAGATGGTCACTGTTCTTCCCCTAAATCTATCAACAGTGGTGTTCCTCAAGGGTCTGTCCTATCACCCACTCTCTTCCTATTATTCATCAAAGATCTTCTAAATCAAATTTCTTGCCCTATCCACTCCTATGCTGATGATACCACCTTGCACTTTTCCACGTCTTTCCAAAGACGACCAACCCTTCAGGAAGTACACAGCTCACGCAGGGAAGCCTCAGAACGCCTAACTTCTGATCTCTCTAAAATTTCTGATTGGGGCAAAGCAAACTTAGTGTTGTTCAATGCTTCAAAAACTCAATTCCTCCATCTATCAACTCGACACAACCTTCCAAATAACTATCCCCTCTTTTTCAATGACACTCAACTGTCCCCTTCTCCTACACTAAACATTCCTGGTCTATCCTTTATTTGTAATCTAAACTGGAAACTTTACATCTCCTCTCTAGCTAAAACAGCTTCTATGAAGTTAGGTATTCTGAGCCGTCTCTGCCAGTTTTACTAACCACCCCAACTGCTAACTCTATACAGGGGCCTCATCCATCCAAGTATGTATGGAGTATGTTTCACATGTTTGGGGAGGCTCCACTCATACAGCTCTATTGAACAGGGTGGAATCAAAAGCTTTTCGTCTTATCAACTCCTCTCCTCTGACTGACTGTCTTCAGCCTCTTTCTCATCGCCGCAATGTTGCCTCTCTTGCTCTCTTTTACCGCTATTTTCTTGCTAACTGCTCTTCTGATCTCGCTAACTAAGTGCCTCCCCTGCTCCTGCAGCCTCACTGCACAAGACTTGCCTCTTCCTCTCATCCCTATTCTGTCCACCTCTCTAATGCAAGAGTAAACCAGTATTCGCAGTCTTTCATCTCTTTCTCTGGTAAACTCTGGAACTCTCTCCCTGCTTCTGTATTTCCACCTGCCTATGACTTAAACTGTTTCAAGAGAGAGGTATCAAGACACTTATCCCATTCTTTTGGCTACTGAATCTGGACTTTCCAGGGACTGGCACTACAGTGGGCCTTTTTTATTTATTTTTGTTGCCGTTGCCCTTGGCCGACTCCCTTCTACATAGAAAAAGAAAAAAAGAAAAAAAGGATATGAACCCTGTACAGAGTTACCACTTGTATGAGTGAGAAAATATGGCAGAGATGAGTAAGAATGTCTAACTTCATGGAAGCTGGTTTAGCTAAAAATGGGATGTAAAATTTCCAGTTTATATTATAAGTAAAAGACAAACTAAAGATGTTCAATGCTAAAGAAGTAGTTAAAAGTCAATGAAGAAAAGATTATAATCATCTAAAAGGTTATGTCAAATTGATAGATGGAATAAGTTTTTCAGTCAGTGAAAGTTTGCATTGCCCAAATCATTAGGGCATGAAGAGCAAATTATGCTGACAGGATTACAGAATGGCAGTGATGGATCAATGCTAAGCGCCAGGCCAAGTGTATGTTGCAGGAGAAATGGAGTGACTCAATCTGTTGTGGTGCACCGAATCACAGTTGTGCTGTGTGGCATTGTATAAAGTTAACTCTACAACTTGTTTCCTACAAACATAATAAACCTTGGTAAAAGTATGTATTATCATTACTTCCTCTGGCAAGGCTTTGATTACATCTTTTCCTTCATAATGCAATTTGTTAATCCTCACAAATATGAAATATCATCTGAGAAAGAATAGGAAACAAAGTACTAAGCAAAGGTATCCAAGCACTGGTAAGTAAAATATCTAAAGATGAAGAACAAATCTTTGGTCATTAAATTAAACACCATACAATAACAAAATACAGGTACACAGGCTGCAGCTAGGTGACAGACAAAAGGCTGACCAGCTCAACATGAATTTTGCTAATGCACTGTGGTCAACATGAAATCTGTCTTTAAAAGTGCAATGAAAATATTAGATAAGTACACAAATGAGATTACAATGAGCATGAAACACATACCTTAACTTGATCTGCACCTGTGGGGTGTCTGGGGTTGGGGCTGAGCCTTTGGGGTATGCATCATAGACGCCAGAGTCACCAGCCACAGACTCATCACTGACGGCTGCAGAAATGGTCCGAATGTTTCCATCTTCACTACCTGCCGCACAGCCTTCCTCCTCCTCATACAGCACTTCCCCTTCCCTCCCTGCCAGACCCAACAACACACCACTCACTCCGCCATTTGTGACGCTGAAATCATATTCTGTCAATTCCTTCACTTGTTTGTTCACGACTAGAGTGGCATCCAAGTGTTTACTAGCAGCCTTGTTGGCAGCCTCAGAAGCACCCGGGGCAAGACACAGCTCTGCCAGCCTGTCCTGCACTGTGCTCAGGTCCACATTGGCCAGTGGGCCACCACTGCCCTCACTGGGGTTGAGCCGCTGGGCATCGAGGGCTGACAGTGCCTCGCACGCAGAAGTTGGGGGCGATAAGGAAGATAGGGAGCTACGAGGGGATAGGGACAGCATAGATTGGGACAGCACAGCACAGCTGCTGTTGCTGCCACCTTCCTCCAGAGACCGTAGCTTTTCAGCATATTGCCGGTCGGCCTCTGAATTGGATTTAAGGAGCCTCTCAACCCGCTTCTGTAGTTCAGTCATGTTGAGGGCAACATGTTCACTTGAAGAGTACTGCTGGCCTCCATATATGTCTGTGAAGGAGAGGCTGGACAGGGAGCCTTTACTTGAAGTGGAGAGGGAGCCAAGGGAGGAAGATGATGACACAGAGAGGGTGGAAGCAGAGAGGGAACGCAGCTGTCCCTCAAGGCTCACCATCACTCTTACAGTGTCTCTCAGCTGGCAGAGAAGGTCCTGCCTTTGTTCTTGCAGTGCTAGCCGTTCTGCCACCGCCTTGTTGCTAACCTCCAGGGCCTTAGCAAGATCACACTCCAGCTGACTAATCTTGTCATCAAGCTCACAGGCCTGAGGACAGGGTACACAGGTTACAAGGTGTTTTCTTCCAATAATGCTACATGGTTATTAGAATGAATGCTGTGATCAATATCAATATAACATTGTTAGAAATCATTACTATCAATATATGATGCAAAACTTGTTTAACTTAGAAAGGAACGATAAAACAAACAATTATTAATGTATAAAGCAGAGGCCAGAAGACAAATACAGAGGGAGAGCAAATAAAGCTAAGGAGTCAGTCAACTCACCTGCAGTGGGTCGCGTGTATAGGAGCGAACACTTCTGAACTCCCTAAGCAACTGTTCCTTCTCCTGGATGAGCACCACACGGTCCCTGTCACTCTGCAGGTCCTCTGGGGAGAGGCGCTCCTCAAGTTCTGCCAAGTCGTGCTGGAGGCCTTTCAGAGTACTCTTGGCTGAGTCGTACTCAAGTTTGAGCCTGGTGAGTTCAGCCAGGCGGGCACCCAGTGCCATGCCCTGCAGGTGAGAGAGGAGTATGATGAAGCTCACTATCTTACATTTATGTCTGATTTACACTTCCATCAATTTCTTCAGTAATGTATCTAATTCTTGCTTGTATTGAAATTATTGTCAACAATTTATATTTTGCCTGATACAGTTTACTGCCTTAGTGTCACTGATTTCATGTATATGTAACTTTTTTGGTATTTTTAATTTTGTTTTGTTTTTGCATCTAAATCTTTATTGTCTGTCAATCCAAGTTTGTACAACAGTCAAGTATCTTCCCTCTCATGTTCATCCAATTGAAATTTTAAAGGAATGAAGGAGAGCTCACGTATTGGTTGTATTTATCACTTGTTCATGTCAATATTTTCATGGTAAATTGATGAGTAGTGATCTGACAAAGTTTAAAACAACTTAAATACTCATAGATGTTCATCTAAAGAAGGAAGATTCTCTATCCAGTGAAGTTTTTTATGTATCTATGAAAGAAAATGCTGAAGGAGGTGGAAGATCAGCACAACCAAAGGAGAACTAGATGCATTGGAAACAAACTGACAAAAAGAGACAACACAGTGCCAGCAAGACGTACTTCGCCACAAAAATCTGTCTGTGATGCAGTGCTGTGCTTCTCCGATGACTTCACGATGTTTGCCTCAATGGCATGTGTGGCTTCAGCGGATATGATGTCGTGGCGCAGCACTGTCAAGGACTTGATCAGCTCAGCCTTTTCCTTCTCTCCTGCCCGCAACGACTCCTCAATATTCCGAAGCTGAGAAACAATAGCCTGCGCCTCCTCTACACTATAGCCTGTTGTCAGGCCACTCAGTTTCTCTTGAACTCTGTGCAAAAGATGAATGATTTTATAAGTAAAATGGTTATGTAAATCATTGCTACTGGACTCAAATGTTCTTAAATTTCAAAGTGAAGGCAGTTTTTTATAAGTTATGGTCAATTAAAACATATTTTACCTGTTTCTAGTACCAAACAGGGTCTTTTTAATTCCTGGCAAGAATTATCAATAAATATATTATTTTAAAGACCTTAACACTGAATGAAAACCTGCAATTATTCACTCACTGTGCCAGGGTTTGCATGCCAGCCTCTGTGTTGGCCACCTCATGCTTGATCTGGTGCAACTCACGCTTGAGGCGGCCCACCCGGTTCCTGGCCATTACCACATCTGTCTTGAGCAGATCTGGGTCCCACCGGCTGGCACCACTTCCCCCAGAACTTACTACAGGGTGATTGGAGGCAACACAATTAATCTATATTGGTTTTTAATAATGCCACAAGTTGATAATTAGGGTAAAAATTAACATTAAACAAAATACAAACATTATCAAGAGAAAATGGATGAGGTAAATTTCATCTGGGAAAATTATTTGGTAAACATGTTAAAAAAGATAGAGAGATAGGAGGGAGGACTGTAAAACTCACCCCCCCCCCAAAAAAAAAAAAAAAAAAAAAAAAAAAAAAAAAAAAAAAAAAAAAGCCTCACTTGAACATCATGAAAGGAAGAAATGTGTTGATGAGCATCAGATATTTAAAGAATAACACTTACCAGCCAGCACTAATATATGGAAATGAGACATGGACATGAAACAGTACAAAAGTGAAGAGTGTATGCTGTGTAAATCAGTTATCTGACAGGAATGTGAAGTGTGATAAGATGAGAGTATGAGTAATGAAAGTGATGTTACTTGGTGCATGTAAAATACATCATATTGATAAAATGGGTGAAAAGGAACACAGTGATATTGTAATCGCTGCATTGAAAGGAGGAAGAGTGAAGAGTTAGCATAGAAAGTGTGTAGGTAAAGATGAAGATACTAATAATTGAGGAAGGTTACTAGAAGTTGAAGGATAGTGTCAAGAAATTTTGGTTGACACCAAGTACCTGAAGATGGAGGAAGGAAATATTTTGATAGGAAAAGATGGATTTTCCTGTTATAGCCACATCCTTGGATAACATTTCTGGAAAGAGCAAGACATCAGAGAGAGAGAGAGAGAGAGAGAGAGAGAGAGAGAGAGAGAGAGAGAGAGAGAGAGAGAGAGAGAGAGAACTGCTTACTCACATGAAGACCTTGAGCTGAAGAGGTTAGTGAGGGTAGTGTTGAGGTGGTGGTACTCGTCCTGGGCAAGGGCCAGTCGCTGCGCCTTCACTTGCATGATATCCTGCTTGGCGCTGAGATCGCTCTGTGCTGAGCATAGGTACTCTGACAGCATGGCCTCCTGCACCTGCCGCCATGCTAATCTGGGGTCCTCAATTTGATTTTGTTCTGAGAGAAGAGGAAAGATATTGTGGCTTTTTGCACATATTCTCCTGGTATGTGTATGTTCTTAGTGTTTTCCTTTTTAGTTAAAGAGGGAACAGGTCAGAATAAATGTTTTAATTCTATTTCTTTAGATAGAATGTATTTAAGAAAATGCTATAAACATGTAACTTTACAAATTATTTTTAACAATGTCACAAAAATATCTGTAAATTTGAGACACAATTTGCAACTCTAGCTTCTTCAGTGAACATGTACAAGAATTCTACTACAATTAATAAGTCAATTAATATACTGCAGCATGTTGAGCATCTTTAACACCAATCATTGACACTCACTGTTAATGTGATCGACATAGTAGATGCCGATCTGTCCATCTATACATTCCTCCCACCCGTAAGGCAGCTCATGGCCTACACAGTCTGCGAAGGTCTGAGCTTTGGTGTAACTGAAAAAAGTGCATTTATTACTAAGGTTCCACCTTGCAAAAGACTCTACTTATCCTAACTTTTATTCCACCAACCTTAATAAAGCCTAAATTAACCAAAACTTTCACTACTTTGATCCTTTCACTTATAAAATCCCTGGCATTTGTCTTATCTAGATTTCATTTTGTTTTATGACTTGAACTCTTCCAAAAGAAAATACAGACACCTTTAGCAGTTGAATGACATCAATATTTCAGGAAATTTTAACCAGTTTCACTTCAAAGATGTGACAATATATAGATTTTCTTTAAGTAAATCATATCCTTAGTCCTTTGCAACTTTCTGGTGAAGAACATATACTGAATATCCTCAATACTCACACATGGCTAAGCTCATCAAGCAAGTAAAAACAAGGCTAGTAACATTATTTAATATTTGCTGCAATACAATCTAATTTTATCTGTATCTACATATATAACAGATCAGTGTCTCCATAAAGGAGATACTCAAGGGAAGGTTCATCACAGAAACATATAAACTCACAAACATTCACTGAAAAAAAAAAAAAAAAAAAAAAAAAAAAAAAAAAAAAACAAAAAAAAAAAAAAAAAAAAAAAAAAAAAAAAAAAAAAAATCCAACAAAGAAACATGGCCATAACCATTCCCAAGGAATAAACAGAAATCAATTTTAGTCCTTAACACTAAATTCTAATAAACTATGATATGATTAATATTACCACACCTGTAACAGTAATTAATTTTCACAGATATATAAAATATTTGGAAAGCCAGTTTCATAACTTTCAAATAACATCAATTTTCAGGAAAGCCTTGCTGATTGCATACTGTAAGAGATAAGCAACCAGATACTCCTCACCATAAATCACATCTCAAATTTCTAAAGATTTCTAACAGCCTTAAAATCAAGCACTTCCTAAAAGCTACACACCAGTTTGTTAGGATCAGGAAATGAAAAACTAAACTAAAAAAAAAAAAAAAAAAAAAAAAAAAAAAAAAAAAAAAAAAAAAAAAAAAAAAAAAAAAAAAAAAAAACTGAACGATGAAAGTGAATCACAGGATCCATTAAGTTTTACATACTGACAACGCAAGACAAAAATATTTGTGTGACACAATTGATCCAGTCATCTACCTGCCTTGAGGCCGACCTATTGACACCTCTCTCTGTTCACATACAAACAGTCCATATTGTTTTGTTTGGTAAAACACATAAAGAATATTATTTGAGCACAAATGACACACTAAAGAGCCTGTCAATATTTATAGTAAAATAAGATGTGTGGGGCTGCTCAGAAAAATTCTGGATTTTATTGATATCCAGCATACTGTCACACAAAACTGTAATACACTTTTAACTATCATTGTTATAGTGTAGGACAATGAATACCACCCGCCGTTTTCTCCATAAAATAATCATGTGCTAAAACAAAATGACAGTGACATTAATTCATAATTCCTATACTCCACAACACGTCACAAGCATTTTCCAGACACAAATGTATATGTGAATATATATATAATACATTTATTACAGGGATTCCTCTAAGGTGGAAAGATTGGGAATCACTGGTGTAGAATAATATGAGTATGTGCTAATAAATGAGTAGATGTACTCCATTCATGGTGTAGAGGGACGGATTACACACTTAGGATATCAAAAGTTTTACTTGAACAGAAAGGAGATCAGACTATGAGAAAATGGATATTGTTCATATGTATTCTTTAACACACACACACACACACACCTGATTAAATTCAAATAAATAATAGTTCATCTCAGTCTGTAAGAATCTTCGGATTATCAGACTGTGCCTCAATGTCTTCATTGTGATATTGTAAAGCATTTGTTTTTCTATGGCAATAAATTTACTTAGGTACTTACTTACACACAAATTAAAAGAAATGGGCATTCCCACTTTGTAAGATAAAAGGGAGAGAGGAGATCTATTAACCCAATATAAGATAGTAAATGGCATTAAAAAGGTTGACAAGCAGGACCTGAAGATGATGAAAGAAGAAACTAAACAGATGAAAGGAAACTCAAAGAGGATAAAAAGTTGGTGTTTAAAGGACATTAAAAACTACAGTTTTCCATATAGAAATGTGGACATTTGGAATGGATTAAAGGAAGAGATTGTTACAGCAACCATCATACATAAATTCAAAGAAATGTTAGATAAATGTAAATATGGAGACAGGACACTATGAGCCCCGCTTGAACCCTGTATAATACAGCT
>CM035190.1:12190038-12200553 GCA_020233015.1 Callinectes sapidus
CACACACACACACACACACACACACACACACACACACACACACACACACACGACTACTACTATCCTTCTCCACTGTCTTAAAAATCCTTTCTTTTTCTTTCACACCTCGTTCGAATCCAAACGGCACTTGGGATGATTCAGGAAGAATCCTTGAGAAGGATTAGGAAGGACACAAATGAAAAGTCACGTCACTTCGCTTCATTGTCCCTCGTCCCGTCACGTTTAATTCTCGGTAGGACAAAGGACATCATCTCTCTGTGACTGACGTGCGGGTAAATGATCTGTTGATGGGGGGCGTCTTAGTTCTGTCTACGTGGCGAGACTGAGGCCCGAGTACAAGAGAGGCTGACTAGTAATAATGTGTGAATCTAAGAAAGGAGGGAAGAGAAAGCTGGATTCCCTCTGATGTTCTTTGTATTAAAACCAAAAGTGAAACGCATCAAACCGAACTTGGTAAGAGTAAGTAACTTAGTAAGACTCCACTCCAGGAATCAGGCAAAGAAGTGATGGGCTGTACATTACTGCTGGTCTGCCATCAGTTTTTTGTTGACATTGAGTGGAAGGGGGAACCCCCGAATGTCTCCAAAGAACAGAAAGATATTGGATGGGTGTAAATTTCCCATAACTCTGTATTTATTTGCCTGTTACTCGGAAGTTAAAGGTGCAGTTATACATATTATTGTTATTATTATTATTTGTTTCTTTTAGTAGACATTATTTCCTTTAGTTACGTTGATAAAGAATAATATTTTGTGAAGTATTTTAATGATATAATGTTATGAAACTGTCTTACCCTTCGTTGTAGGCATTTACATTAATAATTGTTTACCAAATATCTAGTACTGAATGATTCAAATAAATAAAGAAATATTTCTATTGTAGGGACGCTGGATGGAAGTTTTACGAGAAACTTTATGCATTAAGCTGGATTGCCTTTATTATGTCCGAGGAACAGAGAAGTTTTAATATGACTCGTGACTTTAGTCAAAAACGTTAAAGGAGGAAGAGATGTGACCAAGAAAGAAGGATTTTATATTAGAGAGAGATGCTGTGTCTTGGACGAAGGAGATTGTAGTTATGAACATCATTCATCTAAGACTAAATTCCAAGACACACTATGTCCTCTGATGAGCTAATAATTTATCGGTTGTCAAGTTTGCCAAATTTTTACGATTCCGAGCAAGAGATTGGACCTAAAACTGAGGGAAAACGAGTAATACAGTGAAGATGAGTGCGATGACAGATGTCTTATACTTTGCTGAGTGTTGGAGATGTCTATGGTATTGTGACTGAGGTCGAAGTAAGAAAAAATATCTTGTGGATTGTGTTTGTGACGTTCGTGGACAGGGAAGTGATGTCGGACCCTGAAGAGGTTGTGCCGAGAGCAAATAGTTATGATAGGGCGCTGGGCATTACGAGGGCGTGGTCTCGGTACTCAGGGTGTGGGGGTGGGCGGCGACCTCCCTTCCAACTGTCTCCGTGCCTCTCTCGTCACCTCCAGAAATATATTTGTTTGGTAACGCCCCTTTACTTTACCGTCAACAAGGAACTTTTTAGACAAAATTCTCCTCTTCAACAAGAATAAGTAAATGTGTAGGTCAATGCATTTATCTTTATTTAATACTTCAGTATGTATGTTTCTGCTTGTAATGAATTTAACTTCGATTTCAAAATGATGTAGAAATTCATACGCTTGTCCTTCACATTTCACTAGCCTTTAAGATTCACTGACAAGAGTAACATTTTATGCTAATTAATCTTCTGAATAGTATGATGAATGATCAGTTTAACAATTTTTGTCTGCAAAGCAAAGTATTTTATGATATACATGAAAAAAAAGACAGAGCTCAATTCAGCATGTAAAATCAATCCCAGGTCTTTCAAGCCCATCATTTGAGTTCAGACAGTGCGTGTGTTTATCATTGCGCTGCTGTAGCGTATTGCACACGCTTGACCTCTCCGGCCTCTCGCTGCCCACAGTCGCTGCTATTCAAAGTTGAACTGTATTGTTCCCTGCCACTGAATTGTGATTGGCATGTTTCCCCATAAATGAAAGATCAAATCCATTAGGCCTTATCTCTATCACGACATTTTTCTTTTCTTTTTCGGGGAAAAGAGAGCAATGTTTCTGGAATGACTGGCTCTTTTTCTCTCGCTGTAGAAGTATTTCCGTAAATCTCTACTGGCAGTTTTGAAAAGGTGTTGCTATGTCGCAATTCTGCATCACTTATTTCCAGTTATTTTCAGCGCTGGTCTGGATACCTTCCCATCACGGCCTTGTCTCTCGATTGGAGGGGTTCGTTCTTTCAATGTATACCTTTATATGTTGGCATATTCTATTGCTAATGTTCCTTTCGTCATCTTATTTCGATATCATGTTTCTTGAGAGTATCCCGTCACTTTACCTTCTGTGCCGCTACTCCCCACGACTACAGCGGAGGCGACCACTTGTTGTTCAGACCTGACGGACGGTGACGTTAATGTGTGTGTGTGGTCAGTGGGCGAGTCGCACCCTTGTGTCCCAGCCAGTTCGTATTTCGTGACTACTGGAGAGGCTTGTCATGTTACGCGGAACTTTATACTCTGCCCCTGAAATTCAAGGTGATTAAATCTTAAATTTCTAATGTCTGAGAATTCTATTGAATACAGGAACATTTTCAAGGCTGGTTTCTTCTTAAATATCCCACTGCCTCTGGGTTACTACTATCCGTCTCGTTTATTTACTTTTATATTATGCTCATATCTTTGCTTGCATGCGGCACGCTCTGTGTACACAAGCAGACGAGGCTATCGTGGACAAATGACGTTTAATTAAAGTGATGCTCCGTGCGTGAGCTTTATGGTGCTCACTGTGCTTACCTAGACGCAAGGCACACAGTCATGGCTGCTGCTAATGGGAGGCGCGCAGGTATTTTGAACCAACCCAACAGAGTGGGCGGCAAGCCTCTGCGTCCCGGACTAGGCACGACACGCATTCCAGCGAGTCCTCCTTATTAGGCGTGATTAACTCTTGTCTCTCTGGAATTGCCTGATTGTTGTGCCTTTTGAAGCGTCGGTGAAATAGTAAATAAACACTTCATCTGAACACGACTTGGTCCTCTCTTGCAACTCTCTTATCACGACACATTATTAGACAGATATTAAAAAAAAGGTTGTTTCTACTCATGGTACATAATAATAATGCCCATCTCACTGTACCTTCACCATTCCTTGTAGAAATTAGACATTTCACTTCATTTAAAAAGATTGCACTGTATCCTATTCTTGTTCCACCATCACTGTTTTCCTTGATGAGACCACAGAGCACATTTTTCGTTTATAGTTGCTATGGGATATTCAGAGACGCTGCAGCCTGATGGTGGAGTCGCGGCCCCACACCAGCACCTCTCACCCTCAGAACATTGCGTGAGGTTGCATGCTTTGACGGAGAGCTGCATGGTGGTCGTGATCCATCAGTGCTGCCAGAGGTGGGTGTGTGGGAAGATTGGAAGGAGGAGGATTTTTCTTCTTTTATTCATCCTGGCTCGCTGGGTGGGTACTGTACAAGGCCTCGCATCGAATGACTGTACTGATGTGAGGCAAATGTGTATTAGAGAAGATGCGTTAGTTGGTGACGCCCTAAGAGAGAGAGAGAGAGAGAGAGAGAGAGAGAGAGAGAGAGAGAGAGAGAGAGAGAGAGAGAGAGAGAGAGAGAGAGAGAGAGAAAGAAAGGGAGGAGGTGAGGTTGGCTGGGGAAGGTATATTAACCATCGAATAAAAGTACCTTTGTTGTGTTTGTAAGAAAAATAGTTTACCAGAGAAGATGGCTCAGGTTACAGCGGTTATTTTCTCCCTCTCTCTCTTTCTCCCCCCTTCATCCCCGCCTCTCTCTCTCTCTCTCTCTCTCTCTCTCTCTCTCTCTCTCTCTGAAGCACACTCCACCTGGCTCTCCTTGGCCCTTGTTGAAGGTGAGACGACCGAAAAGGTTGTATTTTATATAGTACTTATAAATCGATACCAGTTTTATATAATATATGGGGAAAAAAAATGTCAAGGGAGTTAGTTATTGGATGACACGCAGACCAAAAAAAGAGTAGAGTAATACCGTAATCTTACTTTTTGTCATCGCTTGATTAAATGTATTGTTTTTTTATTATTTTTGTGTAGGGGGGTGGGGGGACAGGGGGTTAAGTTTCCGCGTAAGTCATTGGAATGGCAGTAAACAATTGGCAGCGTTCATTCCTTCCCGTCAAGAGGTTTCGTGCCGCGGCTTGACGTAACAGCTCCACCGAAACGTTCCTCTATTTCATAATGTTTATCCAACGACCTTCCCTTCAACTTCCAGCCCATTCGTTCCACCTGTGACCCTTTCTCACCTCCTAAAGACTTTCCCTTCTTCACTTCTTTTCTTCCTCTTCCTCCTCCTCCTCCTCCTCCTCCTCCTCCTTCTCCTCCTCCTCCTCCTCCTCCTCCTCCTCTTCCTCTCACCCGTAGTAGCTGAGCCTCCATAAGACCACACCGCCGCCACTCGCCATAATACTCTTACCGGATCCCCTTCCTTCATCCTCCACTCCTCGCCCACCTCCTCCTCCTTTTCCTCCCCATCTCCCTTCCCTCTGCTCTTCTCTTTTTCTCGGAATCGTATTGTACCTTTTTCTTCCAACTGATATTTTATACTTAATTCTTCTCGTTTTTCTTTATTTTTTTGGGGGAATGTTTGTTTTGTTTCCCTCTTTTATATATGTTCCTTTTTGTTCATTATTTTATACGTTGTTACTTGCATATTTAAGAGTAACGTACTCCCTCTTTCTTTTTATTTTGTTCCCTTTCTTCCTTTCTCCCAACCCTCTCTCTCTCTCTCTCTCTCTCTCTCTCTCTCTCTATCTCTCTCTCTTCTCTCTCTCTCTCTCTCTCTCTCTCTGTGTGTGTGTGTGTGTATCCCAGTGTGCACCATAGATTCTGGTTTCTTTAATTAACAGGTCGGCACGAGACAACCATCACCACATGACCACGTTCCCGCCTCCTAATTAACACACACACACACACACACACACACACACACACGGCTACTCTTCCAAGACTGCACAAGACTCGCATGGTGCTCAAGTATACACACTACGGTCGAGGCCTTCCCACTGGCGACTTGTTTATGCCGGCAAATTATTACATCTTCCCTCGATTAGCATTCCCTTTCTCCCCCAACTACCCCCCTCTCCGTGTTCCCCGGCCCATACCATGTGCCACAAGGAGACAGGTGCAGTTTGCGTCTTCAGAGTCTCGCCTGAGCGGAATACAGATCGAGTTGTAATAGGAAGTCTTCTCGCTAATCAGTCCTGTGTTAAGTGCGAGGCTCACACTCCCTTTCTTTATGTGGTGCTGATGATGGTCTTCTCAAAGTGGTCTGAGGATGCAGCTGTTGTAACATTTCCTCCCAGATATGATGTGCATTTATAACGTATATTTCTGTACCTTCATAGATAACCAACTAGTTCTTTACTTCGCGCTACTCCCCACGGCTACTGCATAATGCACCGGTGCAGTAGGTTTGTAATATTGGAGCCACTCGAGTCCCAACGGAGACACATATCAGAAAATTCAACGTTAACGGCGTGAAGGCTGAGATATCTGAACTCCGTTGTGTAGTGAGCGAGAAAAATAGTATCGCCATAAGTTCGTGCGAGTGTCAGTATTTGACCACAGCGGTATGATCAAGATGACTGGTGCTTTGATTGGTGGTGCGATTTCAGAGATAAGTGGATATCTTACCCAGAGCAGAGCCGGTAGTGTGTCGCTTGTCCGTGCGCAGCGGAGTGGTGGTGGTTGGGTTGAACGTCGGGGGAGTGAAGTCATCCTCCTCTCCACAGCGGCCAGGCGCAGTGGTTGGAGGAGGGTCCTGCTTTCCTCCTCGCCCACCCGCTCTGCCTCTCCCTTTCTTTCGGACGCGGGAGGAATATGGCCGCCTAAGGTCTCGGTCTACATTCCATTGCTTAATTGAGGACAAAGAACCGTAGACAATAGTGAAGAGATCTTAACTTGGCATTTGGGTCTGTAATTCGAGACGACGCCAGAAATTAGGTGAAATTATCCACCTTTAGACACAGTTTTGTGTGTCAACATAATAAGCATCTACTTCACCTTTTGACCGTCCAGGATTAAGACTCACACATGTACGTAATATTGTATAGTGGTAGTGGGTATTTGAGGTAAATATCTTTTACTCTTTCCGATAGAATCTTGGGTTACAAGACTACAGCAAAAACTAATTGAGTTTTTAAAGGTTTCGTTTATTATATTGCGATAGCGAGAGAACAGGTATGGGGCCAATTATGGATATTATGGAGGGACCGAGGGATGTATTTATATCAGATAACTAACTGTGTGCGTGTGTTTGGAGGGGGAAGAGGGGAAGGAAATAATGGATTGTACAGCTCAACTTACCTGGGAATAGTATGTGTTTTTACTCCAAAAATAAAGCAATGATATGTTTCTCTTTTTTTCCCCCCAAGTCA
This sequence comes from Callinectes sapidus, assembly GCA_020233015.1. Taxonomy (NCBI): domain Eukaryota; kingdom Metazoa; phylum Arthropoda; class Malacostraca; order Decapoda; family Portunidae; genus Callinectes; species Callinectes sapidus. The sequence goes on from CM035190.1 coordinate 12,196,527, forward strand.
ACAATTATTCCATGCAATTAGCAGCAGTGTTGCCAGTGGACATAATCTTTAGGTGAAATGATAGTTGCTTTCATCACCACACGCCTCCGCATTTCTTGGAAAAGTGTCATATAACACATGAGCTCAGTGGGAGACGGCAAGAGTAATAAAAATATGGAAATAACCTGTACGACGAGCAGCATCCTGTCTTCATCCCGGGATCACACGTGGCTTACAACACTGAACCTAACCTGCCGCCGTGTCTCGCCTACTCGTGTAAACATGTACTCGGGATGCTGCTCTCTTGTTCCTGGTCGTGTTTTGATAGCGTGGTGGATACGATGCTGAGCTGACAAGATAACTTCACCTCCAACTCAGAGCGGAAAACTGAATGATCTGATAGTTCTTTATTGTGCCAATGGTTCATGCTTGCGTTAAACTAGTGACTACGAAAGACAATTATGACATTTGTTACTTTTGAGTGAGTAGTCTCAGCAACCTTGTAATATTGACTGAATAGAATCATGCTCCAAAACTCGACCACTATTGTTCCCTGTGACTGCCGTCTTTGAATTTATACTCTATTTGCATCTGAATATCTTTATTACCACCAATAATCCATAGAAATCAAATGAATAAAGACATAGACGCAACCCCTAACGATAAGCCTCCTGAACGTGTAGTTTGATGTATGTTGAAAGGTACAGCATATTACGATATCTTAAATATATTCCACTCCTATTGATATGATAAAGAAAAAAAATCAACGCCAAAATGTTGCTTTAAGAGTACATGTAGAGAGCACACTGAAATCAATAGTGCTTTCGTTACTCTACCCTAGTGAGTGTTGGGAAAAATGTGGTACGTACACTGGTCCAGAAGTTAATTCGAAAGTTGAAGACCTGGACACCATTAGTCTGATTAGCCTGTGTTGGAGGCTGAATGTGGGCGGTGGTAACGGGCGGGGCGTGGCAGGGTAGGGGTAGATAGGGAGGAGGGAGTGTAGTAAAAGCCACTGGTCAAGCTTCAATCAAAGTAGACGGACATAAGGTGATCTTTGACGTCCCTGAGTGTATAAGAAAAAAATAAAAGATTAGTGCTTGCTTTTAATCTTTAGCAGCGTTTGCTTTGATCAGTAGAGAGAGAGAGAGAGAGAGAGAGAGAGAGAGAGAGAGAGAGAGAGAGAGAGAGAGAGAGAGAGAGAGAGAGAGAGAGAGAGAGAGAGAGAGAGAGAGAGAGACTGATCCCAGATAACAGAACACAGATAATATGATACTGAATGCACCAAGGCGCTTCATAGATATGTATCCCTTTCATGCTTCACTTCATACGACGCCTGACACCTGAGCTGGAACGGTCTTTCTTTTGCGAGGCAGTACCCAAGGCGCTATTCAGGGCATTATGTTAACCACCTCAGCGACGTGCCACTCACCCCTTGACGAGCGAGTGCAGGCGCAGTACATCAAGCCCTCCACCCTAAAGTGAGCGTAGTAATGAGCCGTTTTGTGGTGAGCTGTGTTCTCATTAAGGCGGCAGCTGGCGGCAATGTGTTCCAGGGGTTCACAATACTCCAATAGGGAACGTCGGGAAGGGGGAAGAGATAGGAGAATGACACACACACACACACACACACACACACACACACACACACACACACACACACACACACACAGGAAGATCAGCGCTTCTGCTTTCCCTACACGAGAGATTCTATTCCAACTGTGTCTGGACCAGCATACTGGCTCAAATGTGGATGTCAGTTTGTGTGGTGAGCGTCGTGAGATATTGTATGTTAATGTTAGTGAGTTAATGTACTCAGATTATTTAATTATCACCTTTTGAAATCATCTGCATATTCGAGATACCAAAACGAGGGATAGTTGGTCTGTCTTCATTTGAGAAAAGTTTTCTTTCCTTGTGTAAAAGAAGTTCGTAATATTTTCTTATTTGTTAGTTCCAGTTTTTTGGAGCTATATTTGTTTTATGGATAAGGTGAGGCATGAAATGTTTGATGGTGTTTTTTGTCGTATTGAAATGTTCATATCTTTATCTTATTTGTATGAAAAAAAGTAGTAGCATATGCAAAGGTGATATAAGTACTTGCATGTTTTAATAAATACGTATACTGAAAACTGAATAGTTGATATTGTATCTAGGTATAATTCCCCTTTCTACTATTCCTTCCGTATTTGTGCAAAAGAAAATACAGTAATAGTTCCACGAGAAATTGGAGGCTGTGATCAAGAGTGAGAATTCTAGACTTTCTTGGCGAGAGTGAGAGTTGTCTCCAGGGACCGACCTAAGACCAACCAGCAGCGAGAGGTTGCTGAAATATTTACTCACGGCTGCTTGTGTGGAAGTGCGTTGTGGGAGGAGGCAACGAGAAGCGATAAAACACGACGCAAGGAAAGTAGTTGCCGGATTTGAGGTGACAAAATCAGGACGTTTCTAAAGTACAGAACCTCCCTTGGAAAACACGAAAAAAACTACAACAACAGACAGTGTGATGAACATAGTCGTAGAATCGCTACTTTGAGCCATAGAGAGAAATAAATGAATGGAGAGCGTGGAAAAACTGATGGAAAGATAAAATATAGAAAATTTGGTATCTCTTAGTGAGGAGAAGGGATGGGTGTAGAGAGTACGTCGGTCTTGCTGCTCGCCCTCCAAAGCTGATTGACAAAGTGGGGAGGCTGTGTCCATTGCCTTTAATGGAGGAGAATAACTTTTCGCCTTTGAACTAACACATGCTATTTGAAGGCCTGGAAGAGGTGATGATAGAAACAGGAACAAGTTTATTGTGGTTAACGATGTGCTGCCATCACTTCTCCGTCCACTTGCTCCTAATCTCATACGAGAAGTGGTAGATGGTGTGTGGCGGTAGTGTGTGATGGTGGTGGTGATGTTAATAGCCGTAGTACCAATAACAGTTGTAGCACTGGCAGTAAAATCAATACTAACAACAACAACAACAATAATAACAACAACAACAATAACAACAACAACAACAACAACAACAACAACAACAACAACAACAACAACAACAATTATGATTGTACTACTACTACTACTACTACTACAACTACTATTACTACTACTACTACTACTACTACTACTACTACTACTACTACTACTACTACTACTACTACTGCTACTACTACTACTACTACTACTACTACTACTACTACTACTACTACTACTAATAATAATAATAATGATAAAAACAGCAATGATAATGATAATAACAATAATAATAATAATGATAATAATAATAATAATAATAATAATAATAATAATAATAATAATAATAATAATAATAATAAAAATGATGACAAAATTTATAATACAAACAACAATAACTTCCACAATAACATTGATAGAAACAACAGCAACAAGAATAATAAGAATTCAAGGCACACACGCGAATAATTCATTTTTAGGAATAAGTTAAACAAAAATTCCTCCCCATGTATTTGTGAAAATTTAACATCAGAGGTTTGCACAAAAGATTATGCAAATAGAGGAGGCTCGGCGAGTGTTGGCATACACTCACCGTCCGTCAGGTGTAACAGTAGATACAGGAAGAAGAAATCTTAGTCCTGCCGACGCTTTTCATGCGCTGCGGTCAAGCGTTCTTCTCTCTTGTATTTTTGTTCGCACTTCCGTGTTTACTCAAGAATCATTGTGTTGGGTATTTCAGTTTAGTTATAACGGGTCTTCAGCGTTTGATTCACCTTTCATTGGTGGCTTTTGGCAGTGCCACCGAATTGTTGTTACAGTCAGGTCAGTGGCGCATCCTACTGCAGCCATTGGAAATACGATTTGCATTGTTACCATTACTCTTCCGTCCTCCTTACTGCTTAACCTACTTTTGATTACAACGAAAACAACAATAGCAACAATAACAATAGTAGTAGTAGTAGTAGTAGTAGTAGTAGTAGTAGTAGTAATGATAATGATAATAATAATAATGATAATAATAATAATAATAATAATAATAATAATAATAATAATAATAATGATGATGATGATGATGATGATGATGATG
>CM035190.1:12234129-12240046 GCA_020233015.1 Callinectes sapidus
TCTTCATGCAATTCCCAAAGAACAATCAGGAGCAAAGTATCGAGAGAGAGAGAGAGAGAGAGAGAGAGAGAGAGAGAGAGAGAGAGAGAGAGAGAGTATTAAAGCTTAATTGCACTCCAGTTTGAACTTTTCACTTTACTAAACTTTCTTGGGAGCAGCAAAATAGCGTACTTTTCATCCCGTTTTTTGTGCTTTTGGTCAATATCAGCATGCAATAGAAAATAAGACCTTTTCTTAACCATTGATCCTGCTACTGATGCTGTTACCCTATCGTCTCCGTTGGGCTCCTTCGATCACATAATCCCATATCTGGGTCTTATTATTGTCCTATTTCTTCAATCCCTCCTCAGGATTTCTCACGACGGAGGTGCCTCTGGCGTTTCGATTATGCCAGTTGGAGGGACCTGAGGAGGTATTATGTTGATTTCCCTTGGAATGATTACTACCTCCGTAACAGACCCACATTTCTGTGTGGTGAGCGCATACCAGATCAAATAGTGTTTGGCATGGAGTCGTACATTCCCCACTCTTTCTATCAATCTAATTCTTCCAAACTTTGATTAAACACAACTTTTTCACAAAATAGATCATGGAAATTTTTCCAACAAAATGTAATTCGGTTTTCCATCACTTGGATCTTACATATTTTGTTTCTACCGACAATCATGCCAAATCTGTTATCTAAATTGCCGAAAACACCTTTATTGATAGAAAATGCCAACATCTTTTGAGATCCAACTCCCTTTTGGCATCCGGCCAAAAACATCTTCAATAATTCTACTTCTTCTTTCCATCCCTTATTTCATCTTGAGTGTACCACTGCAATCTCATATGTTTCTAAAGCTGAAGTCTCTCTCAAACCTTTTTCAGTACTGTAACACTATCTCGGATGATTCTGGGCTCTTTCCTCCCTTTCATCCCACCTCTGACTATTTCATACCATCGATTAAAACTTCTTAATGATGTTTTCTATGCCCTTGCCAGCTTAAACACTCGGAAGGCTTATAGGTTTGGTGGTGTCCCTCCAATTGTTATAAAAACTACCTCCTTGCTTGCACCTTGTCTGGTCGAACTCTTTGAACTTTGTCTATGGGCCTCTATCTTTCTTTCTTGCTGGATGTTTGATTGTTCTTAAAAAGGGTGACCGTTCTAATACATCAAATTACCAGCTTTTAGCTTTGATCTCTTGCCTAATTAATTATTTGAATCAATCCTCAATAGGAAAATTCTTAAACATGTGTCACTTCAGAATCTTCTAACTGAACGCCAGTATGGTATCCGTCAAGGTAGCTTTATTGGTAATCTGGCTTCCTTTACTGAATCTTGGAATTTTAGAGATTTTAATGAAACCTTTGCTGTTGCTTTAGACATATCAAAGGCTTTTGACAATGTCTGGCACAAAGCTTTGATCTCAAAACTGCTCTTTTACGTTATGTTTTCTATTCTTCCCACAGAAACTGTATCTCAAATTTCCTCTCCGGCCATTCTTTTTCCTACATCTATTAACAATTCTGTTTCCAAGGTTTATGCACTGTCGTCCAATCTCTTTTTATTATTCATGAATGATTTTCTAGATAAAAATTCTTCTCCTATCTATTCTTACGCTGATGATAACACTCTACATTTTTTGCGTCCATTCACAGACGATCAAGTCAACATAACATGCATGGACGCCACAGAATGATTGACTTTTGATCTCCCTAAATTTTTTGATTGGACCAGAAAAAACTTTGCATTGTTCAATACCTCACCAACTGCCCTTCTGACCTCGCTAATTACATGCCTCTCCTCCTCTTGTAGCTTCGCTGCAAAAAACTTTCTTCTTTCTCTCACCCTTATTCTGTCCATCTCTCTATTGCAAGATTTAGCCAGAACTCTCAATCATTCATTCTTTTCTCTGGTAAACTCTGGATCTCCTTACCCATTCCTGTATTTCCATCTTTCTATGAACGGAACTCATTTGAGAGAGAAGTTTCAAGACATTTATCCGATTCTTTTAGCTAATTCTCTCGGATCTGCTCTGGGGACTAAGTGGGCCTTTTTTGTTTGATTGTTTTGTTGCCCTTGCTTGATTTCCCTTCTTACATAAAATACAAAAAATCAGCACGCACTTAAACATTTCTTCAGTGATATAAAAAAAATTAAGAGCAAATAAGTCTCTTCTAATGATACATATAAAAGTATTGTGAATAAATGAACAAGCAAATTGATAAACAGATAAATAAATTGAGAAAAGGCACATTCACAAGGTTTACTGTAACTGCCATAGCTAAGTCCCTGCACCCATGGGACGTACAGGTGACATCACGGTGATCGAGGCGTCCCCTGCGGCCACTGCATGCCGGATGAGCAGATGAGCATCCTGCCGAGGGGCGCGGGGCTCGAGTGGTAATAAGTAATGGTTCTCTCGGGGTTGTCATGACTCACCATCACCACCAACACTATCATCATTCTCACCATCGCTATCACCACCGTAACCATTACCGGCGCCACCTCAATGCCTCCTCATTACTCTCATAAAAAGTAATAGATTGTTATGTTACAAGAACCAATAGCTAGATTTTTAACAGGCATAATAAGCATATGAAAATCCATTTTGCAAAAGAAACACGAAAGAAAGAATGAGCGACAGGATATTAATTTGTCCTTACATCTCTTTGTCCAAAACTTCTTTGTTCTTTTCATTCCTGTCTTGTTCACCTTCCCAATACAGGAGTTAATCAGTATTTCCATTCTTTCACCCCTTCCTGTTTCTATATCTCTTTATGACTTGATTTTTTTTAAGAGAAATATCTGCGGCATCAAAAACAAAGTTGCTTTATCTAGGTTCTTTAGATCCCTCTTTCCATTTGGAGCAATTCTTCTATTCATTTTAGAAAGTGACACTGAACAGTCTTTTTTTCATTCGGTTTTAGTCTCGAGCCTATATCTCCCTGACAAGTAAAACATATTGAAAATTTGTACTGCTAATCTGCAATCGAAGACGAAGAAAACTAAGCGCAAAGGGTACTCTCTTATAAGTACTAATATGAGTTACATACAATTCCACATATAAAAAGTGGGAATACATAAACTTGAAACTACTATCATGGTGAGTGAACGATGAGTAGAAGAACACGAACCTCTTGGAAGACTCAATTCAGAGACATTTCACAGTTAGTACAATTAACGCAAAAAACACCTATAAATCTAAGACCAAAAATGAAATATGAACTTGAAATGAGGTAATGAGCTGGTGGTGGTGGTGAAGGTGGTGGTGGTGATGGTTCAGGAGAGGAAAAGTGGAGGTCATAGTAGGTAAAAATAAAGAAAGGTTGGAAGAAAGTGAGAGGGAGAGAGAGAGAGAGACCGTGAAATTAAAAGGAATGAGACGGGAAACTGCGAGGAAACTAATTGAAGTAAAAGTGTGAAAAGGTTGAGAAAGACGAAAGGAAAGTGCGGAGAAGGAACCACACGGAAAGGGAGAGGAAAAAGACGAAAAGAAATAAGAACATTTGAAAAGAAAAGATCAGTAAATTTTTAAGAAGCAAATAGGAGTGAAGAGAGGAAGAATAAAGGGAAAACATAATGTGGTGAAGGAAGTTGAAAAAGAAAAGTTGTAAGATGAATAGCTTGAAAGAAGGAGTGAGTGGTGCATGAAAATACTAGAAAATAATAAGACAAAAATGGATAAAAATTGAAACAAAAAAATAAAAAATGAAAGTAAAGGTGACAAAAAGATAAAAGAAATAACGAACTGAGAGAAAAGAAGATAGATTAGACAAACTGTAAAGAAACAAAACAGAACTGCATAAAAAGCTGCAAAAAAAAAAAAGAAAAGAAAAAAAACAAGAAAAAAAGACTGTGCAGAGATAAAAAGAAAGCACTTGCATGAAAACATAAGAGAAAATGACAAAGAAAGAAGTGTACAGTAGAGGAGGAGGACGGTCATTTATGCGTGGCCAGGACTGGTGGGTGTGGCTGCTGTCTCACCTGGCATTCCTGAATCATCAAGGTGTAGGTGTAGGTATCTTCAGTCCTCTCTCTCTCTCTCTCTCTCTCTCTCTCTCTCTCTCTCTCTCTCTCTCTCTCTCTCTCTCTCATCTTTTCCCCCTATCTAATCTTTCTTTGACTCCTATTTACTCTCTCCAGTTTCTGTAACCTTGCTCCCCCCCCCCCCCCCTCTCTCTCTCTCCTCATTTTCTATTTCATCCCTTCTTGTCTTTTCTTTTCTCTCTTCTCTCTTCACCTCTCTCTCTTTTTTTTCTTTTTCTCTAATATTCTTTTTCCGTAGCATTCATTTCCTTTCCTCTCCTTCCTTCCCGGTGCATCAACCTCTCCTTCCTCTGTCATAAATATTTTTTTCTTACCTTCTTCGTTTTATCTCTCTCCTTCTGTTTCTCCTAATCCGTCTGTTTCTGTAACTGCCTTTACTTTCAAGCTCGCCTTCCTTCTTATTCTTCCTGCCCTTATTCTCTCTCTCTCTCTCTCTCTCTCTCTCTCTCTCTCTCTCTCTCTCTCTCTCTCTCTCTCTCTGCTCACTACCACCACCACCACCACCACCGTTGTATCATCCTCCTGCTCCGCTCCCTCTCTCCTTCCTTCTTCAGAATCCTCTTTTCTAGTCTTATTTATTATTACTCATCACTTCACACTGATAACAGGCGTCGTTATTTATTACTCTTCGCAATGCACAGACTGACGCTCTTTGCTTTTTTTTTGCCCTGAGGGTGCCGAGTACTCATTTTAAGACCCGAGAGCTGCGTGACTGATGCTGAGGATTTTATCTCTTTTAATGTTTTAATGTCCTTTTGCTTTTCTTGTTACTATACGTATAAATCCTTTTCATTCTCTTTTTCATTAGCTCTTGCCTCTACTGATCCTCGTTTTCCCCCTCCTCCCCCTCCCCCTCCCCCTCCTCCTCCTCCTCCTCCTCCTCCTCCTCCTCCTCCTCCTGGCCACTTCGGTTCCATCAGGTCCTCCAAGGAGCATCAAGGGAAGGCTTTCTTTTGAGCTTCATTTTACCTAATTCCTTCCATAACAGTATATTCCATTTCTTGCTGCACCATGCGGTATTATCAACAAAATGAAAAAGAAGAAGAAATATATACATTTCCACGGAAATAATCAGGAATACAGAGAAAGAGGAAGAGAAGGGAAAAAGATGAGTGATGAATGCAAGTAATAAAGGAGAGAGAGAGAGAGAGAGAGAGAGAGAGAGAGAGAGAGAGAGAGAGAGAGAGAGAGAGAGAGAGAGAGAGAGAGAGAGAGAGAGAGAGAATGCGTGTGCAGCAGTATGGACCTAGAACGTGTGAACATGTGACACGGGAGAGAGAGAGACGAGAGAGAGAGAGAGAGAGAGAGAGAGAGAGAGAGAGAGAGAGAGAGAGAGAGAGAGAAGATAACGTGAGAAATAACGGCGAGGCAGAGGCGGAAGGAAAAAAAAAAAAAAAAAAAAGAGGAGGAAAAAACGAGGAGGAGAGAGGGAGTGTACTTGGTAGCAGTGGTGTCCGGGCTGCTGCCTCAAGTCTGACAGCAAACTAAGATAAGAGAGCATCGACTCTGTACACTGACGGAGCGGGTTGGGCAGGGGGCGAGGGGTGTCGATATCTGCGTGTCGATGCTGACGATAACGACACAGGCCCAAGAGGAGCAGCGGGTGCGCGGCCACAACTTCCGTCTCCACCCACACGACAGGAAGGTCATGCGGCGCGGGAAGTTAGAGACAGGTGGTGAACGGTACGAAGCGGGTCTCCAATCAAGGAAGGCCTACAGACGCCATCACTGTACCATATTTACAGTAACTTTTTGAGAATCGACCATTTTTTTAGTCTCACGTCACGTCACACATGCACAACTGTTCATCTCCACTTTCGTTGACAAACAAATATAGCTCCCTCCCCCCGCTCTCTCTCTCTCTCTCTCTCTCTCTCTCTCT
>CM035190.1:12301400-12309848 GCA_020233015.1 Callinectes sapidus
TTTAAATATTACTGGTTTAATGAAAGTTCTCGTTGCATTGATTACACGTTGTCGAATATTTCTTACATTATTAATTGTGTATAACTAAAAACTGGAAAAATACAAATATCAGTAACATCAATAACATGTACACCAGATACTCAAGTGTGACTTAGACTGTCGACCAGTTTTGACAATCACTACAATAAAAGAAAGTGAATGGATTCATAGGAACGGTCAGCTCTCGGAAAGTGATGATTGTTGGAGGCTGTCACTCGGGAGATTAAGGATTTAGTGTGTGAGCTTCCTCGAAACGACACTCACTGGTGCGTCCTGACTGCCGCGTGGGGGGCGAGGGTCAGGGAGCGCGTCCCACACCACCTGCCCTTTGTTGCCTCCTGCTCTTATGTTCTCTTTCCTTTTTTCTTAATTTATTCGCCAGAGTACGTAAATAATGGATGCGTCGGTTTGGCATCCACCTCTTCATTTTTTCCCCCTCATCACCATCTAGGGCAGATTTTATGGCTTGCCCTGCAGATGTCAGAAGAGTTCACTCGTCTGTGCTGTCGCTCATTAAGATAGACCTTCACCCGCGGGACCATTAGGGAGTCTGTTCACGGACTATTAATGTCTCCTTAAATCTCCCACCTCATTCACAAGCTGACGAGTTCAGTGACAAAAGCCTCATTAGCCTCCCGTCTGCATGCTGCATCTCTCAGCATCTCAGTGTGAGGACCCTTGCCTCCCTTACTAATGTTTTTTTTCTCATCTCTCTTATCTCGCCCTTGCAGATCCAGATAGCGATGAAGCCAGACACCAACAACCCCATGTTTCCCTTCGCTGTAACAAACCCGCTGGAGAACATCATTCAGCTCGGGGTGGGCATCATGCCGGCGGACCATGGACGCACTAATATTTCCCTGTACTACACCGATGGAGAGAGACATATGACCTCTCAGATCATCGCCTCTTTTCTCGTCCCGGAGTTCGTCGGAACCTGGAGCAGGTTAGTTAAAGGAATAGATAACTGAAAGATAAGAAGATGAAGTTTGGGTAGAGAAGGGACATTGAGAGCAGGATTGGTGAAGAAGAATTAAGGGATAAGGACAAGTTCGATGAGATTATGATGTGAGCAGGAGCAGGATCTGTGAAGGAAGGACAGGTGAGAAGGATGATAAATACCAGATGGGAACGTATGAAGGGAACTAATGAAGGAGAACTAACGATGTATAGCTGAGAAGGGAAGGAAAAAAAAAAGTACCTGAAAAAGATGAAAGTATACTATCATACAGAAGAATGCAAGGAAAAACTGGAAGGTACATATTAAATGAAGGAGAAAGAGGGACAAAAATAACACCTAATGATGTGTGAAGAAACAAATATGGGACAGGGGAAAGAAACTCTGGGGGAAGGATAGAGAGGAAAGGCAAAACGAAACGCAGGAAGGCAAAGGATAGAAAAGCGAACTGAAGAATAAGTGATAATTGAAGACAGACCGCTCTAAAAGAAACAAGCAAATTGGTACTTTTTTTTTGCTGGGGGAGGGGGTTAATTCATGATAATTATTTGTCAGATTGTAAACTACTGCTCGCCTGATGATTATTTTAGCAAGAATAAATGAACATTAAGCGAGATAATAACTTCTTTGCCTGCCGAATCTAATCCAGTTTTTGCTGTCTTTTTTTATCCATCTCCTCCTTTCTCCTCGTCCTTGTCCCCCTCCTACTCTTTCAGTACTTGATTTCTTCTTCTTCTTCTTCTTCTTCTTCTTCTTCTTCTTCTTCTTCTTCTTCTTCTTCTTCTTCTTCTTCTTCTTCTTCTTCTTCTTCTTCCCCTTCTTCTTCTTCTTCTTCTTCTTCTTCTTCTTCTTCTTCTTCTCCTTCTTCTTCTTCTTCTTCTTCTTCTTCTTCTTCTTCTTCTTCTTCTTCTTCTTCTTCTTCCCCTTCTTCTTCTTCTTCTTCTTCTTCTTCTTCTTCTTCTTCTTCTTCTTCTTCTTCTTCTTCTTCTTTGATTTACTTTTTGATATTCTCTTCTTGTTATTGTACTTGTTTCTGTTGATGTTTTTTTCCTCTCCACCACCACCACCACCACCACCACCACCATACCACCATCACCATCACCAACACCTCTTCCTCCTCTTCCTCATTCTTCGTTCCTACACCCACAGGATAGCTCTGAGCGTGACTGAGGAGGACATTCAGCTGTGGTACAATTGTGAGATGTACAATGACGTGTTGGTGCGCCGCGTCCCCACTCAGCTGGTATTTGACACAGCCTCGACACTCTACATTGGCCAGGCGGGTGGAATCCTCAAGGGGGAGCTGGAGGTGAGGCTTTTATTTTCCGTATGGAGCAGTAATTCTCTTCCACTGTAGTGTTGTTTATAGTATGCAGTGTCTTTAGTTTCATGTTTATTTAGTTTGCCATCTGGTGATTTCTTCAACTCTAGTATGATCATGAAGGTATCTTGGGGGGCAAAGAAAGGTTAATTTTTAAAGACTTTAGTATAAAAAGAATGTTTCAATATTTCGGTAGTTATATTTGTATACATTATGTATTAAACGGTCTTTAAAAGGAATTAATAACCATGGAATTCGAATTATTGTATGGGATAAAATAGTAACTTGATATTTTCATAGTGTTATGTATTTATAGAGTATGCCAACCGATTTTTTCTGCAAATATGTAGTTTAGTTCAGTACATCTCGTAGCATTTACGTAGTATGAACCTGTACAGTAGAAAAGCAGATAGTAAAAAGAACAATTCATAGACCAGTTTATTGGGTAGTTTATGAACCACGACCTCTAAAGATGACCTTGGGAGAAAATATTATGTATATGTACATTGTGTCTACATAATCTGCATCTTTTGACGTATATATGTGTGAAGTAAGGTTCTGTGCAGCGCCTCGAAGTCACCAGTGGTCAAGCCAGTCTGGCGTAAGGAAAGTAACTGTTTATTCCAAGTCGCCTCACCTCATGCATTATTTCGCGAGTGATGGACATCGCCAATTGGGGAGAACCTTACGTCCGAGGGGAGGCTTGTGGCGGGTAGAGATACCGGAGCAAAAGGGTTCATCTCACTTGGTTGGAAGGTTCACGCCTTCCTCTCCCTTCCCTCCTCTCCCCAGTCCCCCCACGCGCCATCCATTCGGCCCAGACATTCCCGCCCAGTCTCTGCATGAACTGCGTACCAAATACATTGTGCAAGCTTTCAATAAAGTTTTCCATTAATAGACAAAATAGAAACCTGTTCTGGCTGCGTGTATATAATCTGCATTGCATGTCTAAATACATAATGTAGCGAATTGTCATTGGCCATGGTGTGCTGGGAGGTGCGAGATCCGACCGCAGGCCAAGGGAAGTTTTCCTTTAAACACATTTTCTTTCACGCCTCAGCAGTTAGAAAACGGTAATTGCAGGGCCTGGCGTGAAAAAGTGGCGCCTGTCGGGGCCGATGGCAGCGTAAGGACCGACTGTTACTATTTCTAAGTGAAATGCAGTACGTTTATTATCAGGGAACAGTTGAAATAAGCAACAAGACACACCCGCCCACAGTGCTGCTGGGCAGAGCAGGAGGGATAGAGAAAGGACCAAGGAGGTGACAACACGCACGCCTTTCCTTTGGTGTTCTGGCGGCAGAAGAAAAAGAATTGTCAAATAATGATCTTGAGTACAGGTACTGAATTAGTTATCTTTCATATTTCATAGCCCTCTCATTCTGAGGGAAGTTGATTGTTTAATGCACTTTCATCACACGCGTCACCTGCTCCATAGTATACAGTACGTAGTTACAGTAGGCTACTGTTGACGTAACTACCTGGCTCTCGTTTTCCTTTACCGTGACTGCATCGCCTCGTTCACATCCATCTCGTCCTGATGAAATGCGCAAACGAGATTTAACAAGTCGTAATATATACTTCAAATAATGCAGTGTTTATCATGTGTGCGTTGAACCTCAAAATCTCATCAAACAAACACACCTGAGGCTCTGTCACGAGCGGCGCGGGTGAAGTGCTCAGTCGGTCGTGATGTGTCGATTATCAGTCAGCCAGTCACGTGCAGGATGTGAGGTAATTTGACAAACCCTAAATGGTGATTATGTTTCATCATTTGTTTTCTTCATGATGGCAACGAGCATAATGTCGCCCGATCCAGTGAGCACAATAGGGTCCCTAATGAGCATCAGTTTCCGGTGGAGAGCGGTGAGCGCGAACCACGACATGGCCCGCGCTGGCACGTCCGGCGGAGATATGGGCCACCGGTGGAGTGTGGCGAGACGGGCCACCACTGCCCCGCTAAGACAGTCTGGTGAGCCCAATGCCGACAAGTGACTCACTCTGTCTGGGAAACCTGCCTCAACAAACTTACTTCTAAAGAATATTAATTTTGTTTATTACTAAGAAATTTGTTCTCGTAGTTCTATGGGTGTGATTCATGATGCCGCAATACTATGTCGTAAATAGCCAAAATTAGTTGACTGTGTGTAGCAACTCTCAGAATGCGCGCACGCCAGCGGACACACACACACACACACACACACACACACACACACACACACACACACACACACACACACACACACACATGCAAAAGGAACAACCGTAGCATCTCAAAAGATCCGTTGCTGAAATCCTCGCCTATTATAGTGTCATCTCATCAATCCTTGACAAATGTCCGGCTCTGCGAGACAAGTGGTCATCAGCATCAGATATCTGGGCAGCAGTGTCGTGGAGGAGCGCAACGCCAGGCAGGGTGTTGCCATTATTCTTTTCACTTGGGAAAGATGAAAACAAGAAGAAAAAATTGTAAAAAGTAAAAGATGATTTCCTGCGCCATTAGTCAGGATTTTTTTGCCATCACTGTCTACACACACCTGGCAATCAGACTTTCCCCGCCCTCATTACCGGCGTGACGGCAAGGATGAGTACAGGGCGGGGAGCAGCAAGACGTGTTATGGTGGCTCTGGTCTGCAGGATATGCTCATTAAGAGGAGGGCCCCACCACCATAGAAGAAGGTAAATACCATCCAAAGAATAGCAAAAAGAAAGAAAAATACAACTCTACGCCCATACATTCAGAGACGGAGGCGCCTTCCCGTGCAATCCCTACGGCATAAAATTTCCAAACATCTCCAGTATTATACGAATCGGTGACTTAAGCGTCGCTTATTATAGATATTCAAATGCAACTTACGACCAAATGTGCTGGCAGACACTCCTTATTCCTCCTGGGGCGAAATAAGACGATACAGATATTTAATGCTGCGAAAACCAACATAATGACCACTTCTTGCCTACGTTTTAGCAGCACCTGCTGGAGAGTTACGGTGAGAAACATTGTTCCTCAGATGCATTGAGAACTAAAAGCCCACCAGGAAACAGGTAACAGCAAGTCATAACGAGGCATGAATATACACCAAATGACGCAGCATAAAGCAAATACCAAACCAACAATCTCTGCAAGCCTCTTATGGAAGCAGTGATTTATTGAGCTCGGAGATAAAGGAGGTACGTATTCTTGAGGATGCGGCAAAAAAGTGCCGTCACCTGGACTGACTGAAAATCCGAAGGCAATCGCTGAGTGATGAAACTGACAGCATATGAAGTGTCTATAAAAAGCATTTCTTTCATTGGTGACAGAATAGATGAGGGAGAAAGGACTTAAACGTGACATATGTGACAGCTATCAGCAAAATTTGCATATGCATCTCTATTCAAATTCATGTAACTAATGGAAATACTTTGGTCAAGGACTGGAGGAGAGCGCTTCACGCCTTGAAAGTATTCACTTCCTAAAGAAATAAAAACAAGCGTAAGAGTCTCACCAGATCTGTACGTCCTTGGAGAAGGCTGCCGAGAGCCATGCGATTATTCATTATATTCGCAGTGGCCTCGCCGTAAAGACCTGATGCCGAACACGGTCACCTCGACCATGAGCTAGCGATACATATTTGATGGCCTGTAAGAGAGGAAGAGAGTATCATATTGCATGTATAGAAATGTGCGTTTTTATATCTAACGCATTTTTGGTGATATCCCGTTTTCTGCGCACAATGCTTATCTTTAAAGAGCTGATGTATGAGTAAGACCTTATGGTCCTCAAAAGTTGAATCTGATAGTAATTCTCAAGTAACATTCCGGCACGCCTGCTCGTCCGACATTGGCGGAGATGCAAGCGAGTGGCAAGTGGCTGCTATAATTTTAGCTCTCCAGCCGCCTTGATGTTGCGGATTAATGGAGGTAGGGAGCCACACATCATCCAAATCTTTCAATTGCTAATATAGATAATGTGAAAGTGGCAGTCTTTGGAACATAATGTGGCTTAATGCAAAGTTGGCATCTCACCAGCCCTACAGACCTCGGGAACACTGTTGTTATTCTGCCGCGAGTCAGTCGGCTGCTCTCGGCCACGGGTGAGGGACGTGTCGGGATACTGCTGCCCGCCTGCCCCACCTCACCCATGTGCCTGGCCGCGCACCTCGCACAGTGCAGCAGCTTCCCCTGCCGATGACTTCACGAGTCTTATCAATAAACACTACGAGCGAATCTTCGAAAATACAAGAAGCCTGATTTTGCTGTGATACAAAAATGACTATACTTTTAACAGTTTCCGATAGGCGGATGGTTTGGTGGTTGTTATATGGTATTCCCCTGCCAATGTGTTACCGCATCACTGGTGACGTGGAATGGTAGCGGTTAAGAAAGAAGCGAACTGGTTGATACAGAGGCGCTGCTGTTAAAGACCTCAAACATGTTGGTGGAGGTTTCCCGGCGAGTGGTGGTGGTGGTGGTAACACATGTGTGGTTGTTTCTCCTGCAGGGCGCCCTTCAGGAACTCAAGATATCCAACGACCCGTCGCTCGCCAGGGTGCAGTGTGACGAGTCTTTCACGGTGAGTACCTGCGCCACAAGTTTTCTCTCTGTTTTACCTGATTCTACATTTATTTTTTACTTCTACCCTCTTATTATTTTGTTATCTTTTTCCTCTTCTAATTGTGTCTTATTTTCTTTTTCTTCAATCCGGTTTTGTAAATTTCCTCCAGTAACAGAGACGCTGAATTCTTTCTGAACTAGTAGTGTTACTGGCTCCCGCATAGCCTCCCTTCTTTACCTCTTGACCTCTATCATTTCCTCTTCCAGTAGATGATTTTGCCCTGTTTTTCCCAGTATTCCTTTATGTTTTTAAAAATTTCCTCTTCTATAGATTCATTTTCTCACACTGTCACATAACTTTTCTTGATTTCTGTAGTTATACATATCTTTTTCTTTTATGAATGTTTTGTCGCGTTGTTACATCACTTCTCTCTTTCTTTTCTGTACGAGTATGTTATTCTTTCATTTTCTTCTGAAATTGCATGTTGTGATGTTATTGTTTAAGATGTACATAATCACAATATATGTTTGCTGAACTGGAGGGAAAAGATGATGAAGAAAATATAAATGAAGGAAACTTGAAGTAATACTGAAGATGAAAATGTCGGGTGCTGAAATGTGTGTGTGTGTGGGTGGGTGGGTGGGTGTGTGGGTGTGTGTGCCAGAATATGACAATAAGGCATTCATAGTAAAGTTTAGACATTAAATTTTGCACTCATAGTGCACTATTTGTAGTGGTGATTTATAGCACAAAGCTTCACAGTTCAGTCTAAAAGTGAATATTTGTGATGAACATTAATTTAATTTTGTAGTGGAACATTTATATAGGAGCTTGTATAGTGAACATTTGTAATGAAGTACTACATGTATATAATTAGCATTTATACATGGTACTTTTCATAATGAACATCAACAATGAATTATTAACATTTATAATAGACGATTTATTGTGAAGAATTATAAGTTGAACATTCAAGGGAAGCATTTATTGTGAAAATCTTGAGTTAAACATCTACAGTGAAACATTTACAGTGAAATATTTATAGTGAAGCATTTACAATAAAGAGGTGGAGAAATAATCCCAGCAAATGAATGGAATCAAGTGATCTCACAGTGGAGGGAGCGTGAGTGGGGCCCTCAAGCTGTGCGGGGCATCTGGAGCGGCAGGCTGGAGCGTTAAAGTGTGACCGTGCAAATTTAGGGTAAAGACACGGACATTATCGCGTGCGGTGGTTAATTAATGCGCCTTCAGATAACATTCATTTGCGTGAAATCATTTTGCATGTTGAAGGGTAGATAGATACAACGGTCCTTTCATTATTGTTGTTGCTGTTGTTGTTGTTGTACTTATTATTATTATTATTATTATTATTATTATTATTATTATTATTATTATTATTATTATTACTATTATCATTATTACCATTATGATTATTAGAATTATTAGAATTATTATTTTTATTAATAACATTAATATCTATTATTATTATTATTATTATTATTATTATTATTATTATTATTATTATTATTATCATTATTATTATCATCATTATTATTACCATTATTATTATTATTATTATCATAATCATTATCA
>CM035190.1:12329010-12334010 GCA_020233015.1 Callinectes sapidus
ACACAATATTATCAAAGTTTCTCACCAAACCTCTCATCAAAATTCAACTCCATATAATTCAATATCAATGTCAAATATATCCCACATCAATGTACGTAACACCCAGTGTTATCAACGCTTCTTATCAAATCTCACATCAACATTTAACTCCAGATAATTCAATATCAGTATCGAAACACATCTCACACCAATATGCGTAACACACGATATTATCAATGTTTCTCATCAAATCTCTCTTCAATATTCAACTCAAAATAATTCATTGTTAATGTCACAGTAAAATCCACACCAACACATATAAAATCAAACACAACACCTTAACTCTGAACATCCTAATAATATAACATCCTGACCACTATTTTCCTCCTTACACTTCATAAACACAAAAAATAAATTATACTACATTGCCAACGTTCAAAACTCTACTTACTGATACAAGTTTATGTGTCTCCATGTCGCCCTGATCCTCCTATGGTCAGGGAAGCTGCGACCTCCTCTCTCTTTTGAACTCTCAACAAGCTGTTTCTAAAAAGAAGTCTTTCTTCTCTCCGTTACATCTCATTCTATATTTCAGTTGTCACATATTTTCCTCAGAAAACTATCCTTATAGTTAAGGTCGAATATTCTATACATTTCACATTCCAACATGCAGTTATTACATCTCTAACAAAAGACACACCCTAGGCGTGGCTTGCCCAGCCTGGGTATCATGGCACTGGTCAACCTTATACTAGACACACCCACTGCGGTATGAGGCGGAGTTAAGACAATGCATCTCTCAAAGTTAGGCTTATAAATGTCCCCTCTTCTATGTTTACCGCTCCCTCTGGTTTCCCAGGACCAAACATCTCAGTTCCCCTGATTCTCTGTGTTTACTTCTGGATCATGCCTGCAGTGCCCTTTCATAAAATGGTCAGGCTTAGGGGACCTTCCCATCAATCCTTGTCAAGTTTTCACCTCCTACCTACTCCGGTACTGTTATTATACTATTTCTTCTCTTATTTCTTTTTCTCTCATTTATTATTATTTTCTTGTGTTTTTTCTTTCCTCTTTCATCCATGCCAGAATACCACAGTCCAACACCAGTCCACCAGTCCAACACCAGTCCACCAGTCCACCACCAATCAACCTGTCCACCACCACCAGTCCACCAGTCCACCACCACCACCAGTCCATCAGTCCACCAGTCCACAACCAGTCAACCAGTCCACCACCACCACCAATCCACCAGTCCACCAGTCCACCACCAGTCCACCATTCCACCGCCACCACTACCAATCCACCAGTCCACCACCAGTCCACCAGTCCACCGCCACCACCACCAATCCACCAGTCCACCACCAGTCCATCAGTCCACCAGTCCACAACCAGTCAACCAGTCCACCACCACCACCAATCCACCAGTCCACCACCAGTCCACCAGTTCACCAGTCCACCAGTCCACCACCAGTCCACCAGTCCACCAGTCCACCAGTGCACCACCAGTCCACCGGTCCACTACCACCACCACCAATCCACCAGTCCACCACCAGTCCACCAGTACACCAGTACACCACCAGTCCACCAGTCCACCACCACCACTACCAGTCCACCAGTCCACCAGTCCACCAGTCTACCACCAGTCTACCACTAGTCCATCAATCCACTAGTCCACCACCAGTCCAACAGTCCACCACCAGTCCACCACCAGTCCACCAGTCCACCACCACCAGTCCACCACCAGTCCACCACCACCACCACCACCACCACCACCAACACCACCACCAACACCACCACTACCATCACTACCACTGCCATTGCCACTAATACATAACTTGCGTCCGTGGTCATTCTCCTCTCGTCTCGGTGAGGTACTTGCACACTTGTCCTTGAAGCATACCAGTGCATTTGCGGCCTGACTCGACAACTCACAAGTGGGGCAGAGAGCCATTGTGGTGTTGATGTTTTATGTTGTAGGTGTTGCAGTGTCATAACTCAATCAATTATGGTAAGAGTGAGTGGGTGAGGCAGGGACAGTGTTGTGCCTTACTGTCTTAACGCTTTTTACTGCTACGGAATTCTTCTCTGCTAACATTTTGAGATTATTCTTTGAGTGACTGGAACTTTCGGCCTTTTTTTTCTGCATTACTTAACAGAAATAAGAATTTGTAAGAGTGTTCGTATGAATATGTGATGAATTCGGCATTTCCAGATTAAGCGCAAGCGTAAGAGTATTACAAGAAAATAATTTAGAAAGTTGTGAGTGGGAAATACCGTCTAACAAAGGAAAGGCTCGTTAACATTAAAAATTTAGAGTCAACTTTAGTTCGTGGAATCGATGCCTTCTGGTAACTCAACTTAACGTGGTATTTTCTTTACCATCCTACACCGTCGCCTTTGTAGCTTTTCCCTACAAATCAAGTCAGCGTGATTTACCTTCAGACAGTCTCCTTATCGTACGGTGAACTAGATGATGGATCGTCAACTCCACCAAAAGAGTGTGAAGGACATGACGGGGGAGGGAGGGGGGAGAGGGGAGGCTAAGGACACGAAGAGGAGCGTGAGTCAGTGCTGCCTTTCCCTGCATCATTCAGGTCCACTTACCCACCTATGCAGACTCTCTGTCTCTCTGCCCTACTCTCCTAACCCCCTCGCAAATTCTCTCTCTCTCTCTCTCTCTCTCTCTCTCTCTCTCTCTCTCTCTCTCTCTGATCCTCATTTTTATTACCCTTTTTTTCTTATTTCATATGCCTTTTTCTTGTTTCATTCTTTTTTCTCTTTCGCTTTCTAATTCTAAAAAAGAGTACGAGTTTGTTTATCGTTTGTGTGTGTGTGTGTGTGTGTGTGTGTGTGTGTGTGTGTGTGTGTGTGTGTGTGTGTGTGTGTGTGTGTGTGAGTGTGTGATCAATAGCTTTGAGGAATCAGTCTGAAAATGAACAACGTAAATATTCCGTCAATTATTGTCAGATGCGTATCCAAGGTGACTGAACCCTGTAAACAGTGTTCACAAGTAATCCGGTTGTCACTGGCTGTCACTTACTTACAGGGAGAAAAGAACAGCCAGGTAGAAAATGGTTGCTAGATGGATTTCGTTCAGTTGTTTTTATCAGCTAAATGGCATTGTAAAGAATTAAGTGTACAGTTAATACATTGCATACACATCTAATAATCTTTCAGTTGAATTTTGCTTTTCATATTATATTCAAAGTTTCACACACTTGCGGAAATCCCAGAAGAAATATGCCATTTTGTAGCATCATCACCAAACGTATAGATAAGCGCCGTAGTGTATTGGATGAAAGAATGAAATACTTATACAAAACGAGTATTACAAGTCTTTATTACGACGAGAGGCCGAACATTCGACCGTTTGACTGTGTTTGTGTGTGTGTGTGTGTGTGTGTGTGTGTGTGTGTGTGTGTGTGTGTGTGTGTGTGTGTGTGATGGCAGCGTTGATCTTCCGGCCACGCAAATACTACCTGGCATGTTAATTTAGCGCGTGGATGATGGTGTGCGGTAGGTGTCGGGTGTTGGGTCTACGTGAGATGTGTTGATATAAAAGTCTATCTGGTGCGGCGGTCACTGTCAGGCTGGTGCCGCAGGACAGGAGGCTGGCACCTGTGTGAGACTGTGTCGTGCCAACAGTCGAGTGGGTGTGTTCAGTGTCAAGGGTAGCCATAGTTGAAACGATTTATTTTATCTGAAATTGGGGAACATGTGTTTTGGACACATGGAGAGATTAATAGATAGAAAGTTATAAGTAGAAGGCTGAAAAAATATGTTTTGCGTGGAAACCTGCCATATCTTATGATCTTCAAGTTATTTACAAGTTAGTTAGGTTTAGATGCTTTCGGACGCACAAAGAGATCAATGAATAGAATATAAACTGATGAAAATGTACTGTGTATAGAGACTTGCTTCACCTTAATTTTCATATCTTAATCATAACCTTCAGGTAATTTGTATCTCCTCCTTGATGGTATTTCTATGATCATCCCCGCATCCATTCATCTTTGCACCACTGGCCTTGTCCCAATATCGCCCACACCTCCTTGCCTCCACTTGTTGCATCGCGCTTAAGGTTGCTGCCCCCTGTCCTCCATATGTCCGGAGAGGCATCAAGGCGTCAGCTGTGGCCCAGTAACACTACACCCTCCCCCGCCCCTCGCAATGCCTGACCGGACCTGGCAGTACCATCGTACAGTACCATTAGGATTCATTCTTCTCTCCTTCTCTTAAGCTTTTACTTGTACTCTGTCTTGCTTTATCTTATGTCATATCGCCACGGTCGTGCACGTCTCTTGCCACTGTCACTATTAATACACAGCCGCCACACTCCTCAGCTCACCCAGCTCCGCCCCTCCCCGCCCCTCTTGCTCTTGTATATATCACCTTCAATGTGTCACCTGTGGACGTGTCATCCCGCACGGGACGTGAAGTGCAAGTCACTGTCCGTACCAAAGCCTTAAACGGCAACTGATTCAGTAGTAGATACTCTAAACCAGTATTTTTCTTCAAATAGTCGCTGCACTTCGATGAAAGCGATACTGAGCATACAATTATCAGCAGAGATGGGCCAGCATAATCCTCTCATATAACCTTACCATCCTAGGAGGGTGTAGGTTTCTCTTCTATACGTAACACAGAACTTCATCCACCCTCGTGCATTCCTCCCCGAAGCTGAAGAGGATGCGTGAGTGTCTATTCTTGTCCCGCCTTACTTGACCTAGACTCGAATTGAGAAACGTCGTGAGGCACTCCACGCTGAGCTCAGACTCATACAGTGGAAAACTCCAGCGAAGGAAGGCGTGTCGAAATAAATCTCTTCTCGCCAACCTTATCGGGAGAAGCGGTGGGAGTGTTTGACGAGCGAGGCATAGCCGGGTGTGTGTCGACCTTGGCCACCTCTCACGACACTCTTGGAGGTTTACGGCGAGGCACTTGGCGAGGGGGAAGCTGTTTCTCACCCGCTGTGCGTCTGCTCTTTACTTTCCTTTACACAGAGGGGAAGATGGAAGGTT
>CM035190.1:12394728-12406094 GCA_020233015.1 Callinectes sapidus
TAATAATAATAATAATAATAATAATAATAATAATAATAATAATAATAATAATAATAATAATAATGATACTACTACTAATAATGATACTACTAATAATAATGATAATAATAATAATAATAATAATAATAATAATAATAATAATAATAATAATAATAATAATAATAATGATGATGATAATAAAAATAATAATGATAATAACAATAAGAAGAAAAGAAGTAGAAGAAGAACAACAACGAGAACAACAACAACAACAACAACAACAACAACAACAACAACAACAACAACAACAATGATGTTTGTAATAATAATATCAAGAGCAAAATAACTATCCACCAGCAACAAAAGCACCAACAACTGGAACAGAAACATTGATGTCCCAGAGTGTAACAAAACAAGCCTCTGACGCACAGCACCAACACTTCTACAAGGAACACCCCAATCCCAACAATCGCTGGCGCTCGCCACCTACGCTGGGCCGCAGCCTTGCTCAGGCTGGCTGCCTCGTGGTGGGTTCGTCCACAGCCCAGCAAGGCATCGCCCGGAGCACCCACCTGCTAAAAGGGAGGACGTAAGTGGTTACCTGAAGAGGGCAGCCTATTATGACCTTATTAAGAAACGTCAGGGAACAGGTCAGTCCTTCTCTGACAGGCAGTTCCCTCCAGGTGGCCGCCGCCCACACAAAGCCTCCATCCATCCCTCATTCCCTTTACATTGAGAACAGCAGTCCGTGGGCGCGTCACGGATGGCTGACCAGATCAACTTGTCACAAAGAGTAGCATGATTTTTATGGCCGCGGCCCATCGTGTGGTGGTGCAGCGAGACCTTGGAGGCGGAAGGAATGGCTGGCGGTGCATCGCACCACACTCGCCCTTGGGGCCTAACAGGTGCCGTTGTCCTGCTGCCATCGGACTGAATGATGGGAGATTTCTTGGTGTACACACCAGCACCGCCTCAGGAGCACAGCCCCTAGCCTAGAGAGGATGGTCTGGCACAGTGCACACCACTGGCTAAGAAACAACAAAAGATATAAGATATCTTTTCCAGGCCTTGATTCATGTGTTTATGCCTTCGGTCAGGCACGCAGCATGTTATGGCCTGGAGCACCTTACGTGTTGGAGTACAATTGGCCAAGGATTGAACAGTGAGTCGCAATTAGAAAAAAAACGGAGCATGAAAACAGTCTTTTTCCACGAAGACGTATAAGGGAAAGAATAGAAAAAAGCTGCGTAGTCACAAATGGGATACGAAACTGTTGACTGAATGTAATCTCCGTTATGGAAGCCACGTTGTCATTTAGGACTGTGACTCTATACATATTTGTCTCACCAACAAAACTACGTGAGGCGACATAGTAGGTTCAGCACTGTGGGGCTCTGGTGGTCTTGCCGCCACGCCGCACCACTGACCGCCATCACTCAGGATACATTAGACTCCTGCAAAAACACACATTAATCCGCGTCTGAAATCAAGCAAAAACGATGTGCTTCAGGGCAACGTAACCTTTTGTTTTCTCGCCCTTAGTAGATGGTAATAAGGGTTTAATCTGACGAGCCTAATTATTCATGATTATGCACTGAAGTAGTTATGTAAATAGCGTCTTTTTTCTGGGAACACAAGTAGGGGAGACGACAGAGCAGGAAGGGGCGGGAGGACGGGTGAATGGTGAGAGCTCAGGTGGGAGGCAGAGCTTGTGTATGGGAGGATGGATTAGGGAGGCGGTGGGGGTGAGGAGCCATCCAAGCGTAAGAGGGATAGAGGAGAAGCGACCACACCGATGAGTAAGAGGAGGAGGAGGAGGAGGAGGAGGAGGAGGAGGAATGAGGGAACTAATGAGGTAGGAAGGAAAGTGTTGACGGGGAGGAGAATGTAATGGGACGGGATGGAGAATGTTGCTGGGAATTTTAACTGAGTGGTCGGGAATGGGGAAGGAAAAAAGCTACTACAGTCATTAGGTTAGCAAGAATTCCTTCCCTTCACATTTGTCTCTCCACTAGAAACTTTGCCGCCACCGCCATTACCCTCCCCTCCTCCTCTTCCTCCTTTCCCTCCTGCTTCTACCCCTTTTTCTTTTTTTCTCCTCCTCCTCCTCCTTCTGTTCCTCATCTTCCACACCTACAGTTATTTTATCTACCATCTTCCAATTCACCCCCTCGTAGATCTGCTCTTTATCTTCAATTATTAATGTAGTAGATTCCCCTGTGGCGCTTTTATGTGATTTAACCCTTATGCATTCATCTCATCTCTCTCTCTCTCTCTCTCTCTCTCTCTCTCTCTCTCTCTCTCTCTCTCTCTCTCTGCTAGGCTGGTTAACTTTTTGGCGAGGTGTTTGCGAGTATTCTTGTACACCGGGGCCGTATCAGTGTGTTCAGAGTCGTACCGCGGGGATTACAAGGGTCGCGCCAGCAAAACGTGAAGATTGGCGGGTCCAGACTAATCACAAGACGAATGGTGGTGATGATGATGCTGGTTTTGTTAGCTGATTGGTGGTAGTTAATTTGATTCATAAAGATATAGCATGTTTGATTGACACGTGATTTTACATTTAAGTTTTTTTTTTGTGTTTCTTCATCTCTCTTTACGAGTTATCTTTTTTCTATCTGCTTTCTCTCTCTCTCTCTCTCTCTCTCTCTCTCTCTCTCTCTCTCTCTCTCTCTCTCTCTCTCTCTCTCTCTCTCCAGTCCTGTCCTACAACGAAAAAAAAACAACACCGATTAGCTGTTTTTGGGGGGCGGGAGAACATTTTATTGGCAGACGAGCTCGATGATCAGCTGACGCGTGTTTGTCCGGGAAAGGTGAGCTACGATGAAAAAAAGGGAAAAAAATCTTCCCCTTGTAATTTGACGTCACACCTTTACGTCGAGAGTGTAAGGTGTCACTTGCAAAGGAGAGGAGAGGTGAGGTGGGTGCAGTGGGGAGAGGAAGGTCAAGGTCAAGGGATACAGTGGTGAGGATGATGACACACTGTTGATATACTGGCCGCCAGGTGCGCTAGGTAGATGCTACACACACTATACAGGACACCATGCTGAGTAAACATTCTCTCCTCTATACCACCTTTCCCTGAAGTGGCAACAGCAGTATGCTATGCCCTGAGGTACCAAGCGTAAGTGTGAAGATAGTCCACGGGAGGAGCATGGGCGTGCAGGATTTCAACGCTCGCAACCCGAAGATCAATTCCAATGACTGTGCGTTTTGAGGGTCTCCGCACCACTGCTTCCCTCGCGTGCCTGCCTCTCTCCCCTGACGCTGCTATTGCATCTCCGCCCGCTGCTCCGCCTCTACGGGAAAGAAAAATAGTGTCCCAAGAGGGATGATGGTCAACATGGGTGTGCGGGTGCGTGGGTGTGCTTCTTCTTTTCTTCTTCTTTGAATTGCATGATGTGTAACTTATTGAGACGCTGAGACTCATTCACTCGCCCACTTGTTCGCCCACTGACTCGCTTACTTATTCGCCCACTCACTATTTCATTCGCTCACTCATTCATACACACACTCACACACACACACACACACACACACACACACACCTACCGCATAGTGTAGTGGTTAGTACGCTCGGCTCTTAATCGAAAGGGTTCGAGTTCCGGGCGTGGCGAGGCAAATGGGCAAGCCTCTTAATGTGCATCTAGCCCCTCTTCACCCAGCAGCAAGTAGGTACGAGATGTAACTCGAGGGGTTGTAGCCTCGCTGTCCAGGAGTGTAGTGAGTGATGTGGTCTCAGTCCTACTCGAAGATCCGTCTATAAGCTCTGAGCTCGCTCCGTAGGGAAAGGCTGGCTGGGTGACCAACACACACACACAGACACAATAAAGTCATAAAAAGATATAACGGTATGAATCAACGTAAAAATGAAGGTGTGACCGAATAAAATTATACAAGATTGCAGCCTAACATGAAATAGCCTTTTCGTCGCACCCTTCCCGCGGTCTGGCCAGGTAAGATGTCACCCACGTTACGGTGGCCAACGCGGCAGCCCCTCGGCCAGCCATCGCTCAGGATTGTCGGTAAGAAAAAATAGATCTCCCTCGAATCAGAGTTGGTGGACCCACTCACCCAGGGCCTCTCGAATCACAGTGTTTAGTGGTGATTGGTTAGGTGCCGCTCAGATGGGACGGGTCTGGAGGGTGCGCTGAGTCTGGTGGAGAGTCTGGTGAGCACAAACCACTCATCGACCTTTGGCTGCTCCACTTTAATTATGATAACACCTTTGAGTGCTAAAGGTATACTTACCCAGCCACCCATTACTGCACATTACCACACCGCGCCGCACAACTTTTGTCCACACCTGCTACACCCACAGCCATTTCATCTGCATAAAACCACGCCACACTGCTATTATCGCAGGTGTGCTGGACCCCACCATTCTCATCGGCCCGCTAAGCAAGCATCAAGGCGAACCATGAAGCTCTGTACGCCGCCGTCCCTCACCGGCTCTTCACCGTGCTCTCCTCACTGATAAGACACTAATCATGCAATAACTACGCCCGTACATTTGCAAACCGGTCCCAGTGATAGTGCTATTCCAGGCTCATTCTGGCTTACTCCTTGAATCGCACGTGTTCACCTTTATATGGCTCAGCTTAATTAGATTCCAGGTGGGGAGAAACACCTCTGAGGACCCAATGTGTCTTGCCGGGCCACTGAGCACGAGGACGTGATCCTCAGGACGCGGGGCATCGGGGGCATCTGTGATCCATCTTCCATTAATGTGCGCGTCACAATGTCTCAGTTTTGCCGGTTTCTTGCCTATAATTTTTACGCATTGCTCTCCCTTTTAATGTAAAGGTCATTGCTGAGGTGCTTCTTTGGCAACTATGTCTTGCGACGGTCAGTTTAACGAAAACACTTAGCAATGACGGGATGATTAAACGCACCCATTAGGACTACACGGAATATCGACCGGTTTGGCTTCTTATCCTTCCCTTGGGGCGGGGACAGATAAGCAAAGCCCTGAACACCTCTTGCCGCTTATCACTCCATTATAGGCGTCCAAAAATGGGTGTTTAAGGTAACTAATGGCTGTCGCCCGGAAGACTTCTCTGCCTTAGGACCTTAGCAACATCTTCTCAAGACTCACTTCTCACCATAAAGGGACCTTCGGACTAGATGAGATTTGTTTATTCATTGTTCTTTGTTTTATGCACACTATGACACCCTGCCGCCCGGGAAAAATAATGAGGAATATACATAGAAGGGAAGCTTATTAGGCAACGACACGCGCGATCCTCAATCTTTATCTGTCTTTTGCCAACAGGTGACGAGGAACACTTCACGGCGGTTGAGGTTGAAACGTGTGTATAGTGTGTGTGTGTGTGTGGGGGGGGGGGGACGTGATGAGGGTTATGGTGGAAGGGGGAGGGATGGTCAGTTCATTGCCATCATATAATATACGCCTCATGAGTTAATGTTTTCCTTCCTCTGTAATCCAGTATATCACACCCATTAATTAACTTCCAGGAGTTGCAGAACCTCACACTGTGGAGCTCACGTCGGGTCCACCGCACTCTTATCACGTGAGAAAGCAAAGAGCGAGAGGCAGCGCTCGAAGTTCACCATAAACCCCGAGCATTTTTCTGTATGGATTGTTAATTGCCGTGAGGTCGGGTGGGGCGGTGCGGGTTGAACCGGAAGATAAGCATCATCGCGGCTGAATCTTCTGGTGCTGCGGGCCGCTGGCTGCAATTAAAAGCTGAATAATGCGAAATTATCGAGTGGCGACCTTTTACGGGGGAAGTGTCATTAGTAGACTGGTTCTGCCATCTGGCGGCCCAACACTGCTCTGGGCTGTGTGGGACAGAGCGCCCCAGGCCTGCAACGGGACCATTAAGGAGAATATTGCTGTCGTAGACAACGAGTCATTAATCATGAGACAGCTCACAAGGAAGGAATACATTGCGCCGCTGCTACTTTATCGCAATGTCAAGGGTATCATTATGCAGTAAAGTGAGTAGGTAGAGCGAAAAGGCTGCTGTGGCTGTAACCTTGCAGCTCCACTCCCGTTCTTCTATTCTTCCAAACACCTGATTAATAAGTCTGTCTCACACGTTGATGACAGTCCCACGTTGGCAAGTGGTGGAGGTGTGGAAAAAATAGTTATCTTAACTTTTTACTTACGGCGTACAATTGACGGCTATAAACTATTTGCACACTGGACGGGAATTGATTCTCCGCACGTTTCTGTCGTTCTTCTCTTTTTTTTTTGCAAGTAGACTGTCGTGTCATCTGTCTAGGAAAAAGTTATGTGAATCCTTTAGAGAACTAGCGAGAAGGAGTGCCGCAGGTAAAGGAGAGGCATGTTGGGTGTTCACCTGAAGGCAGCCAGACCCGCCCTTGGCCAAAACAGTACCGGAGAGCTAAATAATTGAGTACATGTTTTTTCACAGACTCATACTCTCCCTAATGATGACATCCAAATTCCTGGAGATATTTTTCCTGACATTTTTAGTGGTCTCTCATTACAGTTCTGCCCCGGGCCCAAGATGTTGGTCTAAATAGAATGACTAACAAGTACCCGGAAAACATTTCGAACAGTGCAAATTTTTCTGACATCTTTCTCAACGGTAATCAGCGACCGAGGGCTCAGAGGACGCGGAGCAGCCACAGTGACGCAGCTTTGGCGGATAAAAACTTGGTCAGGTGTGGAGAGGAGGATTGTGCTGCGTCACTCGGGTCATCACTGTTCCGAGACACACGCGGTTGATTAGATGCAGCTTGTCAATGGACCTCGTTGCTGCGTGATGTCATCGTGGAGTGGTTTCTTTCTTTTCTTTTTATTTTTAAGGGATAGATTTTATTGGTCCTTGATCTTAACCTTGTTTGGAGTTTATTTTGATGTTTAGCTGCTAAAACAAGTAACTTTGCTTAACTGTGGACTCAAAATTCTGTCTATATGATAGGATACTCAGGTTTAGGAAAGTTTGCATTTGTGAAACTTAACCTGGTTACTCAAAGAAGGAACCATCCCGTGCAGCGTAAGGCTGTCTGATTTTTTTATTTTTCTTATCATTGGCGTGATCATGTAAGGTCGGTAAACCAGCCTGGTGTGGACACGCCCTCCTCCTATTGACAACTACATTCCTAGCAGCTCCTCATCACAACTCCTGCCGAAGATAACATTAACTCTCCACATTAATAGAGATTCACCAGTAATGGACAACAGTAATGTCAGACGAATTTTTTCTATATTTGTTTTGATCTTGTTGAACACCACAAATTTTACTCCCAGCATTAAGAAACACAGCGCTTGTACACGCCTGGAATCTCAATTACTGGATGTTGTTTTGTCATTACCTGAGCCTAATAACGCGGAGTGCGGAGAAGAATTCACTAACAGGCATCGAGTCATAACCGTCTTGGCCGTCAGTTACATCACCGTAGCGAGTCTTTGCTTTGTCATTAGCGGCTGTTTGGTGGTGGCCATGTCCTAGGAACCAGTTTGCTGCGACGGCGGCGTCGGAGGGAAAGAGGAGAAAAAAAAGAAGGGGAAGAGGAAGAAGAAGAAGAAGGAGGAGGAGGAGGAGGAGGAGGAGCAGGAGGAGGAGGAGAAAGAAGAAGACTGGCAGGAGAGGGGAAAAAAAGATAAGGAGAGTAAAGAAATTAGCAGGGCAGAAATGTTTACGTTCGAAAAACTCCTGGAAGGGAAATTAATGAAATCAGAAAAAAAATGTGTGAATAATAGTAATCCAACATTATTATTATTATTATCATATTATCGGTTACTGTCATTGCATTAAAAAGTTGGCAGATGTGCTAATGGCGATTCAATGTCAACACTTTTACGCTGAAAATATAGGAAGTCTTGTTCCGGAGTGACTTCTGGTCACCCGGTCGACCTTGGCAGCGGAGTGATGCTCTCTGTTAGACTGGAGGATATTCCTGGAGGAGCTGATGGTTTGACTCGGCCTCTGAACTGAACTTGTATCTGCTTAAATTACCTGCTACGCCCATGCATGTTGCTTTGTGATGTAAGTTTTGATACTACTAGGTATTGGAAAGAGAGAGAGAGAGAGAGAGAGAGAGAGAGAGAGAGAGAGAGAGAGAGAGAGAGAGAGAGAGAGAATGATACTATAAATCTAAATCATGCTCCTCACTTTCTTGTTTTATCCCATTATTTCCTCTATTGTAAGGTTTAGGGAGAAACGATAATTTTGCATACAGTATCCCGTTTTCATTAACTTGCCTATACGAACACTGTATTCCACTATGTTCGATGTAAACTATGCACCCGAGTGTAGGTATGTACAGTATTGTAGTGCACCGCTACCTTCTGTGTCTCATGCCAGTCAGCAACAAGACGAGCCGCAGCCAGTGTCTACCTCCGGCCAGCACCTTCAGGCTCCCGTACCCTCGCCCGGCGCAAGTATGACCACACGCTGCTCCGGTTGATTTGCATGTAATGTGGCTCCTCTTCCCTCCTGCTTGGCGCGGCACAGGTCAGGGGCGTGTGCTGGACTTATCTGATCCGCAAAGTACCCGCGCCGTGAAACCAACCACGGGGGAAAGAATACCTTGAGTTTTTCGGCGATTGTTTTTCGACGCACTGTTTATCAAGGAGATCTACGTATGGGGAGTGTAATGTGCGTTCTCAGGCGGCTACAGGTGCATTTAGGTACAGTTTGGGCGGGTTGAGTGGCTTTACCTAGCCCGCCCTCTGCCGCCCTATCAGATGCGCGGCTGTGTGTTTACCGAGGGAAGGGTCGGTCTGTCTCATCAATAACAAAGCTCCACAATTTCATCTCGCGGCTCTGCACCGATTCCACAATTTTGTAAATCGTGTCGATTTGTCCGAGAAAATAGATGAAAATAATCCATGATAATGTGTCGAGGGTGAGGATTGAGGCGTGTACTGATGCAGGAAAAAGATTATAGTTTCATTATCACCGCCTTGGGTTATGTTGATACTAAAGGAGGGGATACGTGGAAAGAAAGTCTCGTGTGGTACTTCAGAGACACCAAATAGGAATGCACGCACTTTCCGTGTCTGCGGGAGAGACATAACACGCGATGCCAGTACCATAAAGGAGAGTGTGTGATTTGGGCAGACCACAGGTGTTCCCGCATCAAGTGTAAGTCTGGGATGGTAAACCCGAGTCTCGAGTACCTCGTCTGAAGTGGTAATTCAGTTGCATTCCGACTTAAAAGAATAGGTTTGTTGCTGTACGGATCTACGCAGTGGTTCCTTATCTCCTCCCTCATAATATTGCCCACGCCCTCCATCATTATCGTCATTTCTTATCATTTATTTTAGATTTCATTGTTAGTAATTATTAGACATTTCACTATTATACAATTTTTTAGAATCACTTAAAACTCGTTATTCAGGTCTCTTATTTTTGTAGCCAAGAAAAGACACAAGTTTGTTTATATTTTGTGTATCAACGTATAGCTTTTACATTGCTCTGAATGTTACTAAAGGAAGGCAGAAGCGGTGAAAGAGTTGTTGTAATGTCACTGGGTGTTACATCAAAATAGCGCTAAAATTTCCTGATATATTAGTACCTATGTAACTTTAAATTTAACTATCTTTAGATTCCTTCACGCCCTCCCTAGTTCTGGAACCAGCGATGTTACTGATGAATTCCGCTGCTTTCTCTTCCTGTTGTCACTATGCACGTCTGTTTCCGAAAATATAGGTCTTTCCATCACCGCCGAACTCTTCCCCTACAATCATTGGTGAAGTGCTAAAATTTACAGCTCAGATTTGCAAGTCTTACTGCTGCTGGCCCGTCTCGTGGCGGCGCTGCAACACAATGGCAGGAATCCTGTCTCACCCAGAGAACCACTCGGCCACATCTTTCCTTCTCATCCTGTCTCCCCTTCGCAGCAAGCAACCTCATGTACACGAGGTGAACCTAACTATCTACAAGTGTAAAGTTTTTAGAATGATTAGTTGTGTGCGTTTTCACGAGTGTAGTGCGTGTGTAACCACAACATGCGTGTACCCGTCAGTACCCAACGCACCACCGTCATCACCGAAGGCAGGAAGGCAATCACCGCCGTCTCTCTCTCTCTCTCTCTCTCTCTCTCTCTCTCTCTCTCTCTCGTCCCACACTATCAATACCTACACTCATGTCTCTGCGTTCTTGGGCAAATTACATCTTTATCTCTGCTAGAACAACATGCGCCTCTTTCTTCTTTCGGGAGGATCCTGCCTCGTCAGAGCAGGTGTACGTCTTGCTCACCGCAGGTACGCGCCTTGTCTGAGATGCTATCCTGAGATCAGTACGCCACACCTGTCACCTTCCTTCTTGCCTCTTACTTTTCTCCGAGTGTGATGCTGCTTGCTACTCCTATTCCTCCTGCTACTACCACTCTTCTTCCTCCTCCTCTTGTTTCCACTTCTACTCAAGCTTCTTTTAATCTCTCCTTTCCTCTCATCTTCTCGTTTCACTCAAGATCTCTCCTTGCTTCCTTGTTTACTTTTTTTCTTGCTGTTCTCACTGTTCTTGCTACTTTCTGTGTCTTATCATGGAAGTGTTCTCTTGTGCCTGTCACTGTTGCTCTTGTTCTTTCATCCAACCCTCTCGTCCCATGCAAGGTCTTTCCCCACTTCCTTGCTTCCTCTCTCAAGTCCTCACCTCGCCACAGTGAGTTTATTTATGTATGCATATATGGGTGTCAGTATTTGTTATTTATGTGTGTATGTATATATGTATTTATGTATTATGTATGCATATATACATAGACACCAGACATTCGCTTTGGTGCATCCCAGTGGGAGAAATACTCGTGGACTTACCTGTTACTTTAACGAGGGATGTTTGATTGTAGCTGCTTAACCCTTTTATTGTTAAGATCATCTTTTGACCTTCAAATCTTTGTGAGGAATTTGTTGGGACGGACAAATAAGGAGAGCCTAGATGATAAGTTCATCCATTGTATGTTCCAGAGATATTTAAAGAGTGTAGTGCATTAAGAAACATTTAAGAAAATTTTCAGATGCAGTGAAATATGACATGGGTTAGATAAGTAAGGCGGAAAGGACGGATTCATATGAACAGCAAAAAGAAACTAGATAAATAAAATAAATAAGTAAGTAAATAAATAATAAATGAATAAAGCAAAATAGAGAAGTGTTGTATTGAAGGATTTAATTAAGTGGAGAGTAATTTTCATCTGAGGTTACGAGTATCTGAACACGTTTTGCAGAATATCTAACCTCGCCTCGCATGTCTCCCGCTGTTAACACTTCGCCGCAATAGTAATCACGATGTCCAGGTGATTCCGCGGTGATGGATCGGTGACCAACCACATGCGAGGTCAGAGAG
Organism: Callinectes sapidus; assembly: GCA_020233015.1. Taxonomy (NCBI): domain Eukaryota; kingdom Metazoa; phylum Arthropoda; class Malacostraca; order Decapoda; family Portunidae; genus Callinectes; species Callinectes sapidus. The sequence goes on from CM035190.1 coordinate 12,405,996, forward strand.
AGAGAGAGAGAGAGAGAGAGAGAGAGAGAGAGAGAGAGAGAGAGAGAGAGAGAGAGAGAGAGAGAGAGAGAGAGAGAGAGAGAGATAGAGGAGAGGGAG
>CM035190.1:12421135-12440513 GCA_020233015.1 Callinectes sapidus
GGTTAAAATTAGTCCATGGCAAGCCATGGCATTTTCAGTCTTATAGTTCTGTAGAATTAGCTAACAAAGACGTTGGAGCAATGCTTCCCTGGTGGCAAAAAGATAATAATACAATAAAATGGTCTGAGAGACTGCGCTTCGTTCAATGACAGAACACGATTTCACATTGGAATTGGGAGAACAGCCTATGAAGCAATGTTTGGCCAGAAATCTCATTTTGGCAATACTGTAACGAATTTCCCAGAGGACGGAGCAGAAGGATTAAAGGTGGACAAGAGCAGCTCGGTAAAGCATTCGCAGATGACAACATTCTAGACAGCACAACTTCCATGTGCAAGGAGTGCAGAGGGAGCTAAAAGAAAGCAGAGAAAATGCAGGTGGTGTCAATTACATTTCCAGAAAGCGGAAGTCGGTGACAGTGTATTCAAGGATTCTTAGATATTCTTAGATATTCATAATGTCCTTGACTATATTGGTTCCGATCCCTCTTGTTTATCATAGGTGTGCAGAGTTTTCTTAATACGAAAGTGGGACATACAAACTTGGAACGGGGCCCTCGATTTTGAGACAGCTTTAAACAAAAATCATTTCACTCTTTGTGAGCAGCAGTTCCTGGAAAGAGAGGTAAGCAGCAAGTGCAAACTTGTAAAACCAACAAAACTTTGATCATTCTAAATTTGTTAATTCTTCTACAGTAATATCAACTATTATATTTAGTAAATTTACAAACTGAAATACTAAATTATGGAGGACTTTGTAAAGCACCATTTTTTTCTTTTTCCGAAGTAATCAGAAATTTTTGTAAAATATATTTTTTTGTGCTTTCTTTCCAAAGTAAGCAGACAATTAAGGTGATTTTGCAAGCATACCACGATTTTGGTTTATTTGCAGAATGACTGATAATTATGTAAAACCACCGATTTCCCCGCCAAACCTAAACCAAGGATATCCTTGACATAAAAAAAAAACACACACACCGACGGTGGCGCTCGGCGGACGTTTTCGAGATATCCAACAGCATCAGGAGGAGCCTAGTATGTTTATACAGGGGAGGAGGGGGGGGGGGGGGGGGGCTATCCCAACAGTGTCCTGTCACCAAAAGTGAATTAGACCATTTAGAGAACACTCCTATAAAGGATGGTGAGACAGAGTCAGCTCTGGCCGGGAGCCCAAATGACGTAAACAAAGTACATAGGGAGTTACGTTTCGGAGATCCACTGGGTTTAAGGAAGATAAGCTGCCACAAAAGTTAACAAGTGATTTCTCTGTCTGTGAAAATGGAAATTGGGGAATCATGAGGTTGGTGAATGTGGAAAGAAAAATTATATTTATATAGGTAGTGTTGGAAGGTATCATGGTGAAGTACAGTATGTACGAGGTACTAGAAATAAAATAAGGAAATGAAAAAGTAAATTTCGAGACTGAGCATATCATAGAGGCAAATAAGGTGCTGAAGAAGGAACTAGGAAGGATGAACAAGGAAAATGAAATCCTCAAAGAAAAATGTGTCGGTTATGAGGTGCAACTCAAAGATTTCAAGGAAAAAGTAAAGAATGATTCGAAAAAAATCGGTGAAGTGTGTCGTGAATCCAAATTGATGGAACTAAATAACGTATGGGAAAAAAGAAAGGGAGGAGGAAAATGGTAGTTTTGCGGAGGTGTTAAAGAAACAAATACAGTACAAGACAAAGGACGTGGTAATCCAAATTATTCAGAAAAAAAAAAAAGGAAGACTTGGTGAGGGATACGGTGGACAGTTAGAAATGTATGATGATCTATGGACAACAGGAAAAGAAAAATCCTAACAAATACGGGAGAGAAAGAGAGGAGAGAGAATTAGTAGAGTAAGTCATAAAAAAAGGTTCAAGATGACACTCAAAGTTTAAATGAGGTTGAAGAAACGCATAGAACTGGAAAGTATAGTGAAGGAAGTACAAAGCCACTGAAAGTAAGAATGCGATTACAGTGAGAGCTGGTAGACTGGCCCAAAGTGTAGAGTATACGAATATATGGATTAAGGAAGACAATAACATGGAAGAAAGACAGAAGGAAAAAGATCTACAAGAGGCTTAAAAAAAAAAAAAAAAAAAAAAAAAAAAAAAAGTAGAAGACAGAGACCGAGAAGAGATTATTAGACAGGAGACTGAAGAGGTGGTTTATTCGGGAGAAGGGAAAGGAGGTAGAAAACCCACAACAGCAGCTGGAAGAAGTACAAGTGATGAGAGGAACAGCAAATTAAGAGTAACATTTGCTAATGTGGACAGGATATTATCTAGTAAGCTAGAGATAAAGGATCATTTCAATATTCATGGACCTGATGTATTCTGCATGGCAGAACGAAAATTAAAGGAAAAGATCCACATAAATTTCTAGCAAGAGGGATATAAAATTTGGAGGAGAGATAGAAAAGGAAAAGGAGGAGAAGAGGTACTGATAATGGTGCAAGCAGACATTAATATAAAGGGAGTTCAATATAGTGGTGGTACAGTATAGCAGAAGTCATTGATATAACAATTCAAAGTAATGGAAGAGAAAGGAGGAAAATTGTAGTAATGTATGTGCCTTAAAGTACAAATGCATGGAAGGTGGAACAATATTAAGTAATGCAGAAAGAGGTGTTGAAATGCCTGGATGATATGAAAAGAAAAGACAAGAAGGTACTACTAGTGAGAGATTTTAACTGCAAATGTGTAAACTAGAAAAATGTGTAAGACAATGGAAATGCAGGATTGTGGAGTGAAGATATATTGAAATTAGCCATGGAGAACACACTGGATCAATGGGTGGAGGAATTCACTAGGCTCAGAGGAGAGGAAGAACTGTCAATGTTAGACATGGTATTCACAAAAAAAACAGAACCTTGATCTATCATTAAGAACCTAAGCCCAATGGTGAGAAGTGATCATGTCTTGATAGAAATAAAATTGCAAGAATGGGCAAAGCTAAGAAAAGAGGATTATAAAAATGGAAGATTGAATTATGCAAGGGCCAACTTTGAAGACTAATGGAAATATTTTGGAAGTATAGATTAGGGAGGGATCATGAGTGACAAAACAGCACAGGAAAAATATGAAACATTCCTAAGGAACTATAATGAAGGTGTGGACAGGTATGTGCCAAATACAAAGTAAGGAGTAGCAAACACACATGGTACAATGACAGATCTGCAGAAGCGAAGGGCAAATGATAGAGTTTGGAAGAAACTGAAAAAGCAGAGAAACGAAAACAATAGAGAGATAAAAGGAAGCAAAGAATGAGTATGTCAGAATAAGTAGAGAGGAATAGCTTTTGAAAAGGATGTGGTAGACAAGTGTGAAAGTTTTTCTCTTAAGTATATTAATGGAAAGATGAAGTGTAAAAAGATCATAGATATAAGATTGTAAAGGGAGAAGAAACATGCCAAACATCAGAAGAGCTGAGTGGAATTATGAATGAGAGCTTCAAATCTGTATTCTCAGAAAAGGAGGTGTTTATAGAGCCAAACGTGACAGAGGCACGTGAGGGATTCAAAGTAGTTGTGGTACAGAAGCAAGATGTTGGCAGATTGTTGAAAAGTTTGTATATAAGAAAAACAATGGGACCGGATGGAGGAGTGTTGGACGTTGGGCTGGACACCAAGGGAATGTAAGGATCAACTAATACAGCCAATTTGGAAAGTGATTCACAGCTCAATAGAGGAGGTGAGGGTGCCACAAGAATTGCATCCATTTACAAAGGAGGAAAGAAGACTGAGCTACTAAATTTTAGACCTGTCACTAACAAATGTTGTCAGCAAAATCTGTGAGATACTAATTAAAAAGAAATGGGTGAGATATTTGGAAGAGAATAGAGTTATATCAAATAGACAACTTGGATTCAATCAATCAATCAATCAATCAACTCCTGTGGCGCCCTGAGGGATGCATAGGGCCTCAATGAATTCACGCCACCACCATCTATCCTGTGCCAACTCCTCCAAATCCTCCCAACACTTCACCAGCTTCTCGCTTCATTGTGCGCATCCACGTCTCCTTCGGCCTTCCTCTCCCTCTTCTACCCTGCACTTGCCAACCGAGTGTTCTTCGTACAATCACTCCCTCCCTTCTGAAGACGTGGCCTAGCCATTTCCATCGAGACAATCTAACATATTCATCTACTGGTTGCACACCCGTAATTTCTCTCACTCTATCATTTGAAACCCTTTCCCACCATTTAAATCCTAAAATCCTTCGCAATTTAAGATTCAGACAAGAAAAATTGTGTATGATGGATCTGTTAAGATTTTATACAAAAGTTATTGAAGGAGTCAAAAAAAGAGATTGGTGGGTGAATGCTGTCTACCTGGACATCAAAAAGGCATTTGACAGAGTTCCACACAGGAGATTCTTTTGGATATTGAAACACCAAGAAATTACTAGAGTGGATGTGAGATTATTAGAAAGGTAGAGTAATGAGAACTGTAATCAAGAACACAGCTTTGAGTTGGAGTAGTGTAATAATTGGAGTAACACAGGACTCGGTCTAAGCACCCATAATGTTTCAGATATATGTAAATGACATGCAGTGTGATGTGACTAGCTACATGAATCTGTTTGCAGATGATGCCAAATTAATGAAAGTTGTCAAAACCTTTGATGACTGTCAATAATTACAAGGGGACATAGACAAGATCTATGAATGGAGTAAGAAGCTGATATTGGATTTCAATGCAAAGAAATGTCATGTAAATGAGCTAGGCAAAAGCAAAAGAAGGCCAGAATGGGACTGCAAGATGAAAGTAATATTGAAGAACAAGGGGGAAAAAAAGATCTGGGTGTCATGATACAAGATATAGTGAACACACAATGGCACATAAGCCAAATGTTTGGACCGACATACAAGGCAGTAACCAAAATTAGGGTGGCTTTCCATTTTATGGATAAGTATATGATGAAAAAAATCTAATAAGTATGATACGTCCAAGGTTGGAATATGCAGCAGTGATGTGGTCGCCAAATATGAAAAAAAGATATACTAATGAAATTAGAAAGAATCCAAAGGGTAGTCACAAAAATGGTATCAGAACTAAGAGATCTAATGTATGAAGACATGTTAAAAGAAATGGGACTGTGCAAGATAGAGGGGAGAGAGGAGATCTAATTATTGTATACAAGATAGTAAATGGCATTGAAAAGCTGGACTAACAGGACCTGGTGATGATGAATAAAGAAACTGGACAGAAGAGAGGACACTCAAAGAAGATCAAGAAGAGTCAGTGTTTAAAGGTCATTAAAAAGTACAGTTTTCCACAGAACTGTAGATATTTGAAATTAATTAAAGGTAGAGGTTGTTACAACAACCAACATACATAGATTCAAGGAAATGATAGATATATGGAGACATGGAGACGTGATCCATGTGTGATAAGTTGGTAATCTTACAGTAAGGGAAGGTGCAAGGATCCATCAGGCTTATGTGTGGCACTTTATGTACAAAATGTCCTTATCTCTTTCCACCTATCATTCTCATTCAAAAAAATGTATCTAGTTATGGAAGGGAGTGTGTTATGTACATGCTGACTTCTTACCTTGATTATGATGATGAGCTAATAAATTGACTATTCTCTGCCAGGCTGATGTGGAGACCGACCCTGAGACGTCAGGTTATGATGGGTCAGGTGATGAGGGTGATGACAGCATGCCAGTCCCACCTCCATTCCCGCCACCCATGCCACCCCCTCTCCCAGGTAAGGGATGCTTGACTGAAATCTTGCTACCAATAAAAGCATCTTCTCTCCAATATCAGTAGCCTGATGGGTATTAGCAGAGAAAGCTGTCAGTCTCGCTAACACAAAAACGGAGTGCACCATAAAGATATAAGACAGCGCTCTACTATACACTTTCCCTTACAGATTACATGTTTAGTATCAGTGTTGTAATAGGTAAGTTTTGCATTGAGCACAGAAATTGCTGCATCAAGGTATGCTTTGTATTAGTTTAGGTTAGGTTTATTTAGAGTGCACCAATAGTTGTATATGTGCAGAAAATGAAAATCTAAGGATTTTTCCAAAATCTATTTTTTCCGACAGTCATTAATTAATGCTCATTTTGTGTTCTACCAAGGCATCAACATACAACCATTGAAGCAATCCTTATTATGATGTCAAACTGATGCCCTTTTCTCTGTTTACCAAATATTGGTAATAGAGATAGGTATGATGTAAAATTTTATTCTTGTTTATGATGTGAGCTTTGATTTTAAGAATCAGAATTCTTGAATTCAAGGAATTTTAAGAAATGCTAAGTGATTTCCATGCTCTGAATAGTTAAATAGATAAGTAAATATGTATATAATCTTAATTTTTCCAATTATAAATTTATACAACAATTTTGGCTGCTCCTTGCAGTTTTCCACAATGTCCTTTTCATATTCTCTCCCTTCTTCCTTCCTGACTTTCATGTAATCATTCCTTGCTAATTTGAAGTTCTCCTCTTTTTTTAAATTCCTGTTTCTCTTCCATTTTTTTCCATACTTTATCCCTCTTTTTCTTTGCTCTGATGCACCTTACATTGAACCAGTCCTATTTTCCTTCCTCACTAGGCTTATATTTTGGGACAAATCTCATGAGGCCTATTTTATACTCTTCCATGAAAATATTATATTTCTCTTGCACTCTCTGAGCTTTTCACAACTTCTCCCAGTTAAAATTTTTAAAGTACTTCCTAAGTTTCTGTACATCTGTCTTCCTGTAATTTAACCTTTCTTATTTATGATTCATTTAATTGCCACTGTTAACCTCTGCCTCTATTTCTATGACCACATGATCACTTTCCCTAGTGGGTACCCATATCTTAGATCATCATTTATTTGGATTTCTCTTGTCAGAACCAGGTCCAGTCTCACTAGCTAGTCATCTCTTCTGTATCTAGTGTTTTCATTGACTGTCTGGTTCATCATATTTTCCATCATTAGCTTAAAAAATCTCCCTCCTATGCCATTTCCCCAGTCCACTTCCTTGCAGTTGGAATCACCAAATAAAATCACTCTTCTTTTTCCTTTGATCATTTTAGACAGACTCAACATGATATCCTTGCTTAACCCCTCTTGGTCCTGTCTGAACCATGAACTAGTCTTTGGAGTCACATATGCTACTATGATGACCATATCTTTATTTCCATTTTCCACCATAATGCTCATCACTTCTGCCTTACCTTTCCCATGCACTACTTGTTTAACCAACAATTCCTTCCTTGTCATTATCATGACTCCCCTTCCTCCTTTGCTCACTGTCTTTTCTCCATACATTATAGTTATTATCTACATTTATTTTAATTGCCTCACACAATTTGGTTTACGCCAGACACACAATCGTGGGCTTCCTTTCCTCAAGATAGTCCCCCATTTCTAGTCTGCTTGATAATATTCCATCTATATTCATGTATGTACATCATTTTCAGTCTTTTAACTCTTGTCTAGTTTTTCTAGCTTATCTTCTCCTTTTCCTCCTCCTTCCTTTCTGTGAATGTGTGTGTGTGTGTGTGTGTGTGTGTGTGTGTGTGTGTGTGTGTGTGTGTGTGTGAATGGAAATGAATGATGAGTGCTTTGATTCAGGAATGTAAAACTGGAGGGAGGACAAATATAATTTGATCTAATGTTGATTTACTGGTTAATTTTTATCATTTGCCATCACTGATATATCTTTGTGTTCTGCTTTTATAAATGCAAGCTGGAAGAAGGAAAAGTGGTGAGTGCCTTTCTTCACTTAAGGAATACAATGTTGTTTAGGTAAAAGATAATCTAACTATATGAATTCTAATTTCTTGTCACAATTGACAATAGCATGAAAACATATCTTGGTAATGCACATACATAGATTTGATTAATATTTGATTATGTCTACCTTAATGTAGGTATTGTTTTGTAACATATTCATGTTGCACATATATGTGGACATCAGGTATTGCACCTTTGTTATGTTACACTGTGGCTACCTATGTATTAGTGTTAGTCTTTTTGCATTGTACTTGAAGATGACTTGTAACCATCTCAATTCCTACATGTGTGCAAGAAATGGCATTCCATGTTTTGAAGGAGATTGCCAAATACACATATAGTATGACAGTTTATTATTGCTTGCATTCATTCACTTATCACTTGGTTTTATGAACCTGTAAATATTAGTAGTATGAAGTATGAGTTAGACTCATAGTTATGAATGACCAATGCTTAAAAAACTTTTTCATCTCCAAGGTTTTGCAATGCCAGGGCCAAAGGGAGACAAAGGTGATCCAGGACCCCGGGTGAGTTCACATGGCCAAGTCACTTTACATTATTATGAGATAACTTGATGTGATTCATACAATACTCTGGATTTTGAAACTCTGAGAAACTGACTTAGGAGATTACTATCATAGTGAAAATTGAGATCAAATATTTCATAGAGATTTGATCCCCTGACAGAATATAAAGGCTTCACATTTATTGAGCCTTTAGCAGATTATGAGAAATTAAGATAACAACCAGAGCTTAAGTTTATTCTGCATCACAACTGCAATGATGCTGTGGCTCTTTATAAAGTCAATAAAAATATTTGTGCTTGTCTTTTTAATTTTTTGGTTTACTTGTGCATTGCAGGGTGCTCCTGGGGAATCTGTTGCAGGACCTCCAGGTCCCCCAGGACCTCCTGGCCCACCAGGGATAAGCTATGGCCTAGGGATGCCAGACCTTGGCTCTGGAGATGGCGAGGATCTTGTAGTTAGTGTTTCTGAGTGTTGTGCCTGTTACCTTGCAGTTACAAACCAAACCTGTAATGACAATATGTTTCCGTCAGTCATGATTCATGTAATATGATGAAGTAGGTAACAGTACATTAATTTTTTTCAGTTCTTTCTAACTTTTGCAAGAAACAAGAATACAATCTAAGCATCTTATTCCACATCTTGATGAAAATGCATGCCTCTTCTTTTTTTGTAAACTGTATTTTATGGATAATACTTCTGTAAAGGAATTTTAAAATCAGCTTACCATGAAAGTACTAACTGTAATTATATACTACTTATTCCCTTTTACAGCCAATAGGTTTCAGAGAAGGAGAGCGAGGACCCCCAGGCCCTGAGGGAGAATGTTACTGCAATATGAGCTATGTGGTGGCTACTGTGGTTGCCAAGCTGCCCAAGGGTTTGCCAGGTCCACAAGGACCCCCAGGGCGTGATGGTGTGCCAGGCACCCCAGGAACCTCTGGGCAGCCAGGTGCCCCTGGCGAGAGAGGACCTCTTGGACCAGCTGGGCAGAAAGGACAGATGGGTGAGATGGGGAGTCCAGGTGAGTGTGTTCTCAGTAATTTATAGCATTTACCATTCCTTCAGAACTAAATACTGTATATGTGCTATGTATGCATTTGTTTGTATTTTGCAAACCTATAGAAGAAGAAAGTCTGTGCATAAAGACATTGTTTAACTAAAAAGACTGCAGAATATTAGTGATTAGTGATTACTGGTGTATTGTATACAGGGCCAGAGGGACTGCAAGGACCTAAGGGTGAAGCGGGAATGGATGGGGCACCTGGACTGCCAGGGGAACGAGGACCACAGGGACCACCAGGACCTCCAGGCTGGGGCAATGCTGGTGTTGATGTAAGGATTCAAAACTTCTGCCCTTCTTTTTTATATTTGCTTTATTTGTTTATCTCTCTCTCTCTCTCTCTCTCTCTCTCTCTCTCTCTCTCTCTCTCTCTCTCTCTCTCTCTCTCTCTCTCTCTCTCTCTCTCTCTCTCTCTCTCTCTCTCTCTCTCTCTTAAATGTTGATACCAATAAACATCATTTCAAATAGGAAAGCTATTCAGAACATGATATAACCTTGTTTTGAAAATATACCTCTTTTAATTACAATTCATTCAGACTTTATGGATTCAAAGAACCCATAAAAATCTTATATAAAGGAAGATAAGAGTGTGATATTTTCATACCTTTTTCTGATTTGTATGTCTTACTGTTTGCCCCCAAAATTATTTTACTGCACTCTTCCATGCAGCCCATGTGGAAACCTCGCACCATGTTCAAGGTAACTGGTAAAGGTGTCAGTGGAGGGAGGGCTCATGCTATTGTTTTGTCATGTCTCATGTATTGGTAGTGTTTTCTCATATCTTGAGGGTTAAAGGAATTGCAAAAAGTTGATCATATTTCTTCTTACTTGTGGTAGATTATATTTTTTTGTTTTTGTTTTTATGTAAGAGGGGAGATGGCCAATGGCAAAAAAAAAACTACTGAGGTGCCAGTTCCCAGATGAATTTAATAAAATTGAAGGTTTTTTTTATTCTTTTTCATGCTTTATTTTGGATATAGAATGTATGTGTAATTAGGTGGATGTCATTTTATGTGAAAGAAGAGAGTTGTGCCCTCTTGTGTTGTGAGACACAAAAGGGGAAGTTCATTGAGATCACAGCTGGCTTTAATGATGAGTTCACAGCACCCTCTGAACCTGTGCTAATAGTAATTATCATTTCAACTGGTGTCTACTGCCTCGTCCTGTCAAGTGCTGATGGTGTATTTGCTCATCTTGTGTCATCATAGGTAGATGGTGGCATGGGCTTGGCTCCAGCACGACCAGGGACTCCAGGTACGCCTGGCACAAAGGGTGATGAGGGTCCAAGGGGTCCACGTGGTGATCGAGGGTATCCTGGCCCCAAGGGAGACCGTGGTGACACAGGCAAAAAGGGATCCAAGGGAGAACGGGTGAGGCTTCTTGTTACTAAAGAGAATATTTTATAGACACCTTTCATGGAACTAATCTCTGAAAGTATTTGTTAAACATTATCATATTTCTATGTTTAATGATTACATTACAATTCAGACTATTAAATCTGTATCAATAGATCTGCATATAATTAATTTCCATGTAATACTTTGGTTTTGATGCTGTATTTATGTTATGCTATATTTTATTCCGGTATGCACATTAATTATCTGTTTCATTAACAGGGTCTTCCAGGTACAGCAGGAGAGTCAGGCCCGAAGGGAGAACCTGGTGTTCCAGGTATGAATGGAGCACCAGGACCCCCAGGCTTTGGTGGTGTGCCAGGGACTCCAGGCATGATAGGGGAGAAAGGTAAGGAAAGATCTACCAGAGTTCATGAATCTAGATTGATGTGTCATGAGGTAGAAGGACATAATTGCTTAATACTTCCCTTTTGAAATTATTAATGACATCAAAGATGAGGAATTAATCTGATAATATTGTATATTTTTATTTTTCAAATATGATTTTGCACTTATTGCATTGTGAAGGAAGAGACATATGTAGACCAATCAACTTTTTGAAGGTGAGCGTGGTGATCCTGGCATAGGAGAACCAGGACCTCCTGGAGAACCTGGGGGTCTGTCAGACAGAGATCGCAGAATTATCTTGGAGGAGGTAGGTCTTCCTCCTGTAGTTTTGCTTTAAAGCTTCTAGATCATTAAAAGGAAAGTGTTACTGCAATCAATTTTGATTTGCTCTTATATACTGAAGGTAAGAGTTGTTTGTGATCAGTGGTAATTAACATAAATGAAGTGTACATAAACTGAATCATCATCATGAAGCACTGTGTGAATTATTGGGTGTCAGTAACATATTTTCAAGTAGTTTTTTTCCCTCACTAGCTCATTGAGACCTTGGATGCCAAGACTGGTGGGACGGACGGCTCATCTGGGAGTGGCTTCAGCCTTTACAACACTCCTGGTGGTGTGCCATGGTTAGAAGGTGAGTGTCTCTTTTGTTTCCTGGTCTTGTTCTTGGTTTTATCAGGTGAAGTTTTTAGCACCTAAACACTTAGTGATCGGAGCTGGTCAGCAAATACAGCAAATGAACTCTACATACAGCTCACTTGTCCATTAGTGTTTTCTTTTTGTACTCTCTTCATATCACCTTTGTTCATGTTTTTCCCCACATGATACATATATCAAATTCATAAAGTATTTCAGTATTCCCACAACCCAATACATTATAAAATTTCAGATACAGTATTTTCACACTGAATATTTCTCATGGCCACAAGAAAAGACTGTTCATGAAGCTCCCTTCACTATACATAGGTTTAGACAGTTTTGTTTCATGCACACTTCTATATACTTATTGCTAAACTGGCTTTTTTGTTATTTATTTTTAAATTTTTTTTACATATTTTGCACTTATATTGTCTCAGTCTGTGGTGCATCCAAACACTTTTGTAGTTGCATCTCCAGCACAATTTTAGTGCTGCTTGACTAGTACATTGCAGTTTAAGTGTTTAAATACAGAATCTCTATTGCTCAAGTGCACCTAGAATGTAGTGATCTAAATAATGGATGTACTGAATTGTTTTACTATTTCTTTTATCATAATTATTGTTATTGCCATTATTATTATTATTATTATTATTATTATTATTATTATTATTATTATTATTATTATTATTATTATTGATATTATTATTATTATTATTATTATTATTATCATTACTATTATTTTTATTTATTATTATTATTATTATTATTATTATTATTATTATTATTATTATTATTATTATTATTGTTGTTGTTATTATTTCTTTTACAAGAACTACTACTACTGCTAATTAAATCCACTTGCTGCACTGATCTTTGTGCATGAGAAAGCTAGTAATGCACTGTTTAGTGTTTAATTTACTGCTGTATGTTGAGTTCCTGACTCGGTCATCTGTTGAATGTTGTTAAGGAATGGCTATTCTTCATGCTTCTGTATCTTCATGTAATATTGCCTCTCCTGCTTGGTGACATCGCAGGGGATGATGACGAGGATTTGAACTCGGAAGGATCTGGACTCAAGTACAAACCTTTCTATTCCAGTAAGTAAGGAGAGACACACACCATATGTTAGAGTTTCACCTGCAATCCAGTTTTCTTTGACATCCATTTTTATCTGGATTCAAAGTGTTTATAAGAATTACTTCTGTGATCTGTACAACACATATTGGTCTTTAACATCATTACCATATCCATATCCTATCTTGCATTACATGGACTTAGAATATGAACAATTGATCAGTTACTTCTTCCACCTTCACATGTTGTACATTATCATTTGGTGTTTTGACCGTCCATTGAGGCTGGGCATGGCATTGGTCTCAGCACTGAGGCCTTGCTTTTTATAAACAGGAAAAGAGGCTATTTTATCTCATTTCACTTTGGTGTAGGAACACATAGGAGTGTTTGCACCATGCAAGTAGTGTCTAATGAAAAATTGTATGAGAAAGAAGTATCATAACACTAATAAAAAGGTAGATATATGTCATGTAGTATTTCATCAGTCTGATTGATTGCATTTAACTTAGCAGTACACCAGGGTCACTCATATATACACCAGGTTTACTTGCCTTACCAATGCTTCTCTCTCTCTCTCTCTCTCTCTCTCTCTCTCTCTCTCTCTCTCTCTCTCTCTCTCTCTCTCTCTCTCTCTCTCTCTCTCTCTCTCTCTCTCAAGTTGACATTGAATATCCATCTAAATACTTTTTTACTTTCATTTGTAAAATTGCTCATGGCATGATTGTGGCTGTTTTATGCATCTCTATAAACTCTATGGTTATGTTCTAAAGGCATTCCTTCAAAACCCTTTTCTTTCTAGTTTTATATATTTTTTTCATTCCATATTGATTTTTTTTCTTTGTATACAAGGTGATATCTAAGAATTGTAAAGCCAGTTTGTAACTAGATATAGTGGATTTTCATATCTACAATAGATTATATTTTGCAACTCATTAGAATATTATATCTTTACAGATTATTCTATTCCAGTTTATATCATCCTTGTCAAGTGATTCATACCTGTGTAAAATTATTCCTTTTCATGAAGTATCTTTGTAATTCCATGTATTTTCATCCCCCTGGTAGGTATTAATTTGAGACAATACTTTTTTGATTCCTGTGTTTCAATTCACATGTCTATATCATTACCAATAGATCACTGGAGCTACATTCTTACCACCACACCATCTTCATTGTTGAGCTACTTGTAAAGAAATTCTGGCTGTTGGAAAAATTATTAGGATTCATGTTGCCAAATTATGTGTTGACTGTCAGATGTTTCAAAGATAAAAGAATTTCTTGAAAATGTATCAATAATAAATTTAAATGAAAAAATTCAGAGACTGGATCTGGACTCCGTGGACAACCTGGACCTCCAGGACCAGAAGGACTCCCAGGACCAAAGGGAGAGGAAGGGGATGTAGGGCCTCCAGGGCTGCCTGGGCCACAGGGCACTCCTGGACTGAAGGTAAGAAAACATTCTCATTTTTATAGCTTAAAATTTCATGAGTCTCAGTAATTTTAGAAGTATTATAATGCCACAAACTGTGTGCACTAGTCATACTCTGCATTAGGATTTTTGTTTCATATAGTTTTGTTTATTGATAGTAATAATTTTCTTCAAGCATGTAGATATATACATAGATTATTAGGAGGGAACTCCACATAAGTATAAGGGAGACAGTTGTTGATGCAGTTGTAATCATTTCACATATGCAGATAGCATGATTATGAAATACATCAATCATTTTAACTTAGGTAAAGAGAGATCAACTTAACATATTATGTATTTGAAAAGAGATTAGCTTCAACCCTTATAGAGTTATTCTGTAGACCTGCTCAGGAGTGAAGTATACTTTTAGCAACCCCTAATTGTGATCAGATGTAATGAGAAAGCTTTCAAGAATAGTATGGTAATGTGTATGAACAAAAAAGTAAATCACTCTTATCACTCTCTACTTCTCTCCTCTTGTGATGTCCTGATGATAAACCTCAACATGTCATTGTTTCATGCTCACACTTGCACCCATAAACATTATCTAAAATAAAATATAACCCCTTGGCTGCAGCACCCTAATTTCTGGACACCTCCATGGCATGCAATTTTCCTGTCCCTTTAAACACAACTTTTCTCATGATATGAAAAAAAAAAAAAAAAAAAAAAAAAAAAAAAATTGAAATATTGATGTATGCCAAATGTATATGAGCTCAATATTTTCTTTTGTTTAGCTGTTGCAATGATTTCAATTTAGGTCCACAATTTTTTATCCCCCAAACAATTTTTTCTCTATGCTTTGAAAGAACACATTGAAATATTGATATACGTACACCAAATATGAGCTCAATATTTATCTTCCTTTAACTGTGGCAATGATTTCAAGTTGGCATGGAGACAGTGTATTTTGGCCCTCATGGCCAATAAATCACGTCTACCCTCCCTGATGACAAAGAACAAACTAAAGATTAGTGAAATAGGTGCAGGTGAGCAATCTATGAACTGCCAAATATCACCATGTAAGAATGGGAATAAGAGATGTTGCCCTTAATTCAAAATAATTAATGTATTCTGGAAGGTATGTCGCAGCTAACAGGTTAACCAGTCTTAATTCGTCTACAACCTGGGGAGGAAGAGTGCCAATCCTTACAGACTGCAACTGTGAACCTGGAAGCACTGTTAAGTCCTCAGAAGGCAAAATTTGAATACACATTTTTGATCATTTTAATAAACTGCTATTCACAATTATGAATGCATTTTCAAAGTTCATTATGTTGAGAAAAACTGAGATGAAATCAGTAAAATCATATCGTATTAACAGGGTGAGCCTGGCATTCCTGGGATGGATGGAGTGCCTGGAATAGTTGGTCCAGTAGGTCCTCCTGGCCTGAAAGGAGACCTGGGACCTCCTGGTCCTCCTGGACCCATCACCACTGTCATCCAGCCAGATGGTACAAATGTTACAGTGGTTAAGGTTAGTCCCACGCCTGGATCTGTTTGGCCAACAGTCCTCCTGCTGAAAAGATTGAAGTTTGGAAAATTCACTGAATTATCTCAGGCATATCATATTTGTGGCTCTTCAATTGGTCAAATATGTGCTCTTGCCTGTATATGATATTGATTTATTAAATTTTCAGAGTCAAGCAAAATATATTCATTATTGAAAAAAAGTTTTTTCTAAAACAATGTTTAGAGTGATCCTTATCTATGTCAGGAGGAAGCCATATAGAGCTTGGTATTACCTGTGTAAACAATACTGGGCTCCAGATTTCCTGTACTAAGCACATCAGAATGTGTTTGTGTGTTCTGAAAGTAAGAGCATCTTGTCTCTGAGGCAGATTTATATTCACCTTTATGTTAATATTTGTACAAAGTGTAACTAACACCAGTTTTTTTCTGGTTTGGCATTCTCAGAAAGATAATGTAATAGTGGACAATAAATAAGAATAAAGTTTTTAAGTAAACATATATACATGAATTCATCTTCAAGTTTAGATTTTTCTTGCCATCATCACTATGCTAAACATTCATATGAGATACATATTTGAGTTTGTGCTATTGATTTATTCAGTAACACATTGAAAATAAATTACATGTAATCACAGAAGTGAACTGTTCATAAAAAAGAAGAAAAAAAATCAGCTTTCATGGAAAGTTACAATTATGCCAAAGTCAAGTAGTATTAAACTTAAAAATTCTGGAATCTGGATTATGTACACCTGCAATTTTAAGTCATTATCTGTGTTATAAGTGATGGCAGAGACTTTTTTTCTGAAATGTATCAATAGCACATCAATACCTATTTTAGAGTTCTTTGCAAAACAAATATTAACTTTGCACCTAATGCAATATAAATTTGCCACAGTTGCATAGTGCTAAAGCAGCAAGCATACAACTCTATGCAAGCCTCTAGCTTCTTATTAACAGTCAGAGTGCAAAGGCATTACCTCTGATGCATTAATCAACTACTTGATGATAATTGCAATACTTCATTATAATGTCATCTTTGCTACCCTGGTCCTGGATCACCCTCTACTTGAATGAGTTACTCACCAGTCCATGATTTTTGTCACACTGAAATTTGGGATGTTGAAGCTCTAGGTCTTTCATTGGTATAACAAGAAACATTGGGTAGCATTCTATTTTTTTTCTGGGGATCAGCATTCAGGTTATTTATACAGTATATGCAACTTTTACATATTGAGTATCTGTCAAGGATTATATTATCTGCATCATACTTTGTATGAACTTTGTTGAAGAAAGAAGCTGTAATAGATAAGATCCAATCTATGCTGTTTTTCTTTATGTTGTTTTCATTTCTTTGCACCATTTCTCATTGTTGTATTTTCTACCTTTGACGTGATTATCTCATTTTTGGCCTCAGTTGGAGTTTTATTTTCTTGTGACCTGCTTAGGAGTTTGTTCCAAGGGAATGACTCCAGCAGAAGAGCCTATATCTCTTTTTATTCAGAATTTACTTTCTTAATTCAAGTGCTCTGCCACAAATGTTAATTTTCCACTGAAATAAATCACCTTTCCTGATTTCCATTCATGTATATTTGGTTGTCTATCGTTATGTTAAATTTGGATTGAATTGCCTTTCTTTTTCAATCTCTTTCAACTTCTATAATGTGTTTATCTGACATTTCTGATCTTATTTTCCAAATTTATATCTTGATAGCTTTAGGATACTTTCATCTGACAGACAAGACTCGTAATGTAGTCCTACTCAAAGTAGTGGTCCGTGCACCAATCCCAGTTTACGGGTCATCAGTTTCTGGTACATGATGAGCTTCCACTAAAGAAAGAAACTTTTGTTATATGAGTTATATACATTGTTTCTGAAATTAATTGATATCACTAAGAAATACCATTGGTCTCTGGCACATTGGAAAAAAAGCTGCTAATGCACATCAGACAGTTTGAGAAGTACTGATCTAATGGACTGCCTAAATGTTTGACATGTCTACCATATCATACTGCAATATATCACTTAAATGTTAAGTGGTTTCATGTTTTCATAATTTTTCATGCTGATCCTTGAGCATCTCTCATCTCAAATTCTGCAACAAAGAAAATACTGATAACCTGACACTTAACAGATATGCTGATGTAGAACTGGTAATTAGGGTGTCAAGAGTAGAAAGAGAAGTGTAGTCAGGAACAGATTCACCAACACAAGGCATCTTGCTGGTGGATGTGATCATCAGACAGGTCACACTTGATTATAACAAAATGTTTCAGGGTGCCAAGGGTGAGCGGGGAAAACGAGGCAAACGAGGCCGCCGAGGAAAGCCAGGTCCACCTGGGCCTCTGGGTGACCTAGGCCTCCCTGGGTGGCCGGTAAGTTATGAGTAGATGACCTTGCCAGGTTAAGTAGTACAAGGGACTTACTTGTATATAGTCAGGTGAAGCACATGTACATAGTACTTTCTTAGTTTGATTATTAACTTGTGCCATGCAATATACAGAATTCATACACTGCTGGGGTTTAAGGTGAAATTTCTGTAAAGCTTGCAGAAGTCTTGCTTAAAGTTTTCAGTTTAACATCTGGAGGTTGTAAGAGAAGCAAATTTTCCCCTGGTTTTCATAGTTAAAGGTAGACCATTTCAAAATCCATCTCTAACAGTTGCTTATGAGACTAAAATATTTTAATCAAATTAGGCTGTTTAGGTGCCTCTTATAATCATGTTTTTTTCTATACTAACATCACATTTCACATGGCTGCCTGATCTAGAATGACACTGTTGTCGTAAGTAATTTATTCAGTTTGTAGATTTATAGCATGCATTACTGGTTATGACACATCTAATCATATGACTCCTGCAGTTTTCTATTTGCATTACTATTAATATAACAAATTTATCTCATTACAGTATCATATTCAAGTATAGATGCTATGCTGCACTCCTCTTTCATTGTCTTGTCTTAAAGTATTTGTGGCTAATAAAACAGATTACTGCACTGATATATGAGCTTTATTTTATTAACTGAGTGTTGATAAGTGTTTGTAGTTCTTAGATATTTGTGGCTTATTAAAAGTTTTGATACAGTAGCTATGTAAGTGATCAGACATTTGACTACTTACTGTAGCAGTCATTTAGTAGTACATATTACTTAAAGACCATTCTGATTGGTGGGTTCAGAAGTTACATGTATATCTACATGCAACTTCTGAACCTTCCAAACCTTTATTAGTCTTGGATAGTGTGTATATGACTTAGGTTTTACAAATTTTTCGAACATGTTTGTTGGATTATTTTTCAGTCATAAATACATGCAGTATAAAATGCATATATTTTGTTACATTTTTTTTCATCTGCCCTTATTTGTAATAGTTCAAGGTACTTCTGAAAGAAAGACATAATCTTGAATTCTAACTGTAAGCATTCATTACTTGATATTAATTCTCCACACACATATCATAGAAGACATCTTAAGATAGCTTTGATGTCATTTTGAATAGTTTGAATTTTGTATAGGTACATATGCATGTATTTCTATCAGCTTTAAAGACTTGAGTGCCTGCTAGTGGCTTTGCAAATGTGGCTTTGGTTTTCAGCAGAGTGTGTGTGTGTGTGTGTGTGTGTGTGTGTGTGTGTGTGTGAGAGAGAGAGAGAGAGAGAGAGAG
>CM035190.1:12441232-12451232 GCA_020233015.1 Callinectes sapidus
ATATATATATATATCATATATATATATATATATATATATATATATATATATATATATATATATATATATATATATATATATATATATATATATATATATATATGAATATGCAATATTTTATTTCAGAATATTAGTTTCAAGATTGTTGAGATGATGGTTGGTATTGTTGGTCCTTATTTATGAATCTAAATTCTTATTCCTGTAAAAAATCTTTCATTCATATCTGTTGAATCAGAATTCTTTTGCCGTAAAATCTTGGACTAATATATAATTATATTTTTAAGATAGTTGTGAGTTAGCTCTATAATTTCCCAATATGCATTTTGCAGTTATTATAGCACATTTATGTTGCATCTCAGGGAGCCCCAGGGCGGCCTGGACCTCCTGGACCTCCAGGACCTGCATTGAAAGGTGAAAGAGGAGAACCTGGACCTCCAGGACCTCCAGGACCTCCAAATGGAGGTGGTGGTGGCTTCTTGAATGGTCTTCTGGTGAGGGAGTGTTTCATGTATGACTCGCTCTAGGAAAAAATACTAAATGAAAGCTAAGATTGTATGTGTAACTGTTAATTGAATTTATATATTTGAAATTCATTATTTCAATATTATTTTGTTTACTGTATATTTTTGTAATGCATGAACTTGAATAATCTTCATTAATTCATACAATTAACATATTACATGTACATTATTTCAGGGTGGGGGCACTCCTGGTACTGAAGAACAGCCTCTAAATCAAGGTCTCCCTGGACCACCTGGTCTGCCTGGTCCGCCTGGTCTACCAGGCCCACCAGGCACACCAGGTGCTCCAGGTTCATCAGGGCCACCTCTTCCTCATGGAAGTGAGAAACAAATGTTCATACCAGTACCTGGCCCACCCGGGCCACCTGGACCACCAGTAAGTAGAGTTACATTTTAGAGTTTCTTTTATTGCTGCTGAATAAAGGAGTATTAGGGAAGATGGAGCATCTAGGGCTAAACAAGAAAAATAAAAGTGCATTTCTCTGGAGAGGAAAACTGAAATGCCAGAAATGACCTGAATTGAAAGGGGTGAAGACTGACTGAAATTCATTTAGGTCTTGATTATATTGTTCATACTGGTGATGTGTTGAATTGACATTTATTTTGTTAGTATTTTCTTGGCCAGTTGCTCTTGCCTTCAGATAAATTTCTCACTGTTTCCATGATTATTTAAAAGCTGGGCAAGATATGTCCCACCACTGCTACTTGTGTCATGCTCAGTCTTGAAACATTAAGAAACCACTTTTAAGGTAATCTAGAGCCAGGAGAAATTTATCATGAGAAGCACATTTGTGGAGACTAAACACATGACAGGATACTAAAATTTTTAGTTTGGCTTGTTATCAGTTGGACTAAGATAATGAATGGCCAAAATTAATAGACTAGCTGGCCTTGATTTTTCATTCATTATACATGAATTCCATTTTTCCCAGGGACTACGAGGCCCTCCAGGTTTGTCTATCGTGGGTCCAGAAGGCCCACCAGGTGAGCCTGGTATGTCCCGCCGTGGCTACCCAGGTAAGGCAGGGCCTCGGGGCCCTCCAGGCCCTGCCATTCCTGGACCAAGAGGTGAGTTAGATATACATATTTAGTTAGAGTTTTGTTTTTCATATACCATACATAATAACACTCAGATATGTTCATGATATGGAAAACATGTTATTCTTTGATAAGTAACTTCCTTGATTAGTTATGAAATATATAGAATTAGACATATAAAGTTGTGGATATGTAACTAGTAATTTCTGCAAACATTATTCTAAATATGCTTGTTGAATAAGAAAAAAACAACCATGCATTCCATACTCTTAAACCACTCTATACAAGAGTGTCAGAGTATGGTATACTGTATCTAGAATGAGATTTTCATGACTTGCATGGAAGTATGGTAACTTTCTGCTTCAAGAAATCACCTACACAGGAAGTACAATTGCATTCCAGTCAATAAACTAAACTTGTGAGTTAAAGTAATGAGGTTAATAAGCAGGTCTTGGAAGGATCCTATATAAGACTGTGATTGTGGACCAATCCATTCCTGAGATGATAATCCTCATTTGTGCTTCACTAGGCTCTTGAGACTTTTGACACTGGATGGCTGTAGCAGAAATACTCTTGGTGTTCTCTACCCATCACTAGTACAGTGACAACTTCTTAACATCATCTGAAAAATGTTTATGAAAATACTTCTGAGTGAGAACATTGAAGGATGACCGCCAACAAAGGGAAAATATCAAATCTGAGACTAATTGGTCCATCAGAGCAGTAATTTTGATAACTCCCCCATCTCTGTAGGAGTGCCCCCATCTCTGTAGGAGTGAGACAAATGTTAAGATGGTATAGAAACCAGGATTTAATTAGGAACACTGTTTAACTTCTGATGTTTCAACAAGTCTTCAAAGAAGCATCTTGTTGAAACATTACAGAATAAACAGTGTTTTTAATTTAGTCCTGGTTTCTATATCTTCCCACTCAACTCTCTAACTGTTATTCCTCATGGAAGAGATTTCGCAAAATCACGAATATCACAGCATTAAAGTAGTAGTCATGGTTCAAAGATATGCTGCCACTCAGCACAGTAGAGCACACTGCCTGTATGCACTAAGTGTTTGCATTCTTCCATTTTTCAAGCGGCTTCAGGAAGTCTTGGAGGTATTGTTGAACTTCGTCGGCGTATTGCAGGCCGACGCAGGAATCAAGGTTGTACTCTGCCGAACACCAGATCTTATGTATTTGTTGATGTCTCATTCAGAAAAGAAAAGGAAATATAAAAGACAAACTCTAAATACATCCATGACTAGTCTCTTGCTGAGCCTAAACTTTTTTATTCAGCTTAATAATGTATTTTCTTAGTTGTAGTCATTGTCAGCAATTCTGTAAAGCAGTGCATGAGGTGATGAAAAAGGGATGCGGATGACTTTTTGAATGGCTTCTCAGCTCACTACTGTCACAGACTTTCACAAACACATTCACATGTATGTATCTTGATGAACAATGACATTTGATTGGTGGGAATAATCAAAGTCAGCTCAGAATGAGATCAAAATTAAATACATACAACCTTATTCATAAAATTGCAATGAAGTACACATTATATTATAATCTTTATTTTTTGCATTATACTTACTTATTTATCAATTCACTTGCTTTCATGAAAATATTTCTTCTTTTCTTCAATTGTTCTTCCTTCATTAAGCTACAGTAGTGTATTATTACTTCTTTTCTGTAATTGCTTTTCACTCAGTAAGTTAGTAGGTATACTCATATTACTAATACTTTTAGAATATTATGAGGAATAGTCATCATTGACTGGTTTGCTTATTTCTATCATCCACTAGTTTGTAATGATTTTTTCAATGCCTCAATTCATTGGTGAAAATTTGGTCATATAGTGCTAATTTTGATATGAATTAGGGGCTACTGTGGTGCAGTGGAGCCACATGTGCTTTAGGGATTGAAGAGTCCCCAAGCACATTGATTTGAATTTTGGCCATGGTCTAAGGGTAGGAAGGGCTTCCTTTGGGGGGTTAATAGTTTCGAGACAAGTGGGCTTTCAGACAGAAGATCTCCTTTACCCTGTAAAATTCCCATAAAACCCCACATTGAAAAAAAAAAAATGTTCATAGGCAGTAGGATCTTACTTTAGTATTGAATACATTATAAGTGTATGATTCATTATTTTTTCCTCTTTCAAAGCTGAACAGCAGACAGTTGTCAAACTCCATTGATATTTCTTTCAAATTTAGTCTTAGATAACTGTAAATGTAAATTTAAAGTTTTAAAATGAAAGGGTTATAAATATTATTATAAATTTCAAGGTCCAATGAAAATAATTCTGTTAAATAGAATGTGAAACACTCTGTATGTAAAATAGAGGTTTGGTGATGTGTAGTATTAAACAAGTTGTAATTCTGAGTCAGTGTTTGAGGTATTTGAATATTTTTAAGAACTTCATACCTATAGGCTTGGATTTTTTTTCATTTGATATTTTGCATTGTGCATTATTACCAAATAGGTAAATAAGTCCTTTACTAAATTGTACATTATGTTCTTCTGATTCTCTAATTGAGTACTATTAGTATAGTGTTCCATCCAATAAGTATGTTCTTACTTTTTTCCCAAAGTCCAATATTAATGTAAATATTATACCTTCAGGTCCTCCAGGTCCACCTGGCCTTCCTGGCCGCTCTGCAGATGGAGAGTGGGAAGGTGGTGTGCCACAGCCAACCATTGTACCAGGGGCTATCACTTTCCCTGACAGGGAAGCTATGCTGAAGGTAACACATTTTAATCAGTGTTTAACCCTTTCACTGTCAGATCTGTAGTACTTTTCAAACATTTATTTTTGTACTGTAGTATGTATATAATTCAATTACATAGCCTAGAAATTCTCTTATTCTGTATCTGTCCATGCAAAATTACATTTTTAAACTGCTCTGAATGTTACTATTTATATCCATAGTTGTATAAAGATTAAATGTATTGTTAGTATTTTGTCAACATGTTATTATGATGCATGGTAACCCACAAAATTCTTAAATATTTAGATTTTCTATTGTCTTTCTTTTGACAGATGAGCTCAGTGTCACCAGTAGGAACCCTTGCCTTTGTGGTGGAGGAAGAGGCATTACTAGTGCGGGTTGAAGCTGGATGGCAGTATGTTGCAGTAAGTGAAGAGCTTCATGTTTTTCTTGTGCAGATGACTGTATTGACTTGGTCTTGGGAATGAGACATTTAAAGAACTGAATTTGTAAAATTCATGAGATTATTAACTGACATTTTTGGAGAATAATAATAATTTTGTACATATTGTGTGAATTTAGATACAAGTCTAAAAAACAATACATAACACAACTTTACTAATAATATTAAAACTAGTAATGAAGACAATGAATGGGTAGTATTTCTATTCTGATGGAACTTGCTACTGTATTCTTAATCAAATTGCAGTCCAAATATCCCACACCACACCTTTTAAATTAGATCAGGTTAGGTTAGGTTAGGTGATAGTGTCTGCACATGGGAGCATACATTCCTTACTCCTTCTCAGCCTAAACCTTTCAGATGTGATTGAAACCAGTGTGGTGTGGGACATCAGGATCCCCCAATTAGTTTATTTGTAGTAATGGTGTTGAAAATTCTCTTTCTCAATCATCTTCAAACAAACAATCATTGCTGCAGCCTCCACATAGGAGCAGTAATGGTGATGATTTCAATTGGTCTTGTCTATATTTTCAGTTGGGTTCAGTTGTGCCATTACCCAGCACTACCCCATCTCCACTCACCACTCCTGACCACCTGGAGACGCACAAACCCCCAGGCCTTGTGGTGGATTCCCTTATTAGCACTTCCGTAGAGGGCCCCAGGGTGAGTAAGATCATTCGTTAGTTAATGTTTTCCTTCCATTGCTTAATTTTTCCATATTTTGTATATTGTTTAGGAATGCTTCAGAAGTCAGTGAATGTTTATAATTTATTTCTTTACTTTCAGTTTACTGGCCTTGAAAAAAATGTAAGAATTTTCTTTTTAAGTGTGCAGTTCTCTCACATGTTATCTTTGCTCATATCCTTGAATGCCTCTCCATGTCTTAGTACCATTTATCTATTTCTTGTACTTTGTGTTGATTTTGTTTTGAATGATATTAAAAATTCATCCTTGTGTAATACCAGTACTTGCAATAACATTTTACCATGGCACACGAAACTGGAATGATTTAATATTTTTCCACAAATTACATACTTCAGCGAGGATTTCCTCACATGGTAAGTCACTAAGCTTTTTATGTGTGTCTTTTGAAATAGGGAAGCTCTTGGATTTGTGATGTAGAGGAGTAGTAGTTCAAAAACACTGGGAGGCAAGTACTTCTGTGAGGATAAAAAGAGGACTTATGGAGAATTTTGATAAAGAGGCACGGGTATGATGTCTATGTGGTCATGATGGTCATGAGATAATGCAAATACTGGTTCAAGGCTGGAACTGAATGAGTTGGGTGAGCATGGAAGCATGCCATGTATGTCTGTGATTGATACTGTGTTGCTTGAATTTCTAAGTGGTGGATAAATTTTACAATTTCTGTATGAGATCTCTTGATACACAATGATCAGTCAATGTAGGTACATAATCTGTATCCATGCTAAGCTCTTCTTCCATCTTTCAGTTGAGGATGGCAGCTCTCAATGAGCCTTTCACTGGAGACATGCGAGGAGTGAGAGGAACAGACTATGCCTGTTACAGACAGGCCAGAAAGGCAGGACTGAAGGGAACCTTCAGGGCACTTCTCACTTCACGTGTCCAAAATTTGGATTCCATTGTCAGATCTTCAGATCGAAATTTGCCGGTGGTCAATCTTAAGGTAAGAAAATCCAAAATATATACATTTAAGTACAGTTTAATTAAAAATGAAAATACAGAAACATTTCATGCTTCTATATATGTGTGTATATATGCATTGTTAAGAATTAAACCTCACTAAAGACAATTATATAGTAATATAATCCATTTTCAGGGAGAAGTGCTGTTTAATTCCTGGAATGAAGCTTTCTCTGGTTCAGGTGGAGTCTTTGCACAAAAACCTCGCATTTTCAGCTTTGATGGTAAAGAAGTCCTGACTGATCCAACATGGTAAGTAGACAGAACCTGTTTTCTTGAAACCATCAGACATAGTTTCTCACCGTGTCCCAACACACTCTCACCACAGCCTTCACACAGGGCCTTGTGGTGAGAGGGCTACCCTTAACTTGTTGGCTGTGGCACCCTTATTTCTGGATGCCCCATGGTGTACAATTTTTTTATCTCCTAAAAAACAATATATTTTTATGACCTGAAAGAACACATTAAAGTATTAATGTAAACGAAATATGAGTTCAATATTTTCCTTTGTTTAGCTGTGGCAATGATTTAAAGTAAGTGCACAATTTTTTTACCTACTCAAAATTTTTTTTTTTCTCATGATTTAAAAGAACATATTAGGATATGGATGTACACCAAATATGAGCTCAATATTTACCTCCCTTTAGCTGTGGCAATGATCTCAAGTTGGCATGGAGACAGTGTGTTTCAGCCCTCATGGCCAATAAATCATGTCTACCCTCCATGATGTCAATGAACAAACTAATGATTAGGAAAATAAGTGAAGGTGGGCAATCTATAAACTGCCAAACATCACCTAGTAAAAATGGGCACTAGAGATGTGCTTAATTAAAAATAACTAATGCATTCTAGAAGCTATGTCACAGCTGTTAGCTGCAAATTCTGAAGGTATGTCACAGCTAACGGGTTATGGAAGGACTGTGGTGAGAAACTGTATCATAAGCATACTGTGGTGAGAGAGAGAGAGAGAGAGAGAGAGAGAGAGAGAGAGAGAGAGAGAGAGAGAGAGAGAGATGCACATCACAGCCCTCCATCCCTTCTTTCTGTGGGCTGTGGTGGGAGATTATTTGTAATAAATTATGGTTCATACTTATGACAAAACTAGCATGATCATCTTCAGAGTGAACTATTTTAGGAATAATTATTAGCCCTTGACATGAGCCTCCGCATCCCTTAGCTTACCATTGCAGACTCATAACTTCCCTTCAGTGTGCCTTGGGGCATGCTGGAGAGCACTAACCTGTAGCAGCTTTTTCTATATTCTGGCATATTATTGGACATAAATAAATTGACTATTTATCCTCTTTACTACTAATATAGCTAAAATAAGAGTATTCATCTGAGATTATTGCACAGATTATGATCCTTCATAAAGTATGTTGATCAGATTGAGAATTACCTGAACAGTTGGCAGCCGTCAGGATCAGTCAAGCATTAGTCATGGTGGCTTAGAAAGTAAGGGAATTGTAATATGCACTGAAAAAATGGTCTAGATGCCCAGAGGACTGTTTCTGTGTTAACTCATGAATTGTGAGTAGCTCCATTTTGGCCTTCTTTTGCTCTAGCCTAGTTCCATCATATGACATTTCTTAGCATTAAAATCAAGTTTCCACCTCTTACTCCATTCATCAATTTTGTCTATATCCTCTTGTAGTTCTCAACAGTCATCAGTGTTTTTAACAACTCTCATCAATTTGGCGTCATCTTCAAAAAGGTTCATAAAGCTGGTCACGCCACACTGCATATCATTTACATATACAGTATCTGGAACATTATGGGTGACCCCTGCAGTACTCTACTTATTACATTTCTCCAACTTGAAGTTGCTGATTACAGTTCTCATTTCTCTATCTTTCAAATAATCTTGCATCCATTCTAATACTTTTCCTCTCAGTCCATCTATGTGTTTCAGTTTCCATAAGAGTCTTTCGTGTGGAACTTTGTCCAATGCTTTTTTGATATCTGGGTAGACAGAATCCACCCACCCCTCTCTGTTATCAATTTCTTCAATTACTCATGTATAGAAACTTAGTAGGTTCGTCACACATGATTTTCCTTGCGTGAATCCGAATTGCCTCTTAGGTATAACTCCATTGTCTTCCAAATATCTCACCCATTTCTCTTTAATTAGTATCTCACATATTTTGCTGACCACACTTGTTAGTGCCACAGGCCTATAATTTATTGGGTCAGTCTTCTTTCCTCCTTTCTAAATAGGCACTATGTTGGCCCTCATCCACTCTTGTGGCACCCTCCCCTCCTCTATTGAGCTGGTAATCACTTCCCAAATTGGCTGTATTAGTTGATCTTTAGATTCTCTTTGTGTCCAGCCTGACACTAATCTGGTCCCATTGCTTTTCTTACATCCAAACTTCCCATCAGCCAGCCAACATCTTGCTTCTGTACCACAACCTCCTTGAATCCCTCCTGTGCCTCTGTCATGTTTGGTGCTGCAAATGCCTCCTCTCCTGTGAATACTGACTTGAAGCTCTCATTCATAATTTCACTAAGTTCTTCAGCTGTTTGATATGTTTTCTCTCCCTTTACTATCTTATCTATGGTTTTTGTACACTTTACCTTCCCATTTATAGACTTATAGAAAAGTTTGGGTTCATTTCCATACTTCTCTACCACATCCTTTTCAAAAGCTATTTCCTCCCCTCTTCTTATCCTGACATACTTATTCCTTGCTTCTTTGTATCTCTCTCTATTACTTTCATTCCTCTGCTTCTTCAGTTTCCTCCAAGTTCTATCTTTTGTCCTCTTCACTTCTGTACACCTAGCATTGTACCATGTGTGTTTGCTACTCTTTATTTTGTATTTAGGTATATATCTTTCCACCTCTTCTTTATGCTTCCTCAGGAATATTTCATATTTTTCCTGTGTTGTTTTACCACTCGTGATCCCTCTCCAATCTATACTTTAAAAAATCTCTTGAAGTCTTCAAATTTATCACTTGCATAATTTAACCTTTTATTTTTATAATCCTCTTCTCTTCTTACCAATGCTCATTCTTGTAATTTCATTTCAATCAAGATATGATCATTTTTCCCCATTGGGCTTAGGTACTTAATGATGGGTCGGAGTTCTGGGTTTTTTTGTGTAGACCAGGTCTAGCATTGATGGTTCTTCTTCTCCTCTGAGCCTAGTGAATTCCTCCACCCATTGACCCAGTGTGTTTTCCATGGCTAATTGCAAAATATCTTCACTCCACGATCATTCATTTCCACTCTCTTCCATTTCTTTCTAGTTCACCCCTTTGCAGTTAAAGACTCCCACTAGTAGTACCTTCTTGTCCTTCCTTATCATGTCGGCCAGACATTTTAATACTTCTTTCTGCATTAATTTATGTTCTTCTAATTCCCACATATTTGTTTTTGGTGGCACATATGTTACTATAACTTTCCTCCTCTCTCTTCCATTAGTTTGAATTGTTATACGAATGACTTGCCATGTCATCACCATATTGCACTCCCTCCACAAAGATGTCCTCTTGCACCATTATTAGTACCCCACCTCCTCCTTTTCTTTTTTTATCTCTCCTCCAAACTTTGTATCCTTCTTTTTGGAAATTTAAGTGAATTTCTTCCCTTAATTTTGTCTCCGCTATGCAG
>CM035190.1:12456232-12495617 GCA_020233015.1 Callinectes sapidus
GTATGACTCATATATTTGACGTGTGAAAGACATTTTCACTAATTACACAGGTATCATATTTAAATTACTGCATTTTAGAATACCCACACTGTATGTTCACCTGCAGTTAACTAGTCATGTTCAGAATGTTTGTACGAATGCTTAGTGTGAAAGTACATAGTTGTCCCTTCTGTTAATGTAGCTTTACTTTTTATGTAATGTGAAGAATTTAGAATGATTAAGTGACAATAGGAGGAAGTTAATTTCAAGAAAAATGAATAAAAATTGCCATCATGTATTATGCACTTTATATGAAATATAAAATGCAAACTTCTGTGAAATATAAAATTAAATTAATCTTACATCAAAACATTTGTAAAATGTTATTTCTTTTGAAAATACAAATTAAACAAAATAGAAAAGTTGAACTTAATTTTTTGTAATGATATAATGTAATTGTACCCATTAACAGAAAAACTAAACTCTTGATCAGGTGACATAGCACATTGATGGCTCCCATAGATAATTATTTACTAGGATGAAACAAATTTTCTTTTGATAAATCATTCCTAGTATAAATGTGGATTCTTTGTCATAATTTCTTACAGTAGGAATTCAACTTTAGCATTCCGAACAATAAATGTGAAAATCTATCTCTGCTTTGAATTTCTATCTTGCTTAGATGGAACACAAAATGCAATAATCGAGGAAATTTGAGGCTATGAATAGAATAAAGTCTTCAATGCCACTTTAGAAAATGAGAAGAGCACTGTTAAAGTTTGGGGAACTCTTTTCAAGTGATGAAAATATCCTGATGATTGTTTTTTTTTTTTTTTTTTCAAATGTTATTGGGTCAGCAAACTAACTGACATTAATTGACTGCATCTTTATGCATCAGGCACTCTCATTAGTTGCCTGGCACCTGACAGGATATATTAAGTGCTGTGATTGGCCAGCAACTCAGCACATCATGGCCTGGCCCACAGGACCTTCTTACCACTATATTTGATTCACATCTATCAGACAATAGAGGCATGTTTTTGCATGAATACAAAAGGAATATCAATCTCAGTGGAATACTGGCACCTTATGTTTGTTTTCAAGGTTCAGGAACTTGTGAAGACTATATACTATGTAAGTCATAAGGACTTCCTGAAAGGATTATTCAAAGAAGAATGGATCACTAAGCAAAGCTTGTGCCTTCAATGGCAATGAGGGGGGTTGGAAATTAATTTGATCAGTTCTACATAATTCATTGTACTATTGTACATTGGTGTATAACTTTAAAATGGCAACCATGACAGACAAGGTCTTATTCTTATTTCACTCAATGCCTCATTTGTATTATGAAAAATAAAGAGTGGCTGTAAGTATTCAAGGGTAAGTGTGAAATGAATGAGAGCTTGGCAAGGTCTGAAGAGAGTTTGGACAATCAGAAAGTAAAGAAGTAAATGGGATAAGCATGAATATCTCTGGAGGGAAGGTGAACGAATACATAAAAAAGAATAGTGAGGTAAGCAAGTCTGTAAGAAGATATAAAAGAGACAGAAGCTAAGATGGTATCAAGAAAAGGAAACAATGTAAATAATATGCTTAAAGGGGTGATGACTACAGCGGTGGTAGAAGTGTCTGGATGTATCATTTTTGTGGCAAAAAAGAAAAAAGAATAATAGAAGACTTGGAATAAATGGAACATAGAAAACTAAGTCCATGAAAATAGTTCAAGTGAATGTCTGAAGAAAAGAGAAAAAAGTACAAGTCTTATGATCTAAGAACATAG
Source organism: Callinectes sapidus (assembly GCA_020233015.1). Lineage (NCBI taxonomy): Eukaryota > Metazoa > Arthropoda > Malacostraca > Decapoda > Portunidae > Callinectes > Callinectes sapidus. The sequence goes on from CM035190.1 coordinate 12,457,992, forward strand.
CATTTTGATTCACAAAGAATATTATCATACTTGGCTTGTTGAAGATGTTTTTGCATGTCGTACCATTAGGAGACCTGTATAGTTACGAGCGTTAGGTTAGGTTGATGTAGGTTAGGGTGATTTTGTGGGGGTATTTTTTAAGGTAGTTTTTAGGGGTTTTAAGGGTGTTTTTAGGGTATTTAAGATTGTTTCTTAACGCTTTCATTTTTTTTGCTTGCTCTGAACACTGACAAGTCATAATACTGGGAGAACTGTAAAGGGACGTTAGGTTTCATTAGGTTAGGGGTGCTTTTCGGGGTTTTTGTTTAAGGTTGTTTTAGAGGTTTTAAGGGTGTTTTTAGAGTGTTTAAGGTTCTTTCTGAAGGTTTTTAATGTTTTTTGCTCACTGTGAACACCACCAGTTCGGACCACTGGGACACATGTAATGGGATGTTAGATTTTGTTAGGTTAGGGGTATTTTTGGGGCCTTTTTAAAGGTTTTTGAAGGTGATTTTAGGGTTTAAAAAAAATTTTTTTGCATGTAAAGGATAGATAAACCTGAAACCCCTTATAATCACCTCTTACCTAATGTAGCCTAACCGAATGTTATTTATCCTTCACAGGTAGGACATGCAAAAATATCTTTTAAAAACCCTAAAATCACCTTCAAAAACTTTTAAAAATGCCCAAAAAATACCCCTAACGAAATCTAACGTCCCATTACAAGTGTCCCTGTGGTCCAAATTGGTGGTGTTCACAACAAGCAAAAAACATTGAAAACCTTTAGAAAGAACCTTAAACACCCTTAAAACCCCTAAAACAACCTAAAAAAAATACCCCCCAAAAAGCACCCATAACCTAATGAAACCTAACGTCCCTTTGCAGTTCTCCCAGTCTTACAACTTGTCAGTGTTCAGAGCAATAAAAAAAATACAAGCTTTCAGAAACAACCTTAAATACCCTAAAAACACCCTTAAAACCCCTAAAAACAACCTTAAAAAAAATACCCCCACAAAATTACACTAACCTACTTCAACGTAATCTAACGCCCCCCACTATACAGGTCTCCTAAAGGTACGACATGCAAAAGTACCCTAAAAAAACATGAAAAACACCTTAAAAAAACAACCTTAAAACCCCCGTAAAGCACCTTTTTTAATGTTTTATGGTGTTTAATGCTGTTTGGAATAACTTTTTTTTTTGTGCTTGCATGTGTATTTTTTCTTCATTTTCTTTTTGTGTGTGTGTGAGTTTTAATGTTTGTTTTTAAGGGGCAATGTGTGTGTATGTGTGTCTGTGTGTGTGTGGGTGTGTATTAAGGCTTTCTTTTTGTGTGTGCTTTTTTAATGTTTTTTGAAGTTTCATTGTGTTTGGAATTAATTTTTTTGAGGGATGATGTTTGTATGTGTGTTAAGGTTTTCTTCTCGTATGTGTGTGTTCTTTTGTTTTTTTGAGAGGTGATGTTTGTGTGTGTGTGTGTCTGTGTGTGTTTGGTTTTTTTTTTTTTTTTTTTTTTTTTTTTTTTTTTTTTTTTTTTTTTTTTTAGGGGTGATTTGTGTTTGTGTGTGTACATGTGTGTTTTTAGTTTTTGTGTTTGTTTTTAATATTTGTTTTTTAAGTTTAACTGTGTTTGGAATTATTTTTTTGTGTTCGTTTCTTTTCTTATTTTTTTGTGTTTTTTGAGGGGCGCTATGTGAGTGTGTGTGTGCTTGTTTGTTTTCTTTTTTTAATGTTTTCAATGTTTTTTTATGTTTAAGGGGAGCGTCCGGTTAGGACGGTATATATGCATGGATCACTCTAATTTTTATGTTGTAAAGTAGTGACAACATGTACATGAATTTAAGACATTCACCCCTCTCTAGACCCCCAGCCCTGCCAGCCCCCAACAGCCCCTTCTGAAATTTCAAAATGCTTCACAGACCATATTTTTAACCCCATCGTCTTTATATTTCTAGGGCTAATGTACCTTATGATTTCACAAAACCCTGTGTAAAAGGATTTTTATTTTCTCCTTTGTTTTTGTTTAATATTTTTTTTCCGAAAAAACAAAGTTTTCATTTTTTTGACCAAATATATATTAATATAAAATTACTCCTTACATATATGAAAAAAAAAAAAAAACATTTACACAGCATTCTAAAAAAAAGATTCCTCTGCATTATGGTTTTTGTTTCATTGAAATCAAGCTAAAACTGGCAGCTGTGAAGCATTTAGAAAGGGAATAACTTACATTTTGAGATACGGGCCGATAAAGGTAATCAGTTGATCTTGCATCTGCTATTACACACCAGGCAGTTTTTTTTAAGGTATGCTATGTGTTTTTATGATTATCTATGATCTGGTAATACTATCAGGTGCATTTCAAAAGCATATCAGGCACCTAGTCCCCCCCTGCCTCCATTGAAGGCAAGGTATTATCTCGTCATGCGAGAGGTATCAGAGTCGCCCACACTCCTCATTGTTGCTTGGTTTGATGTTCTGCTGATTTAGAAGGCACCAGGTCCATAGTGTGTTGATGTTTCTCCTTTTTTCTCTGTTTTTGGCTTTTTCTGGGCTTGGCTGTGTCTTTTTCTTTCTTGTTCTTGTGCTGTGAGGGACCTTCTTAGTGCCTTCGACTTGATACTGAAGGCTGTCAGTAGGCATGCCTTCTGGTACCCAAAGTTATGATCTAATATTGCTGACTGTGCAACAAATGACAGCCTACTAAAGCCAGCAAACTTTGCCTTACTTGCCCGTGACCACATCTTGCTATGGAAACTCTCATTCGCATTCTGTGTCAGTCCACGGACACATCTCTCCAGGATGTCTTTCGTTGTGAGAGCATCATACACTAATCTAATTTTTCTCTCTGCTTCTTCAGTAATGTTGACCACCTGGGATTTCTTGTGCTTTATTTCCTCTTTATTTTTACCTTCAGCCAGTGCTTTTTGGTAGAAGCACCATGAGTCGAGGCCTTCTTTGCAAAGTCCATGGCGAGGATTTTCATCAGTGCTAAAGATGTGATGAAAACTACTCATGACAGCCTTCTTCATTGTTACAAAATCTGTTCCAGCATTATCCCTGATATGTTTGCCAAAGTAACTCTGCATTTTGTCAATGGCTTCATCTGTCAGCTTGTTCTTGATACCCTTCTTTGTTGTTGTGTCCATCTTTTCCTGGTCCCGTAGTTTCCTGAGCCGTGTCCCCAGTCTCTTCTGTACATGATTGATGCACTCCAGTTTGATGACTTTTGTATGTTTGTAAGGGCCCTTTCCATTGTTCATAGCTAGAAGAGCTTTGTATGTATTGGCATCTCCATCTGAAACTAGGTTTTCATACTCGAATTTCAGGTCAAGGGATCGTGAGAAAAGACGTCTGGCTTCTTCTATCTCCATTCCACCAGATGGACCTTCATAATTGATAGTACAATCTCCTTGGTGCTCAGCTTTCCACTTGTTGTACTCCTCTTGAGTGATCTTCTTAGTTGTGAGTTGATTTTTCTTGATTGTGCAGTGGAAACAGTACTTGCATAGAAGTTCATAATCAACAATGAAGCCTGTGTAAATCTCAATTATGACACCCATGCCAACTTTGGATGTGTGCCCTCTCTTCATCCAAGTCCCATCAAATGATGTGTCAAGCTTCAGGACACCATTTTCATCAACTTTGTTTATCATGTGCTCTTGATAGTGCTTTCTGATAGCTGTGTGAATCATTCTTTGCTTGCTGTTATAGTGTTTCTTCATCTCGCCAAATAAGTACCTCAGGTGTCTGTAATACTTGTACTTGCCAATTGGGTTCATTCCCAGGACACCCATCATTCGTCTCATACCAGAAAACCCAATATCATCTATAACAGACAGGTATGTCAGTGATATGTTAGTCCTACATATCCTTGATGTCCGTCGACGTCCAGCTTTAACAACTTCTGGTGTCGATAGGTTATTGAAGTTGCATTTTGTGCAGTGCATAGTTATGGTGTTTTCGTATGCATCAGGCTGGAAAGTATACTCAAAAGTAGGATCTGAGCATGAACAACGAGATGAAAGTAGGTTTTTCAGTCTCGTTTTCGTCAGCATGACAATCTCGTCGCCACTATCCCCATCTTCATCTAATTTCTCAGTATCTTGAAGAAGAGTCTCTCTAATAGTGAGTAACGAGGCCTTTTCTTCATCATTTCCTGTATTTTCCTCTGTGTGGGATGTGCTTACCTGTGAAGATGTGCTTGGCTGTGATGTGGGAGGGACGAGGGTGGGGGTGTGTGGGATGTAGTTGGTTGTTGGTGTGGGGGGATCAGTTGACGCTGTACTGTGAGGTTCAGGTGCGGGAGGATCTATGGTGCGAGGTGCAACGGCCTCTCTCCTTGCCTCATAACCCTTCTTCCGGGCCTCTTTCCTTGCCTCATAACTCTTCTTCCAGGCCTCTCTCTTTTGCTTCCTCCGTCTAGATACCTGTGTCATGGCTGACAGTAAGAAGTAAAACGATATACTGTGGAAAGCTAATGCAGTATAGCGCTATGGAATGTGGCGCGGGGAGCGAGTCACGCAGCGTCTCTCTCCCTTCTCAGCTACAGACTCACTGCTCACCCATGTTGCCATATCTATATCAGGATTAAGAAGAATCCTTAATAAAAGAATACAGGATTAAGAGAATATTCTTTTAATCCTGTCTAGATCTCCGAAACTATAAAGATTTCTCTTTTTTAGTAGTTTTGGGGAAAAAAGATACTGAATATACAGTGTAAACAAACTCACGTGTTCAAGTACGGGACATTTAAATGAGGTTTAAAGGGAAACTATTGCGCGTATCACCATAAAACTTTGTGAAATAATAGTCAATGTGTATGCTTACCAGATATATATTTTTTTCACAAGGTATTATTTTTCATATTTTTTCGGATTCCTACCCGGACGCTCCCCACACATACAAACATCATCCCTCAAAACAATTAATTCCAAACGCAATTAAACTTTAAAAAAAATAAATAAATAAAAAAGCACACACAAAAAGAAAGCCTTAATACACACACACACACACACACAAACAAGGCGGACGCGATCCAGCGCTGCTAAGGGAACCAAGGACTGGCCAACCAATTACCTAGGTGTGTTGTTGCAGTAATGGTCAATGCTCTTGTCCCTAGAGATCATGAATAAATAAGGCATAAGCTTAAAACAGTGATGAACTATAAACATACATAAAGAGAAAGTAATAAGTGACGAACTGATCAGTGGTACGGCGAGACCTGGCAGGTGCTTGTCAGCTGGGGAGTAAGGCGGACAATACGAAATTTCACAGATGAACGTAATATTCTAAGTCATGGCTTGGCCGAGCAAAAGATGAGATAAGAGCAGGAAAGACGCAAGTTTTTGTGACTTAGTAGATGTCGAAATGTTTACATGTCTAAGTGATAAAGTAAGGAAGATAGAGGAGAGACTAGTCAAGGTAGAAGCACAGTGGCAAAGTGAAAAAGCAAAAACTGAAGAGGCCAAGAAAAAGAATGAGGAGCTGGAGAAAGAAATTAACAGGAAAGATGTAGTGATAAACGAAATGTCAGCTGAATTAGTTGACCTAAGGAACAAGGTAAAAGAAATGAGTAATGAAGTAGATAAACATCAACAAATGTTGAGTGAAAATGGAAGGAATGAAGAGTTGCTGAAGAAGGCCAGTAATATAGTAGAGAAAAGCAAAGAATTTGAAGAATCAGTAGACACAGTATGTACTGTCCAGGACGAGATCAGGTCAACCTATGCACAGATTATGAAAGAGAAGGATGAGATAAGCAAAAACAAGCAAAATGATGAAAAAATCAGGAAAGAGGTCAAAGAAGTAATCAGGAAAAATCCAAAACTAATAAGAGAGACAGTTGACATGAACAAATCAATAATAATATTGGGAAAGAAGGAGGAAGAAATCAACAACAGAATAGTCAGAGATAGAACTGAAATTATCAACATTATGAACATAATAAATAAAGTATCAAAAGACATAACTGAGAAAGACATTGAAGAATTTTACAGAGTACGAAAATATGAGAGTGGAAAACATAGACCTATTAAGCTAACATTCCAGAATGCAAATATGATGGAAGTCATGAGGAATGCTAGAAAACTAAAGGATGAAGAAGAAATGAAGAATGTATGGATAAGGAGATGCCTAAACAAGGAAGATAGGGAGACACTAAAAAGAAAAATTGAAGAAGCAAAACAGAAAAAATGAGGCGAGGTCTGAAGAGGAAGAAAGTCATTTTTTTCTTCAGAGTAGTAGGGTTACAAGTAAGGAAATGGTACAAAAACAAAAAAGAAATGGAGACAGCAGAAGGACCAGACCAGCAGACTCACACTACAGAAACAGCAGAATAAAAATAGTTTATTCAAATGTAGATGGCTTGATATCCAAATTAATGAAATTGAAGGATGTTGTAAAAGACAAGAAACCTCAAGTAATCTGCCTAAGAGAAACAAAATTAAGCACTAATATAATAGATGATACTTTGAATATTGGAAATTATAATATATGGAGGAAAGATAGAAAATTCAAGCAAGGAGGAGGGGTAATGATCTTAACAAGTAAAGAATTGCAAGTTAAAAAGATCCATGCAAATACAATAGAAATGGTAGAATTGATAGCAGTAGAAGTAAAAACCAAGGAAGGAGACATCATAATAGCAACCATTTATATGCCCCCTCAAACAAAGACCTGGGAAAAGGAAAGATATACAGAGCTAATAGAGAACACAACAAAAAGTATCAGAGCACTAATATAACATACAGAGGACAAAGCAAAAAGAATTATACTAAATGGGGATTTCAACAGCAATGTAAATTGGGAAAGTATGGAAACAAAAGGAAATGAAAATCAATGGGTAAATAAACTTGTAGAATTAACACAAGATTTCTTATTATATCAGCATGTGACGGCTAATACAAGGAAAAGAGGACCAGATGAACCATCTTTATTAGATCTAGTGTTTACAAGACAAAAAAAAGATATTGAAAGCATAATATATAATCCACCTCTTGGAAAAAGTGACCATGTACTACTAGAATATGATTTTATAGTAGCTTATGAAATAATCCATGAAAATGAAAATTATAAAAACCAATTGAACTATAAAAAGGGAGACTATGAAGAACTAAGAAAGTATTTTAAAGGAATAAAATGGGAACAATAACTGATAGAGAAAGATGCAGATACTCAGTATAAAAAATTCTGCGAAATTTATAAAACAGGAATATCTGAACACATTCCCCACCAAAGAGAAAAAGTGAGGAAGATAAATGAGTGGTTTAATCACAATTGTGTAAAAGCCAAAGAAAAGAGAGACCTACTGTGGAATAGATATAGAAGACATAACAGTGAAAATGCATATGAGAGATATAGACAAGCAAGAAATGGATACACCAAGGTCAGAAAGCAAGCACAAAGAGAAAGACATCGTTGAAAAAAGCAAGGACCAGCCTAAGCTCTTCTATAGTTATATTAAAAACGAAAGTAAAGTCAAAGACAAAATTCAGAGCATAATGGATAGAGGAAAAAATTATATTAAGGAGGAGGAAATTTGTGAAGTCTTGAATAATAATTTCCAATCAGTATTCACCAAAGAACGGCCTTTCGACGGAGATGAAACTATACAAGCAACACCACATAAATTGGGAAATATTTCAATTACTAAAAGAGAAATTAAAGATGAAATGAAAAACTTAGATAAGTGGAAAGCAACTGGACCAGATGAAATTTCAAACTGGGTGTTAAAAGAATGTGCAGAAGAATTAAGTAAACCATTGCAAATAATATTTCAAAAATCAGTAAGTAATGGTAAACTACCAGAAATATGGAAAAAGGCTAACATTGTCCCCCCTGTATAAAAAAGGCGATAGGCAATGCCCATTGAACTACAGACCAGTTTCACTTACTAGTGTTGTATACAAAATACTAGAGAAGTTAATAAGAAAGAAATGGGTTGAACACTTGGAGAAACATGAAATACTATCAGAAAGGCAATATGGTTTTAGAAAAGGAAAATCATGTGTAACAAATTTCTTAAGTTACAATGACAGAGTGGCAGAAACAATGCAAGAAAGAGATGGTTGGGTAGACAGTATATACCTAGACTTCAAGAAAGCTTTTGACAGAGTTCCTCATAAAAGATTAATATGGAAACTTGAATACATAGGAGGTATCCAGGGGCACCTTCCGAAATGGATGCAAGATTTCTTAAAAGAAAGGGAAATGAGAAAAATACTACGAGGGAAATACTCATCCTGGCGAGAGGTGACAAGTGGTGTTCCACAAGGTTCTGTACTAGCACCAATCATGTTTCTGGTGTACATAAATGATATAAATGATAACATTAGCACTGAGAGCTACCTGAATATGTTTGCCGATGATGCCAAAATACAGGAAACAATAAAAAATGAGGATTCATGCAGGGAATTACAAAAAGACCTAAGAAAATTATATGACTGGAGTCATAAATGGCAGATGGAATTTAATGCGGAAAAATGTCATGTGTTGAAATTTGGAAAGAGTGCAAAGAGGCCAGACTGGGACTACCTATTGGGTAGTAACACTTTACAGGAATCGAACAAGGAGAAAGACTTAGGAGTAATAATTAACAACAAACTTTCACCAGAAGACCACATAAACGATAAAGTAAGAAACACATACAACCTGTTAGCAAATATGAGAGTGGCCTTTGCATATATAGACGAGGAAATGGTTAAGAAAATAATTACATCATTCATAAGACCAACACTTGAATATGCAGCAGTAATATGGAACCCACACTTGAAAAAACATGTCAAAAAGATTGAAAAAGTACAAAGAGTAGCAACAAGATGGGTTCCCAGCCTGGGAGACCTTAATTATGAAGAGAGGCTGAACAAGTTAAATTTACCAACTTTAGAGAAGAGAAGAAAAAGAGGCGATATGATCATGCTATATAAATGTGTTGATGGAAAAGAGAAAATTGATAGTACAGAGTACATAATACCTAAACAATCAGCTTCAAGAGGACAGCAAAAAATTATATAAGAAAAGTTTAAAGAAAGATGTGAGAAAGTTTAGCTTTCCACACAGAGCAATAGATCAGTGGAATGCATTGCCAGAAGAAGTAGTGTGTGCCAACAGTATTCACAAATTTAAAGATAAATATGATGAAACAGTATTAAAAGACGGGACATGACGAGCTTGACTCATTCCTCTAACAATACAATTGGGTAAGAACAATTAGGTAAGAACACACATACACATACACACACATTGCCCCTCAAAAACATACATTAAAATTCACACACACACAAAAAGAAAATGAAGAAAAAACACACATGCAAGCGCACACACACACACACACAAAAAAATCATTCCAAACCGCATTAAACATCATAAAACATTAAACAGGTGCTTTGCGGGGGTTTTAATTAATTTTTTTAAGGTGCTTTTCATGTTTTTTTAGGATGCTTTTGCATGTCGTACCTTTAGGAGTCCTGTATTGGGGGGGGGGGGGCCCGTTAGGTTTGGTTGAAGTAGGTTAGGGTAATCTTGTGGGGGTATTTTTTAAGGTTGTTTTTAGGGGTTTTAAGGGTGTTTTCAGGGTATTTAAGGTTGTTTCTTAAGGCTTTAATTTTTTTGCTTGCTCTGAACACTGACAAGTCGTAACACTGGGAGAACTGTAAAGGGACGTTAAGTTTCATTAGGGTAAGGGTGTCTTTTGGGGGGTACTTTTTAAGGTTGTTTTAGAGGTTTTAAGGGTGTTTTGGGGGTGTTTAAGGTTCTTTCTGAAGGTTTTCAATGTTTTTTTTTTTTTTTTTTTTTTTCACTGTGAACACTTTCAATACAGACCACTGGGACACTTGTAATGGGACGTTAGATTTCGTTAGGTTAGGTTAGGGGTGTTTTGGGGGCATTTTTAAATTTTTTTAAGGTGATTTTTGGGTTTTTAAAGGATTTTTTTGCATGTCCTACCTGTAAAGGATAGATAACATTAGGTTAGGTTACATTAGGTAAGGGGTGATTGTAGGGGGTTTAAGATTTTTTTGTTTTTAAAAAGTGTTCTTTATGTTTATATTGGTTTTTAAGAGTTCTTCATATTATATGAGATTTTATTATGGTGTTTTCATGTTTTCGATGATGTTTTAAGGGGTTTGGAAAGGCGGTTTTCATGTTTATGATGTTTTTAAGGTTTAAGTTAGGTTAGGAGATATTTTGGGGGGATGTTTTTAGGGTTGTTTTTAGGGTTTTTTTTGGTGTTTTAAGGGTGATAAAAGAGGTTTCTTAGGCTTTCATGTTTTTTGCTCTCTTTGAACACTACAAAGTTGTAACAGTGGGAAACATGTAAAGGGACGTTAAGTTTCGTCAGGTCATGTTAGGTTAGGGATGTTTTTTTTAAGGGTATTTTTAAGGTTCCTTATAGGGGTGTTAAAGATTTTTTTTTACGGTGTTTATGGTTCTTTCTTAAGGTTTTTCATGTTTTTTGCTCTCTGTGAAAACCACCAGTTTGGACCACTGGGACACTTGTAATGGCACATTAAATTTCGTTAGGTTAGGTTAGTTAAGGGGTGTTTTTTTTGCTAGTTCTTAAAGTTTTCGAAGGTGGTCTTAAGGTTTTCAGAAGATATTTTTGCATATCCTGTGTGTAAAAGGTAGTTAATGTTAGGTTAGCTTATATTAGGTTAGGGATGATTGTGGGGGGTTTTAGGGATGTTTTTCTGTGTATTTAAGGATATTTTTCATGTTTGTATTGGTTTTTAAGAGTTTTTCCTGTTATTAGAGGTTTTATTGAGCTGTTATGAGGGTTTTTATAAATCTTTTTCATAAGCTATTCATGCATTAAACATACAAAACATTGAAAATATTAAAAAGAAAACATAAACAAGCACACACACACACACACACACACACACACACACACATACACACACTCACACAGCGTCCCTCAAAAAATGCAAAAAAATAAAAAGACACAAACACAATAAAATAATTCCAAACACATTTAAACTTGAAAAGAAACACTAAAAACACACACAAAAAACAAAAACACACACACGTACGCACACAAACACACATCACCCTTCAAAAAAATATAACAAAAAATTTAAAACCCAAACACACACACACACACACACACAAACGTCACCCCTCAAAAAAATATAAAAGAACACACACATACAAGAAGAAAATCTTAACACACACACAAAGACATACAAACATCCCTCAAAAAAATTAATTCCAAACACAATGAAACTTCAAAAAACATTAAAAAAGCACACACACACACACACACACACACACACACACACACACACACACACACACACACACACATCGCCCCTCAAAAACAAACATTAAAACTCACACACACAAAAAGAAAATGAAGAAAAATGCACATGCAAGCACAAAAAAAAAAAGATCATTCCAAATAGCATTAAACACCATAAAACATTAAAAAAGGTGCTTTACGGGAGTTTTAAGGTTGTTTTTTTTAAGGTGTTTTTCATGTTTTTTTAGGGTACTTTTGCATGTCGTACCTTTAGGAGACCTGTATAGTGGGGGGCGTTAGATTACGTTGAAGTAGGTTAGTGTAATTTTGTGGGGGTATTTTTTAAGGTTGTTTTTAGGGGTTTTAAGGGTGTTTTTAGGGTATTTAAGTTATTTTCTCAAAGCTTTCATTTTTATTATTGCTCTGAACACTGACAAGTTGTAAGACTGGGAGAACTGCAAAGGGACGTTAGGTTTCATTAGGTTATGGGTGCTTTTTGGGGGGTATTTTTTTAGGTTGTTTTAGGGGTTTTAAGGGTGTTTAAGGTTCTTTCTAAAGGTTTTCAATGTTTTTTGCTTATTGTGAACACCACCAATTTGGACCACAGGGACACTTGTAATGGGACGTTAGATTTCGTTAGGGGTATTTTTTGGGCATTTTTAAAAGTTTTTGAAGGTGATTTTAGGGTTTTTAAAAGATATTTTTGCATGTCCTACCTGTGAAGGATAGATAACATTCGGTTAGGCTACATTAGGTAAGAGGTGATTATAAGGGGTTTCAGGTTTTTTTTGTTTTTAAAAAGTGTTCTTCATGTTTATATTGGTTTTTAAGAGTTCTTCATATTATATGAGATTTTATCATGGTGTTTTCATGTTGATGATGATATTTTAAGGGGTTTGCAAAGGCGGTTTTCATGTTTTTGATGTTTTTTAAGGTTTAAGTTAGGTTAGAAGATATTTTGGGGGGATGTTTTTAAGGTTGTTTTTAGGGTTTTTAAGGGTGTTTAAGATTGTTTACTAAGGCTTTCATGTTTTTTGCTTTCTCTGAACACTACCAAGTTGTAACAGTGGGAAACATGTAAAGGGACGTTAAGTTTCGTTAGGTTACGTTAGATTAGGGATGTTTTTTTAAGGATATTTTTAAGTTTGTTTAAAGGGTTCTTAAGGATTTTTTTTAGGGTGTTTAAGGTTTTTTCTAAAGGTTTTTCATGTTTTTGCTTGCTGTGAAAACTACCAATTTGGACCACTTGGACACTTGTTTTTATGATTATCTATGATCTGGTAATACTATCAGGTGCATTTCAAAAGCATATCAGGCACCTAGTCCCCCCCTGCCTCCATTGAAGGCAAGGTATTATCTCGTCATGCGAGAGGTATCAGAGTTGCCCACACTCCTCATTGTTGCTAGGTTTGATGTTCTGCTGATTTAGAAGGCACCAGGTCCATAGTGTGTTGATGTTTCTCCTTTTTTCTCTCTTTTTGGCTTTTTCTGGGCTTGGCTGTGTCTTTTTCTTTCTTGTTCTTGTGCTGTGAGGGACCTTCTTAGCGCCTTCGACTTGATACTGAAGGCTGTCAGTAGGCATGCCTTCTGGTACCCAAAGTTATGATTTAATATTGCTGACTGTGCAACAAATGACAGCCTACTAAAGCCAGCAAACTTTGCCTTACTTGCCCGTGACCACATCTTGCTATGGAAGCTCTCATTTGCACTCTGTGTCAGTCCACGGACACATCTCTCCAGTTTGATGACTTTTGTATGTTTGTAGGGGCCATTTCCATTGTTCATGGTTAGAAGAGCTTTGTATGTATTGGCATCTCCATCTGAAACTAGGTTTTCATACTCGAATTTCAGGTCAAGGGATCGTGAGAAAAGACGTCTGGCTTCTTCTATCTCCATTCCATCAGATGGACCTTCATAATTGATAGTACAATCTCCTTGGTGCTCAGCTTTCCACTTGTTGTACTCCTCTTGAGTGATCTTCTTAGTTGTGAGTTGATTTTTCTTGATTGTGCAGTGGAAACAGTACTTGCATAGAAGTTCATAATCAACAATGAAGCCTGTGTAAATCTCAATTATGACACCCATGCCAACTTTGGATGTGTGCCCTCTCTTCATCCAAGTCCCATCAAATGATGTGTCAAGCTTCAGGACACCATTTTCATCAACTTTGTTTATCATGTGCTCTTGATAGTGCTTTCTGATAGCTGTGTGAATCATTCTTTGCTTGCTGTTATAGTGTTTCTTCATCTCGCCAAATAAGTACCTCAGGTGTCTGTAATACTTGTACTTGCCAATTGGGTTCATTCCCAGGACACCCATCATTCGTCTCATACCAGAAAACCCAATATCATCTATAACAGACAGGTATGTCAGTGATATGTTAGTCCTACATATCCTTGATGTCCGTCGACGTCCAGCTTTCACAACTTCTGGTGTCGATAGGTTATTGAAGTTGCATTTTGTGCAGTGCATAGTTATGGTGTTTTCGTATGCATCAGGCTGGAAAGTATACTCAAAAGTAGGATCTGAGCATGAACAACGAGATGAAAGTAGGTTTTTCAGTCTCGTTTTCGTCAGCATGACAATCTCGTCGCCACTATCCCCATCTTCATCTAATTTCTCAGTATCTTGAAGAAGAGTCTCTCTAATAGTGAGTAACGAGGCCTTTTCTTCATCATTTCCTGTATTTTCCTCTGTGTGGGATGTGCTTACCTGTGAAGATGTGCTTGGCTGTGATGTGGGAGGGACGAGGGTGGGGGTGTGTGGGATGTAGTTGGTTGTTGGTGTGGGGGGATCAGTTGACGCTGTACTGTGAGGTTCAGGTGCGGGAGGATCTATGGTGCGAGGTGCAACGGCCTCTCTCCTTGCCTCATAACCCTTCTTCCGGGCCTCTTTCCTTGCCTCATAACTCTTCTTCCAGGCCTCTCTCTTTTGCTTCCTCAGTCTAGATACGCGTGTCATGGCTGACAGTAAAAGTAAAACGATATACTGTGGAAAGCTAATGCAGTATAGCGCTATCGAATGTGGCGCGGGGAGCGAGTCACGCAGTGTCTCTCTCCCTTCTCGGCTACAGACTCACTTTTCACCCATGTTGCCAAATCTAGATCAGGATTAAGAGAATACAGGATTAAGAAGAATCCTTAATAAAAGAATACAGGATTAAGAGAATATTCTTTTAATCCTGTCTAGATCTCCGAAACTATAAAGATTTCTCTTTTTTAGTAGTTTTGGGGAAAAAAGATACTGAATATACAGTGTAAACAAACTCACGTGTTCAAGTACGGGACATTTAAATGAGGTTTAAAGGGAAACTATTGCGCGTATCACCATAAAACTTTGTGAAATAATAGTCAATGTGTATGCTTACCAGATATATATTTTTTTCACAAGGTATTATTTTTCATATTTTTTCGGATTCCTACCCGGACGCTCCCCACACATACAAACATCATCCCTCAAAACAATTAATTCCAAACGCAATTAAACTTTAAAAAAAATAAATAAATAAAAAAGCACACACAAAAAGAAAGCCTTAATACACACACACACACACACACAAACAAGGCGGACGCGATCCAGCGCTGCTAAGGGAACCAAGGACTGGCCAACCAATTACCTAGGTGTGTTGTTGCAGTAATGGTCAATGCTCTTGTCCCTAGAGATCATGAATAAATAAGGCATAAGCTTAAAACAGTGATGAACTATAAACATACACAAAGAGAAAGTAATAAGTGACGAACTGATCAGTGGTACGGCGAGACCTGGCAGGTGCTTGTCAGCTGGGGAGTAAGGCGGACAATACGAAATTTCACAGATGAACGTAATATTCTAAGTCATGGCTTGGCCGAGCAAAAGATGAGATAAGAGCAGGAAAGACGCAAGTTTTTGTGACTTAGTAGATGTCGAAATGTTTACATGTCTAAGTGATAAAGTAAGGAAGATAGAGGAGAGACTAGTCAAGGTAGAAGCACAGTGGCAAAGTGAAAAAGCAAAAACTGAAGAGGCCAAGAAAAAGAATGAGGAGCTGGAGAAAGAAATTAACAGGAAAGATGTAGTGATAAACGAAATGTCAGCTGAATTAGTTGACCTAAGGAACAAGGTAAAAGAAATGAGTAATGAAGTAGATAAACATCAACAAATGTTGAGTGAAAATGGAAGGAATGAAGAGTTGCTGAAGAAGGCCAGTAATATAGTAGAGAAAAGCAAAGAATTTGAAGAATCAGTAGACACAGTATGTACTGTCCAGGACGAGATCAGGTCAACCTATGCACAGATTATGAAAGAGAAGGATGAGATAAGCAAAAACAAGCAAAATTATGAAAAAATCAGGAAAGAGGTCAAAGAAGTAATCAGGAAAAATCCAAAACTAATAAGAGAGACAGTTGACATGAACAAATCAATAATAATATTGGGAAAGAAGGAGGAAGAAATCAACAACAGAATAGTCAGAGATAGAACTGAAATTATCAACATTATGAACATAATAAATAAAGTATCAAAAGACATAACTGAGAAAGACATTGAAGAATTTTACAGAGTACGAAAATATGAGAGTGGAAAACATAGACCTATTAAGCTAACATTCCAGAGTGCAAATATGATGGAAGTCATGAGGAATGCTAGAAAACTAAAGGATGAAGAAGAAATGAAGAATGTATGGATAAGGAGATGCCTAAACAAGGAAGATAGGGAGACACTAAAAAGAAAAATTGAAGAAGCAAAACAGAAAAAATGAGGCGAGGTCTGAAGAGGAAGAAAGTCATTTTTTTCTTCAGAGTAGTAGGGTTACAAGTAAGGAAATGGTACAAAAACAAAAAAGAAATGGAGACAGCAGAAGGACCAGACCAGCAGACTCACACTACAGAAACAGCAGAATAAAAATAGTTTATTCAAATGTAGATGGCTTGATATCCAAATTAATGAAATTGAAGGATGTTGTAAAAGACAAGAAACCTCAAGTAATCTGCCTAACAGAAACAAAATTAAGCACTAATATAATAGATGATACTTTGAATATTGGAAATTATAATATATGGAGGAAAGATAGAAAATTCAAGCAAGGAGGAGGGGTAATGATCTTAACAAGTAAAGAATTGCAAGTTAAAAAGATCCATGCAAATACAATAGAAATGGTAGAATTGATAGCAGTAGAAGTAAAAACCAAGGAAGGAGACATCATAATAGCAACCATTTATATGCCCCCTCAAACAAAGACCTGGGAAAAGGAAAGATATAGAGCTAATAGAGAACACAACAAAAAGTATCAGAGCACTATTACAACATACAGAGGACAAAGCAAAAAGAATTATACTAAATGGGGATTTCAACAGCAATGTAAATTGGGAAAGTATGGAAACAAAAGGAAATGAAAATCAATGGGTAAATAAACTTGTAGAATTAACACAAGATTTCTTATTATACCAGCATGTGACGGCTAATACAAGGAAAAGAGGACCAGATGAACCATCTTTATTAGATCTAGTGTTTACAAGACAAAAAAAAGATATTGAAAGCATAATATATAATCCACCTCTTGGAAAAAGTGACCATGTACTACTAGAATATGATTTTATAGTAGCTTATGAAATAATCCATGAAAATGAAAATTATAAAAACCAATTGAACTATAAAAAGGGAGACTATGAAGAACTAAGAAAGTATTTTAAAGGAATAAAATGGGAACAAGAACTGATAGAGAAAGATGCAGATACTCAGTATAAAAAATTCTGCGAAATTTATAAAACAGGAATATCTGAACACATTCCCCACCAAAGAGAAAAAGTGAGGAAGATAAATGAGTGGTTTAATCACAATTGTGTAAAAGCCAAAGAAAAGAGAGACCTACTGTGGAATAGATATAGAAGACATAACAGTGAAAATGCATATGAGAGATATAGACAAGCAAGAAATGGATACACCAAGGTCAGAAAGCAAGCACAAAGAGAAAGACATCGTTGAAAAAAGCAAGGACCAGCCTAAGCTCTTCTATAGTTATATTAAAAACGAAAGTAAAGTCAAAGACAAAATTCAGAGCATAATGGATAGAGGAAAAAATTATATTAAGGAGGAGGAAATTTGTGAAGTCTTGAATAATAATTTCCAATCAGTATTCACCAAAGAACGGCCTTTCGACGGAGATGAAACTATACAAGCAACACCACATAAATTGGGAAATATTTCAATTACTAAAAGAGAAATTAAAGATGAAATGAAAAACTTAGATAAGTGGAAAGCAACTGGACCAGATGAAATTTCAAACTGGGTGTTAAAAGAATGTGCAGAAGAATTAAGCAAACCATTGCAAATAATATTTCAAAAATCAGTAAGTAATGGTAAACTACCAGAAATATGGAAAAAGGCTAACATTGTCCCCCCTGTATAAAAAAGGCGATAGGCAATGCCCATTGAACTACAGACCAGTTTCACTTACTAGTGTTGTATACAAAATACTAGAGAAGTTAATAAGAAAGAAATGGGTTGAACACTTGGAGAAACATGAAATACTATCAGAAAGGCAATATGGTTTTAGAAAAGGAAAATCATGTGTAACAAATTTCTTAAGTTACAATGACAGAGTGGCAGAAACAATGCAAGAAAGAGATGGTTGGGTAGACAGTATATACCTAGACTTCAAGAAAGCTTTTGACAGAGTTCCTCATAAAAGATTAATATGGAAACTTGAATACATAGGAGGTATCCAGGGGCACCTTCCGAAATGGATGCAAGATTTCTTAAAAGAAAGGGAAATGAGAAAAATACTACGAGGGAAATACTCATCCTGGCGAGAGGTGACAAGTGGTGTTCCACAAGGTTCTGTACTAGCACCAATCATGTTTCTGGTGTACATAAATGATATAAATGATAACATTAGCACTGAGAGCTACCTGAATATGTTTGCCGATGATGCCAAAATACAGGAAACAATAAAAAATGAGGATTCATGCAGGGAATTACAAAAAGACCTAAGAAAATTATATGACTGGAGTCATAAATGGCAGATGGAATTTAATGCGGAAAAATGTCATGTGTTGAAATTTGGAAAGAGTGCAAAGAGGCCAGACTGGGACTACCTATTGGGTAGTAACACTTTACAGGAATCGAACAAGGAGAAAGACTTAGGAGTAATAATTAACAACAAACTTTCACCAGAAGACCACATAAACGATAAAGTAAGAAACACATACAAACTGTTAGCAAATATGAGAGTGGCCTGTGCATATATAGACGAGGAAATGGTTAAGAAAATAATTACATCATTCATAAGACCAACACTTGAATATGCAGCAGTAATATGGAACCCACACTTGAAAAAACATGTCAAAAAGATTGAAAAAGTACAAAGAGTAGCAACAAGATGGGTTCCCAGCCTGGGAGACCTTAATTATGAAGAGAGGCTGAACAAGTTAAATTTACCAACTTTAGAGAAGAGAAGAAAAAGAGGCGATATGATCATGCTATATAAATGTGTTGATGGAAAAGAGAAAATTGATAGTACAGAGTACATAATACCTAAACAATCAGCTTCAAGAGGACAGCAAAAAATTATATAAGAAAATTTTAAAGAAAGACGTGAGAAAGTTTAGCTTTCCACACAGAGCAATAGATCAGTGGAATGCATTGCCAGAAGAAGTAGTGTGTGCCAACAGTATTCACAAATTTAAAGATAAATATGAGGAAGGGAGGAAGAAAAGGTCCGCTTTGCGGAAATAATAAAAAAACAAATACAGGATAATACTAAGGACACAGTCATTCAGGTTATTAAGGAAAAGGAAAACCTAGTACGGGATACAGTGGACAGGAAAAAATGTTTCGTAATTTATGGTCTACAAGAAAAGAAAAATCCTAATAAATATGGAAGAGAGAGAGAGGAGAGAGAATTGGCAAAAAAGGTCATAAGACAGGTGCAGGATGACACACAAAGCCTGGAGCAGGAGGTTGAGGAAACACATAGAATTAGAAAATACAATGAAGGAAACACAAGACCACTCAAAGTGAGGACGAGGTCCCAACTGGCTGTGGAGGAAATAACAGCAAGAGCAAATAGACTGGCTCAAACCGAAGAACATAAGGACATCTGGATAAAAAGAGACATGAATTTGGAAGAAAGACAGAAGGAAAGAGAATTAAGACAAGAGGCTAAGGAAAAAAACTTAAGGAGGACAGAGACCGAGAAGAAGACTTTTTACTGGAGGGTGCTAGACATGAGGCTAAGGAGGTGGTTTACCCGGGAGAAGGAAGAGGAAACAGGGGAACAACAACAGCAGCAGCAGGAGGTAAAAGTGATGGAGAGACTAACAAATTAAAAGTAGCATATACAAATGTGGCTGGTTTACTAAGCAGTGTATTAGAGATAAAGGACTATTTAAGCAGCGAAAAACCAGATGTGTTCTGCATGACAGAAACAAAATTGAAGGAAGAGATTAACGTAAATTTCCAGCTAGAGGGATTTAAGCTTTGGAGAAGAGATAGAAAAGGAAAAGGAGGAGGAGGAGTATTAATAATGGTGAAAGAAGCCATAGCTGTAGAGGGAGTGCAATATGGGGACGGCATGGCAGAAGTCATCAGTATAATTTGAAATAATGAAAGAGATAGAAGAAAAATTATAGTAGCCTATGTGCCACCAAGAACAAATACGTGGAAACTAGAAGAGTATAAAACAATGCAGAAAGAGGTGTTATAATGCCTGGCTGATATGATGAGGAATGACAGAAAAGTACTACTAATGGGTGATTTCAACTGTAGAGGTGTGAACTGGAAAGAAATGGAAGGGAGTGGAACCGAAGGATCATGGAGTGAAGAAATGCTAAAATTAGCCATGGAGAACACACTGGATCAGTGGGTGGAGGATTTCACGAGACTCAGAGGAGAGGATGAACCATCAATGTTAGATCTGGTATTCACAAAAAAAACAGAACTCCAACCCATCATAAAATATCTAGGCCCAATGGGAAAAAGTGACCATGTATTGATGGAAGTAGAACTACAAGAAGGGACATTGGCAAGAAGGGGAAATGATTATAAAATAGGAAGATTAAATTATGCGAGGGCAAACTTTGAAGGCTTAAGGGAATTTTTTGAAAGGACAGATTGGAGAGCAATCATGAACGGCAAAACAGCACAGGAGAAGTACGAAATATTCCTGAAGAGGTATCGAGAAGGTGTCGAAAGATATGTACCAAAATACAAACTAAGGGATAGCAAATACACCTGGTATAATGCGAGATGTGCAGAAGCGAAGCGAGCAAAAGACAGAACTTGGGAGGAAACTGAAAAAGCAGAGGAATTAAATTAATAGAGAGAGATATAATGAAGCAAGGAACGAGTATGTCAGGATAAGAAGAGAGGAAGAAATAGCTTTTGAAAAGGAAATAGTAAAGAAATGTGGAGATGAACCCAAACTCTTCTATAAATACGTAAATGGAAAAATGAAATGTAAAGATACCATAGACAAGATAATAAAGGGAGGAAAAACATACCAAACAGCAGAAGAGCTCAGTGAAATTATGAATGAGAGCTTCAAGTCAGTATTCACAGTAGAGGAGCAATTTATAGAACCAAACATGACAGAGGCAGAGGGGGGTCTCAAGGAGGTTGTGGTGCAGAAGCAAGACATTGGAAGATTGTTAGAAAATCTAGATGTAAGAAAAGCAATGGGACCAGATGGAGTGTCAGGCTGGACACTAAAGGAATGCAAAGAGCAATTAGTACAGCCAATATGGGAAGTGATTACAAGCTCAATAAAGGAAGGGAGGGTGCCAAAAGAGTGGAAGAGAGCCAACATTGTGCCTATATACAAAGGAGGAAAGAAGACTGACCCGCTGAATTATAGACCTGTCTCGCTAACAAGTGTGGTCAGCAAAATATGCGAGATACTAATTAAGGAGAAGTGGGTGAGATACCTGGAGGACAACAAAGTTATATCAAATAGGCAATTTGGGTTCAGGCAAGGGAAATCATGTGTCACAAACCTGCTAAGTTTCTATACGCATGTAATTGAAGGAATTGAAGACAGAGATGGGTGGGTAGATGTTGTCTACCTAGATATCAAAAAGCATTCGATACAGTTCCACATGAGAGACTATTATGGAAACTAAAGCACATAGGTGGACTACGGGGAAACTATTAGAATGGATGCAGGATTATTTGAAAGATAGAGAAATGAGAACGGTGATCAGGGAGGAAACCTCAAGATGGAGGAATGTAACAAGTGGAGCACCACAGGGGTCAGTCGTAGCACCCATAATGTTCCAATTATATGTAAATGATATACAGAGTGGCGTGACCAGCTACATGAATATGTTTGCGGATGACGCCAAATTAATGAGAGTTATTAAAAACACTGTTGACTGCCAAGAACTACAAGGGGACATAGATAAAATCGATGAATGGAGTAAGACGTGGAAGCTGGCTTTCAATGTAAAGAAATGTCATGTGATGGAGATAGGCAAGAGCAAGAGAAGGCCAAAATGGAACTACAAGATAGGACAGGAGGAGATACCAAAGACAAAAGAGGAAAAAGACCTAGGAGTGGTGATACAGGATACACTGAACCAGAACAGCACATAAATAAACTATTTGGACAAACATATAAAATGTTAGCCAATATTAGGGTGGCTTTCCATTACATGGACAAGGACATGATGAAAAGAATTTTAACCAGCATGATACGTCCAAGATTAGAATATGCAGCAGTAGTGTGGTCACCACATGCAAAAAAGGATATAAGAAACTAGAAAGGATCCAAAGAGTAGCCACGAAAATGGTACCAGAACTAAGCGAGCTAACATATGAGGACAGATTAAGAGAAATGGGACTGCCAACTCTACAGGACAGAAGAGAGAGAGGTGATCTAATAACTCTGTATAAGATAGTAAATGGTATTGAAAAGCTAGACGAGCAAAACCTGGAGATGGAAGAAGAAACTAGACAAATGAGAGGAAACTCAAGGAAAATCAGAAAAAGTCGGTGTCTAAAGGACACAAAAAAGTAGTTTTCCACATAGAATTGTGGACACCTGGAATGGATTGAAAGAAGAGGTTGTTACAGCAACCAATATCTATAAGTTCAAGGAAATGTTAGATATATGGAGATATGGAGACAGGACACTGTATAATACAACTAGGTAAATACACACACACAAACGTCACCCCTCAAAAAAACATAAAAGAACACACACATACAAGAAGAAAATCTTAACACACACACAAAGACATACAAACATCCCTCAAAAAATTAATTCCAAACACAATTAGACTTCAAAAACTTTAAAAAAAACACACACAAAAAGAAAGCTTTAATACACACCCACACATCGCCCCTCAAAAACGAACATTAAAACTCACACACACACAAAAAGAAAATGAAGAAAAAATGCACATGCAAGCATAAAAAAAAAAAAAAAAAAAAATTCCAAACAGCATTAAACTTCATAAAACATTAAAAAAGGTACTTTGCATGGGTTTTAAGGTTGGTTTTTTTAAAGGTGTTTTTCATGATTTTTGAGGGTGTTTTTGCATGTTGTACCTTTAGGAGACCTGTATAGTGGGGGGGTGTTATGTTAGGTTGAAGTAGGTTAGGGTAATTTTGTGGGGGTATTTTTCAGGGTTGTTTTTAGAGGTTTTAAGGGTGCTTTTAAGGTATTTATGGTTGTTTCTTAAGGCTTTCATTTTTTTTGCTTGCTCTGAACACTGACAAGTCATAACACTAGGAGAACTGTAAAGGGACGTTAGATTTCATTAAGTTAGGGGTGCTTTTTGGGGGGTATTTTTTTAAGGTCCTTTTAGGGGTTTTATGGGTGTTTTTAAGGTGTTTAAGGTTCTTTCTGCAGGTTTTTAATGTTTTTTGCTCACTGTGAACACCACCAGTTCAGACCACTGGGACACTTGTAATGGGATGTTAGATTTCGTTAGGTTAGGGGTGTTTTGGGAGCATTTCTAAAGGTTTTTGAAGGTGATTTTAGGGTTTTTAAAAGATATCTTTGCATGTCCTACCTGTAAAGGAGAGATAACATTAGGTTAGGTTACATTAGGTAAGGGGTGATTGTAGGGGGTTTAAGTTTTTTTTTGTTTTTAAAAAGTGTTCTTTATGTTTATATTGGTTTTTAAGAGTTCTTCATATTATATGAGATTTTATTATGGTGTTTTCATGTTTTTGATGATGTATTAAGGGGTTTGCAAAGGTGGTTTTCATGTTTTTCATGTTTTTTAAGGTTTAAGTTAGGTTAGGGGAAGGTGTTTTTGCATGTCGTACCATTTGGAGACCTGTATAGTGTGGGGCATTAGGTTAGGTTGAAGTTGTTTAGGGTAATTTTGTGGGGGTATTTTATAGGGTTGTTTTTAGGGGTTTTAAGGATGTTTTTAGGGTGTTTAAGATTGTTTCTTAGGGCTTTCATTTTTTTTGCTTGCTCTGAACTCTGGCAAATCGTAACACTGGGAGACCGGTAAAAGGATGTTAGGTTTCATTAGGTTAGGGTTGGTTTGGGGGGTATTTCTAAGGTTGTTTTAGGGGATTTAAGAGTGTTATTTCAGGGTGTTCAAGATTCTTTCTTACGGTTTTTCATGTTTTTTGCTCGCTATGAACACCACACTTTTGCATCACCCCTCAGAAAAAAAAATAAATAAAGAAGAAAACCCAAACACACACACACACACACACACACATCACCTCTCAAAAAAAACATAAAAAAAACACACACACAATAAGAAAACCTTAACATACACATACACATCATCCCTAAAAAAAATTCATTCCAAACACAAATAAACTTCAAAAAACAAAAAACACAAACACACACACATACGGCTAGCCAGTCGATTTTTCCGCCGTGAACACCTCTCTCTATTGCAACACGTGAACGGCTTTTAAGTCACTCCGTCCCCTAGTTGCCTCAGTTATTCCAGCCCACAATCCTGGTCACTTCATACTTACCATCCCAGTCAATGCAGCCTTCTACTCTAGTCACTGGCAAACTTATTTACTAATGAAGATATATTTAACACTTTAAACAACCAATGAAGAATGAATTGTTAAATATCATTGTCATTTACGCAAACTATAATAATAGAATAATTTGCAGTTTTGTACAATAACTTATACTTTTCTTGAAATAATTCCTGTTGTAAATGATAAGAGAATATATTCTACTTGATAAGATAGAGAGAGAGCGAGAGAGAGAGCGAGAGAGAGAGAGAGAGTATGGGTAGTGGCTGGAAGGAGGCCTACTCGGTCTGTTAGTGTATCGAATGGGAGTGGACAGGGACGGAGTGAGGGGGAGGGGGGGAATACTATGTGATCTTTTCCCATATATAGTGCATGAGAGGGAGGCGGAGACCCGAGGGAGGGCTGTTTAATCTTCATCGGGACTCAGGAGTTTCACACCGAAATGAATAAGTCTTTTGCTATGCCTGTTTTTTTTTTTTATGCATTTCATGTGTGTGTTTACTTTATGTTCTCAAAATGTGAACAATATCTATGAATTTTGATGAGTTGTGGGAAATACAAGGTGCCACACTGATAGGTCAGGACCAATTTTTTCCCATTACTTCTTTAACAATGGTTATTACGTTTTTAGCTATTGTGGTGATGTTAAGGGACTAATTTCTCGCAATAGCTGGGGGATGAGTGTGGTATCTTTTATTTAAAATAAACTGGAATGGATTAAATGTTTTTACATTAATTTCAATGGTAAACATTGCTTCCTAATTCAAATTTTTGCAATTCGAACAGCCAAAAACGAACGAATTAAGTTCGAATCAAGAATCAATTGAATCAATCAATCACCATTGTATATATACGTATATATATATATATATATATATATATATATATATATATATATATATATATATATATATATATATATATATATATATATATATATCTTAACAACTTGAATAGAATAATTGGTAGTGATATCAGTAAATTTGCAAATGACACAAAGATAGATTAAGTCAAATTTAGATGTCATCATCTTGCAGGCACATTTGGATTGGATGAGTGAGTGGACACACAGATAACAATTGTAGTTTAATATCAACAAATGCAAAATATTTAGAGGAAGCCCACACAGTAGGCACATAATACACTGTGAAGTTCTAGAAGTTACAGATGGTTCTGATCTCCATCAAGAAAAAAATAGATAAATTTTTAGCTGTTAAAACAGAGGTCCCCACATTATAAGAAGGATATATGTGTATTACAAAGAGTACAAAGGTGAATGGCCAAAAGGATATGGGTAATGAGTATTCCCTAAGAAACGAGATTGGAAGCAGCTGTTAAATTTGCTTTTATAAGACTCATGTACAAGTTAAAGGAAGGAACACTTGATAGAAGCCCACAAAAGTCTTGGCTGCGGCAAGTCGATGCTTCCTGCTGAGAGTCACTCAGTATAGGAAGGAAGCCTGCATGGAGACTGGCAAGACGTGACCACCACAGGTGACGTCGAGGATATTAATCCTTGGGTGGTGTCGTAGGGTAGGCGAGGCAACGTGCACCCCGGCGTATGCCCTCTATGATAGATTGATTGATTGATGATAGGTGGAAGTACATAGGTAAGTATAATTGAGTCTGCAACATATAGGGCTGATAGTTTCTTATAGCTTCCCTTATTTGATGTTCTTATGGTAAATCTTATTAATGTTGGCCTGATTCAACATTCAAAGTCGGTTATTTCTTTGTTAATTTGACTATCATTGTATCAGCTCATCCACAGGCCATCCAGGCAACGTTACCAAATAATTACCCCTCATCACACATTTATAAATGGAACAGTATGAAAAAATAAAAGTGGGTGTCTCCAAAAAGATCCAGTTGCGAATAATTGCCGTGCGAACAGACAAGGTTTGTTGTAGCCATTAGCAGAGTAAATAACTATGTAAACTCATTTCGTGCTACACAAGGATATTATATCTTAGAATCCTTGGTGCTACATTACCATTATTACTACTGTAATGGTGAGTATGAGGCTCTCTTACCCACATAGAATACTTGAAGTAGCCTACTAGTCTAGTCTCTGGGAACTGCACCTCCTTGGTTGGGTAGGTATGTGACAATCCTGCCTGCCATGTCCTAGCCTTCACTATACCTGCCGAAGCTTCTTTCTCAGGATCCAAGGCTTGTGTCGTGTCTTCACTGTGCACAGTTCAGCCGAGAGAGAGAATGCTGTCTAATTACCTTTTAGCGGGTTATTTGAATACGACCTCACAAAGCCACAGATAACTTATGCTAATCACCAGAGAAAATAAGGTGTGAGAAACACGACAAAAAACAACGCTTAGGTTGCGTACACGATGGACTGAAAAAAAAAATTAAGAAAACGTTTGCAGTGTTTATTTATTTTTTATATTTTTTTTTTTATTAAAACTAGTCACATAACACTTAAATATGTAGGAAATAACCAGAACAAAGAAAAAGAAAGATTATGTGTCTATTTGTTGGGACAGAGGGTGGACGTGGTTAATGAACATTGTGCTTATCTCAGTTTAATTTTCAGTACTTTTTCTATTCAGCTGTCCAAAAACTAGAATTTTTATGACTTTAAACTCATAGTTTAGGGAGTTCTGCTTTTTTTTATGTAATATGGGGAAATCTGGTCAGGGGGAAAAAACATAAAAATAAAAAGATGTCAGTCCCCATGTAGTAAATCGCAGATTGACTCACCTGACAAACTGCTTCCGAGGGCACAGCGGACGAAACCTAACTGCATACAACTCACCACCAGGGAAGAACAAAAAGATACCAGCAGGCCAGAAGTTATAAGAACACCCTGTTCAGCAACACGAACTGGCAACAACATAGCCCGGGGAACGACCTCTAACGATAACAACTACTGGCCAACTGCTAACTGTCTTAGGAATCTCACCGGCACCGCACAAGCGCACTGCCGCAGTGTTGCCAAATTGTAATGAACAATAAATCCTCAATTAAATTAATCACACAACATGTCCACATGATCTTAGGATCAACAAAATGAAACACACACACACCTGTAATTTTTGTCTTTAATATCCAATTCATGACTGCCACAAAATTGCAGGCATCATGGCTGCACTACAAAATCTCCTGGAAGAACAAATCCGTAAAGTGGAACAAAGTATTCGAAGTACGTAGAAGGTGTGAGGATTCCACGCATATTTGCCAAAGATCACAGTGATCCGTTTCATTGATGAAGAATTCCTCGAGAGGTACCAAGGATATTATAATCAAGGATGAAGTGATCAAATTAGCGAAATTGAGGAAAATGTTCATGCCGTCAGTGCACACTAGGGGGCAGCACCAGTGGAGAGTAGTGAAGGGGGGGGGGGACCCCTGGGCCAGGCCAGCTGTTGACGCCACACAGCGGCAACGCTCCACCAGCACCACCACATTCAAAATGTCCCCACACACAGCAACAACAAGGAACAGTTCTTGCTGCTTTTGTGGCGAAAATTGAGCAACTTGTCCACGGATGCGCCTTCATCTGTTCCCTAGAAACACTAGAAAGTATGTAGCTAGTGATAGATAATGATACATCAATAAATATGACACATTTAAATAAAAAGCCATTCTATATATCGGAGTATCTGCCTCACTGAGGAAACGTTAGATAAATATCGTTAAAACATTTACAAATCTAGCCTAACCTTATCCAGATTGCTCTAAAGGTTGTGACATAGGGACTGGTTTTATTGTTGAGTTGAATTTTATTGGCACTGACACACATTTCACTTGCAGACGAATGCAGTGGCTCCAAGGCAAGCTGACTGGAAAGACCACCACCCTGTTGTTACTACCATGGGCGAGGCGACACATGGAGCAGCGAGCCTTCCTCGCTGCTGCCTGCCTCCCTCCCGTTTAGCACATGGCGGAGTAGCAACAACACATTGTGGGCCCCATTCTGGCCAAAGATTCTCTAAGAATAATTATGTTATGTGAATGCAATGATTATTCTTGTCACAACATTGCAAGTATGAAATTCAATGCTTAGGAGGCATTAAAATTCTGTTTACAGTTTCAGAATTAATCTAGTCAATATGGCTATTGACTTTATGTAACCGATATTGCACAATAAAATATATTAATCTATATGTATATGTATCAATGTACCTATGAATGAGTACGACTATGAATGAATACGACTAATATAAGAAAAGGAGGGTGAAAAATTAAGCAAAACAATATAGCCATCACTTGTGAACACAGAGAAAATGGGTTCCATTCTCTATCTTTAGCCTCCGTCAGTGGCCACTGTGGCGCCATGATCTTTCCTCCACGGTATAATTCACGGCTTGGTATCCTTCTTAGAATCCTTAGATCCTTGGTAAAAATTTACCGACATGTGTTGGATGTGCGACCAGTTGCAGTTCCAACTTCCCCATCTGATGGCTCAAGTGAGATGTTAAGTGATAATTCAACCTTGAAAGAAACAGTGGAACCACTAGTGAGTGATCAAAGAGACGGGATAAGTACAGGACAGGAGAGTATCTGAGTCCACTGAAGAACACGAGACCTTTTGTGTGGATGGCTGATTATCTATAGGCCAGGCAGTTCCACAGTCTTTTCGTAAGTCAACAAACCAAAACGCTTCCCAAGTTGGTTGGCAATCGTACATAAGCCTCGCTTACCAAAGCATCGGAAAAGTTGGTACGTATGATTGGCCGTGGTTGGCAAGCATGAGTGACCATCAAACGTAAACAAACACACGTGTGTAGTACGTGTCTACACAGCCACAGCTATGGCCGGACGCGAGAAGTCATCCTCTCTCACTGATGAGCAAAAACAGACGCTTGTGGAGCTCATAACTACTCACCGAGTAGTGTTAGACAAGAGTGGTAACTATCTAATGATAGTAAAAAAAAAAAGAAGCATGGAATAAAATAACTGAAAGGTTTAACGCTGCTTATCCCATCGCCGAGCCCAAGACAGCTGAAGAGATCCTGGGAATACATTAAAAATAAGTAAGTCCATGAGCGTTAAATGATGTTATGAATCTACGGAATAATTCTAAGCAGCTAGCTGGTGAATGGGAAGAGGTTTACTACAATAACTGGATGAAGGATATTCAGTTCATCAAATAACCAGAGGGTAACAAGTTGATTCAACAATAATATAATTTGACGGCATTGAATTTGCTGGTCAAATGTTCCTTTCTTCATTCATAAATTTTTTAGTTAATGATAATTGTTCTTTCAGAGTCAAAATGGAAATTGCTAACTATGCAAAGAAAAAGAAAGGTACTGGTGGAGGGCCTCTTCCATTCCCACCTAAGTTTAGCCCAATGATTGAGGCTGCTGCTTTCCTAATACAAAATGAACTGGAGATGGCTGAACTCCAATATTACAGTATCTGCCGGGAGCTTCCAGGGCAGGCTGTGGAATCACCTCTGCCAGACGCATGTCTAGTCTTGCAGGAAGGAGAATATGGTAAGCAACATTTACAGTTGTGTTCTCCATTATGTGTTTATGTCTTATGTTATTGTATAGATTGATTGATCGAGTGGGTAAAAGAGCACCACTTAATTAACTAAAGATATATGGCACTATGACAAGAAAAATAGAACAGTGGTCTATGTCAGGGTTGTGGTTTGAGGGATGGAATGTGATTAAGGATGCTTGCTTGGGGAACACCATTATATTAGGTGATGAACATTTAGTTGTGTCAGGGGATGAGATGTCATGCAAACCTAATTAACCCACTGGTTTAGACTAGCAAGCTAAAATGGTATTTAAGGGGTTAATGATCTCGTAATACCCTTATCCCCAAACAGCATGTATAAATTTCTCCACTTTCTTGGAATTTGTTATTTTCATATGCATTGTTTTTTATTTTGTTCAGAAAAGTCCCTTTTCTTAAAGACTTTAGAATACAAAGTATAAATTTTGTTTTTCCTAGTATTTACATCATATTTAATTTTTGTGCAATACGTATGGTTCTATTTTCAGAATGGATTGAGGATCCTCAATCAATGGATCTTGGGGTTCCATCTAAAAGTAGCCAGGGTCCTACAACCAGTGGCCAGGGTCCTTCACCCAGTGGCCAGGGTCTTTCACTCAGTGGCCAGGGTCCATCACTCAGTGGCCAGGGTCCTTCACTCAGTGGCCAGGGTCTTTCATCCAATGGCCAGGGTTCTTCAACCATTAGCCAGCATGATGATGGCCACGGGCAGGACAGAGCAGCTACCAGGGCCATCTTCCATCAACTACTGAATAGAACTCCTGCCCAGGTCACTTCCACACCAGGCAGAGGAACAAAAAGGAAGAGGTTGGTGGCCAGTGTCCTTAAGTCCCTGAGGGTATCTGAAGAACGTATCAACCAGTGGAAATGCTAAAAAAAAAACATAAGAAGGAGACGGAGGTGCTTCATAGCCAAAAAAAAATGTTTGATAGCATTTTTAGTTTAGTTTCTAGATTAGCAGGAGATTATGAAAACATCTTCACTACTAATAAGTAAGTTTATTTATTAACAAATATATATTTTCATAGAGAAAAGCTTATATTATTGTACTTAGATTTTATTATATGGCAGATTGGCTTGGCTCACGGCGTTATGGACTCTCTCAACACGAGTAATTGATGTTGTTGATACCTTTATTTAAAAAATTATCATTTAAGATATCTTGTCTACATACATGGAAGATGCTACACTAATTGATATAATTTTATAACTTCATTAACCATATTACAGACTGGTAATAGATTCTATTTAAATCCTCATGTAATGTGTCTGTATATTTTTCTGTATTCCCATTTCTTGCACTAGAACCATCTTTGAATTACAGCATCCCTCACTTGTGTGTCATCCACGGCTTGATTGACTCCATCTCCAAGTAATTCATTGTTACCCATGCCATCTTCCTGTGGATGAACTTCATCTAAGAGGGCAACCCTTTTTTGTGACGGGAATATTGTGAAGGATCACACACACCATCACAATTATTTTGGTATTTGGAAACTTAGTACAGATGGGTATACCTAAGTATGCAAACCTTTGCAATACACCAAAATGCTCTCTCCACACAGTTTCTTGTTTGTGCATGGGAAACATTGTAGTGTCTCTCATTTCTTGGGTTCATTATTGCTATTAATAAATACTCCCAACAAGGATACCAACTGTCTCCCAATAAATACAGGCCTCTATAATTTCCCTGCTCTAGCATGTGACAAACATGAGAATTATCAAATATTCTTGCATCGTGAATGCTTCCTGGCCAGCTTGCGACAGTATGCAGGAACTTAAGCTCTGAATCATAGATACCTTGAACATTTGATGAGTAAAACCCTTTTTGGCATCTGTACATCTCAACATCTTCACCATCAGGACTTTGTATTAGGGTATGGGTTCCATCTGCACATTTCATTACACCTGGGATATTAGCAATGTTATAAAATTTCTGGGCTAATTGATGTGCTTCCTCAGGTTGAGGAAACTTAATGTTATCAGGTGCCATGTATGCCAATAGTTGAACAACCTCTCCAACTGCCCTGCAGGCTGATGACTTGGCTATGTCTATGCAGTCTGCTACAGGGAGAAGTAAATCACCTGTAGCCAAGTATCTCAGGATTATAAGCATCTTGAGATGCAGAGGAATGCCACATCCTGTTGGGAGGAAATCAGAAATATTATGGCAAAACGTAAAATTTTTTATTCAAAATCACCCATACTCAGTACGCGTGTGTGTGTGTGTGTGTGTGTGTGTGTGTGTGTGTGTGTGTGTATATATATATATATATATATATATATATATATATATATATATATATATATATATATATATATATAATATATACAGTGGTACCTCTTGATTCAAACTTTTAAAGTTCTTTATGGCTGTTTGAATTGCAAAAAATTCGAATTATGAAGCAATTTTTACTATTGAAATTAATGTAAAAACATTTAATCCATTCCATTTGATTTTAAGTTAAAAAAAAAAATACTACACTCAACCCCTTGTTTTCCCCTCATCTCATCATAATTCATAGATATCCTTTGCATTTTGAGAGTACAAAGTAAACATAGACATGAAATGCATAAAAAATAGATACAATAAATATAAGAAAGAAGGCATAACAAAAAACTTATTTACTTCAGTGTGAAACTCTCGAGTCCTGATGGAGACTAGACAAGCCTCCCCCGGGTCCCCGCCTCCCTCCCATGCACTGAATACAGGAACAGATAGCTAGTATTCCTCCCTTCTCCCTCCCTCCGTCCTTATCCTCACCCATTCGATACGCAAACAGACCAATTAGTCCGCCTCCTCTCCCCCCACTCTCTCCCTCCTCCAGCCACTCACCATCCTCTCTCCCTCTTCCCCCCTCTCTCTCTTTCTTATCAAGTCATTTGCAACAGGAATTATTTCAAGAAAAGTATAAATTATTGTACAAAACTGCAAATTATTGTATTATCGTAGTTTGCACAAATGACAATGATATTTAACAATTCATTCTTCATTGGTTGTTTAAAGTGTTCAATATATCTTCCTTAGTAAATAAGTTTGCCAGTGACCAGAGAAGAAGCTGCATTGAATGGGGTGGTAGGTAGGAGGTAATCAGGGTTGGGCCGGAGTATCCAAGGCAACTAGGGGCCAGAGTGACTTGAAAGCCGTTCACGGCGAAGTACAAACGAGACCGGTCAACTGGCAGGAAGGCACATCGGCCGCCACGTGTTTTTTTTTTTTGTTTGTTTGTTTTTTTGTTCAACTTGTGAAGCTGCGTTCGGATTGAAGGTCAAAATTTGTTCGCAAATGTGTTCGGATTGGGAAGTGTTCAAGTCAAAGGGTGTTTGAATCAAGAGGTACCACTATATATATATATATAATATATATATATATATATAATATATATATATATATATATATATAATATAAGATATTAGAGATAGAATATATATATATATATATATATATATACATATATGTAAAATGGTAAACCTAATATGCCTCTCTGGTTTGCTGTTATCTATCATCTAAATTTTTTTCTCTCCAACAGATGGCTTGGTTGAGGGTCCTTAAGTACACAATGGTAAAGTTTCACAAATGTACAGTTATATAAAAGTCTAAGTATTGGTTCATATTATTGAATATTCAGTATACACTATACTTTCTTCCAGCTCTTTATACTTATTATGTACAAGTAATGTTTACTGTAATATATACAATAATTACCACAAGTACTTCAAGTTGTATATAATGCAATCATTTATAACTATGTTGGTATCTGTGTTTATGTTATTTCAATGTTTGTTCAAAATTATTTTTTCATTTCATGCTATATTACATTTAATGGTATTGGAGCCACTGCCAAGGATTCCAACCATGATCACCAGCTGCATCCACCTGCTGAGGACTTTGGGGTGGATACATCAGCAGAGGACTCTTTGCTTCAGACCAATTTTGCAGGAGGTATGAGATATCATCTATTTCGAGGGTATATCTTCAAAGAAGGGGGAGGTTAGAGATGGTCAAGGTAGCCAACATACTTCTTCAAATTCAGACTCATCAACACCAGTATCTTAGTTTCCTGGGGCCAATAAAAGGAGATAATAGCTTGCTCTTCCTGTATAGGGATCAGTTGCATACCAAGGTCATATCACTGAAACAAGCAGGATGGCCTGAGGAAAATTATGCTATTCCTTTCTTGTATCCTTTTTTCACTGCGGAAAGAAATTTATGTCTTCAGCTGAATGTACCTATTTGATTATTCAAGTCTAATATCTGTTTCAGGAGAGGGGACACCCCAACTGCTCGCTCTGGGTTTTAAATAAGTTTTTCTTTCTCTAGTCTTTGTCTGAATAAACATAACCTGCAAGGACATCTTCAGCCCCCTCTCTCAGTCCTTTTTCTTGCTTCCTATGACCACATGGAAAAAATAGAGAAAATGGTTCAAGTCCTCTCATTCCAACCTGTTTCATTATCTCTTATGACACACAGGAAAGCATAGTAAAATTTTTATTTCCCTAACCACTAACCACCGCATCAGACACCCCTGCAGTTGTGTTCCATCCAGCAAGTCAGTACCATTCACCTCATATATATATATGACTTAAAATTTTGTATACTATTAAATGGAAAAATAGAGGGCAATTTACTAAATCTCTATGAAAAAATAGGAGATTGCTGAAACTAAAATGAAATCATGGAGAGTTTAGTGATATTTTTTTTTGTTCAAAGGTTATCATTGCAACTGACAACAAATACAAAGGTTAATAACATGTAAGTAAGTAAGGATGTTCCATCCTTGCACCGATGCTGTGTATATTGGCTTAAGAAACCACCTTGTTTTGCCATTTCACGGCTATCCTCTCTTGTGTGGGTGATGGCTACCAAGCTTCCTTGGGCATATGTTTGCATCCCTGTGTGTTAAGCTTAATTTTAATTGCCTGTGTGACCTTGCCATGAGCAAGCACATTTGATGTTAATTTGTGGTGCATGTACTAAGATATTTATGGGACGATGTTTATTTATCTATAGTTGGATATCATTCAATGTATTTGTATGTTGCCCTCTGATTTTTATTTTTAATTTAATTTCTTTTCTTTATTCTTGGTCTTACTTTTTACATCAGGAAAATGTCTATTTATCTATCTATCTATCTATCTATCTATCTATCTATCTATCTATCTATCTATCTATCTACATATGAAGCCCGTTTCCCCTATAAAATGAGGATAGCTCAGGCAAGAGACTATAAGGAGTTTATATAGTCTTTTATCCCTATCTGTTGTGCCTAATCTTGAATAGTTCTACAGAGGAACAGATCCTCTGATTTTAAAAAACCCAGTGAGGGGGTTGGGGATCCCCTCCTCTAAATAACTACATTGGAAACACATTGGGCTCACTGTTGAAGGAGGGGAGTAAGTAAATAATTTCCCAAAAGGCCTGAAGTTGTGCCTTGCCTGGGCTACCCACTTTTTACAGTTGGAAAAAACAATTGGTGTATAGATTAATAAATAGATAGATATTTGAATAATTTGTTAGATATTGAATTTTCTCTTTTAAAGTTCATCTTTGTATTATCTTATTATAATATGTCCTTTGGAATATTATAAGAAATTTGTACAGCATAGTCTGAGGGTTTGAATATTTGGGAGCCATGAACATTGTTATGTACAGGATTTACATCAGAAGAATGTTGCATGTTTATGCCTTATGTTTGATGTTATGCTGATTGGATCCTTTGCACTGCTTGAATGTTATCTTTAACTGTGTGGGAATTGTGCTCAATTGTTCATATTTTATGTCCTACATTGATGGATTACGCATCATGCTTATTGGACCCTTTGAGATTATGCCTGGATGTGATCTTAAAAAGGTATGGGAATTATTGTGCTGGGTTGCTGTAATGGTGGGAATAACTTGTTTTCTTTTGCATGTGGGTATATTTCATATGTTTTTCCTTGTGGTGGGGGGAACAAGAATTTATTCTCTCTCTCTCTCTCTCTCTCTCTCTCTCTCTCTCTCTCTCTCTCTCTCTCTCTCTCTCTCTCTCTCTCTCTCTCTCTCTCTCTCTCTCTCTCTCTTTTTTTTTTTTTTATTTAAACATAGGTATGACATAGTGAATTATACACATATGTGAGACATATTGAAATAAACATGGAAGGGAGATTGTCTCTAGCTAAAGAAGACCTCTGTCGTGAGGCTTCTATTCAAAAGCTACACCCATGTCTTGGCATTATCTCTATCAGGCATTTTGACTACACTGTCGCTATCAAACATGGTATAGTCACAAGCCCCATCACTATCAGGCACTATTTCACGAACGGGGTTGGAGGAAAAACAATAAACACTGCACTGTCACTGTCAGGGAAAGCTACAAATGACACTAGATATTGTCAGGGTGGTCGGGATCGTAGCCAGGTATGGGCGGCTACCTTCACCTGCTCTCTCTCTCTCTCTCTCTCTCTCTCTCTCTCTCTCTCTAGAATTGTCAAAAGTGGAGAGAAGGTGGAGGAAAGTCTATGTGTATGGAGGAGTGTGGAGATAACTTTTGGATGAAAATATGGAGGAAAGAAGAAAGGTGGAGAAAAAAGATAGGAATAGAATAAAGTCGGTGCTTTTAGAGTGTAATGTTTTAAAAGTACTAGTCTGATTATGATGGGCAAGTGTTAGGATAGTCAAAAGTGGAGTAAGGGTGGAGGAAAGTTTATTTGGATAGAGGAGTGTGGAGTTAACTTTTGGAGGGAGATAAAGAGGAAAAAAAAAAAAATACCAGAGAAAATACTACCACCACTACTGCTTCTATTGTCGTTATTTTTAAGGAATCTATTTGGTAAGTACATTTTGAAATAGGTGGGACAAAAAATGGGAAAAATATGTATCATGATTTATTACTCTTTTACCCAGTTGTATCCCTTTTGTTTCAATAAATTATTTCAATAGATAACTACTTTGAATGAATAAAGCCCTTTGAAACAATGGAGAGAGAGAGAGAGAGAGAGAGAGAGAGAGAGAGAGAGAGAGAGAGAGAGAGAGAGAGATTTGATTTGATTAATTTATTGCGCATATGCGTCAAACAAATACTATTAATAAATCAACATGTACCTTCAAGCGAAACAAAGCGAAAAGAACGAAACAAGTGACAAAACAGTGAAAAAAAACTATTAACAAATTAAAACCATTAAATAAGAGGCGGAAATAAGAATCCACACACTAGAAAAAATTAAAACAGCAATTAAACGAGTAATTGAACAAGAGCGAAAATAATACCCTTAAAAAAAGGGCGGAAGCAAAAATAAGCCACCGCGAAAAACTGAGAAGATGAAAAAGGCGAATTGTTAACCAGTATTAATGACCTTCAATAGTTGGTTAGCCTCTTCCCTGACACAACACCCTGACTTATGATTTGCTGTTTGGAGAGAGAGAGAGAGAGAGAGAGAGAGAGAGAGAGAGAGAGAGAGAGAGAGAGAGAGAGAGAGAGAGAGAGAGAGAGAGAGAGAGAGAGAGAGAGAGAGAGAGTTTGTTTTATCAATTTATTGCGCACAGAGACGTGCGGCAGACTATACAAAGACACATGAACAAATACATATGCAGGACAAAATAAGTATGTCAGACGATTCTGCCACAAGGGC
The DNA here is from genome assembly GCA_020233015.1 of Callinectes sapidus. Classification (NCBI taxonomy): domain Eukaryota; kingdom Metazoa; phylum Arthropoda; class Malacostraca; order Decapoda; family Portunidae; genus Callinectes; species Callinectes sapidus. The sequence goes on from CM035190.1 coordinate 12,495,247, forward strand.
AAATAAATTATACTGAGGGCAGATTCACTGAACACAATAATTAAATAGAAGCATTGATATATACATTAAAAAACACGAGGGATGCAACAACTGATTGAATAGGAGTGTTTACAAAAGTAGTAAAAGAAAAATAGAAAGAAAAAAAAAAAAAAAAAAAAAAAAAGGGGGGCAATATATATCTGGTGATATATAAATTCCAAAAGTGAAAGTGTGAGGGCACAAGTATATATGAGTTTAGCTCATACTAAGGTAACATCCGCCAAACTGTGGGTGGCGGGTCAGGATGAGGTCCAGGTGGTCATCCTGCAGCAGATGTTGACACACGGCCAGGAGAGGCTGCCCGCGCGGAAGCAGGTCCCCCACAGTAGGAA
>CM035190.1:12655612-12671495 GCA_020233015.1 Callinectes sapidus
TATATATATATATATATATATATATATATATATATACACACACACACACACACACACACACACACACACACTCACACATAGATAGATAGATAGATAGATAGATAGATAGATAGATAGATATAGAGAGAGAGAAAAAAAAAGAAAAGGGAGATGTGGAGCAAAAATACTATAAAATCACCGAGAGCAAACACTCTCTCACACCTATGTTGTACATGTCTCCCCCAAGGTTGTGTTTATTTACGTTTACAAAAGTGCCGGTAAAATTCCCTCATCCCCCACAGTTTATAGTTTACCTCGCTTCCATTTACAGTCGACACTTCTCGGCGTACACCAACACAATTACCTCTTTGGCTGCTGTGTTTTTACTTATTACTACAATATTCAAACTTAACAAAATAACTTCGTGTATGTTAAGATATGAGAGGAAGGTAGGAAGGTCATGTTAAACACAATCATCTTTCATTATGTATACTTCTCAGGGTGCAAAGAAATACATCTTTAGAATTTACCAGTAAAAGGCATGACGGCTTCTACACATTATCAACCGAGATTTCACTAATTCAAGAGATCACCGCGATATGTAAGAGAAAGAAGAGCTCGCGGTGGCGGCATTTGGCTGAACACCGAAGAAAATAATGCGTATACAAGTAGTTTACACTGAATTGTTTGTCATATGAAAGTAAAAATGACAGTAAGTGACGGATGAGCTATGATAACACTCAGATCACCCATTGCTTCTTCAAATAAAGGACGAACAGGCGTGGTTTATACTAACTTGTATGTATTATGAAAGGAAAAATGTAGATAAATGAAGGATAAGCCAAGGCAACACACACACACGTCCTTCAGTCATGTCAAAGGTTAGTAAATTAAAGTACCAAAGAGGCATGCACGGCTAAGACAAATTTGGATGTACCAGAAGAAGAACTCAAATACGTGAAGAATAAGACACGGTGATACACAAGTCCTTCCTTCAGAATACGCGTTACGGCTTGCAAAAGAGAGAGAGAGAGAGAGAGAGAGAGAGAGAGAGAGAGAGAGAGAGAGAGAGAGAGAGAGAGAGAGAGAGAGAGAGAGAGAGAGAGAGAGAGAGAGAGAGAGAGAGAGAGAGACTAAATTCTTATCCATCTTGGAATAAAATAAGAGGTGCAAAGATGGAAAGAAAAAAAAAAAAAAAAAAACGAAAGAAGACAAAGCCCCACGAAGAAGAAAAAAGAACGAAAGACTAATCTTACAATTTATCTGATCCAATTCCTTATATGACACACAATATTAGCATTACCCACACCAAGGTTCAGAGAGAAACGTAAAATATATAACTAAAATTCTACCAATCTGCAAGGGGCTTGGCAAATTAGTGGTCTTTTTTTATTTTCATTGTTTTTCCCCTTTGGCCAACTTCCCCCTCTCACACATAAAAGAAAAGAAAAACAAAAAAGGGGGGAAAAACGTTAAGTGGAAGCGAATCCCAGCTTACTACTACACCGGCCGTACATTTTTCAAGCTTTGCAAGAAACACAAAGTTACTCTTGATGCCTCGGGTTATTAAAGGAGACGTGCCACCCTCTACTCAAACCTTCCTATTGACCGACCATTTTCACCACACTGCCACGCCGCCAGACACGCTGAACCCCGGCGCTGGACTGATCGTGGGTTCCTTGAAAGCCACCACGTGTTAGGAGAGCCCGTTGGCAATACTTCACTTAACATGATGGGTTTCCTGTGCCCCCCCCCCCCCCTCCCCCCCCCCTCTCTCTCTCTCTCTGTGTGTGTGTGTGTGTGTGTGTGTGTGTGTGTGTGTGTGTGTGTGTGTTGAATAAAGATGACTTCCCAACACCATATTTAACTATAAAAATCATTAAATTCTTTGATAGTGAACAAGTGCGTATCTGTTAGTGAGTGTTTCAAGTCAGAGGGAACGGATGGGCGAATGAGTGGTTGGTGATTTCTTACTTCAACAACTTCAGTAATTTAACATATAAAGAGAGAACTAAGTACAATACACACGATGTCAAAATTCATGCAAGTAATTACGGACACTTTTAATGAAAACTGCATAAGTCCAAGCGCTTAAGTATCATCTGGTTGCAGCGGCAGAGCTCAGTCCAGTCTACTTCCTTAATATTTTATGGTAATCATATTGTATCTCCACTCCACCCCGTAACTCTTGCCCTGGATGACTCTGTCCGCTTTAATTTAGGGTAGAAAGTTACAGAAGCTTCCCATAATGCCTGTCACGTTAGGGATGTGGAAAGTAATCTAGTTCATACATTAAACATAATTTGTGAACACGTGAATGTGATGCTTTCTCAACGCAAAATAATATTCTGGTTATTTTTTTTTTCCATATATAGGAGAGGTTCTGAGTAAGGGCGAACAATGTCTACTGAAGTGATAGTGCCAAAACAGAACAATCAAGAGGGATTATCCAAAATTTGTGGTGTAGTGGAAAAATAAAGTTGTAGAAGCATAACGTAACTTCCAATTCTTCATCATTATTTGTACACCAATATTTCCTCATCACGACAGAGCCATTCCTTTAGCAGCGCCAACACTGTTAACGTAATCAAGGCAGGATAAGCATATTTCCACCACGATAACTCGCTTCTCTGCCTCCACACGGTCAGAGGAAGGAAAAAACACATGCATATTTCGCTGCATACTGATTGACCGATTACCAAATTCTAGAAAAAAAATAAAGAAAAGAACGTGTGTGATGATGTAGATGGTGCCTGTTTAGAAAAAAAAAATGCTAATAGATGCAAATATCAAGAGGGTCAAAAGTGTGTTTAAATTACATGTTTGATTTAGGAAGGATTTTTTTTTCGTGTGTGTGTGTGTGTGTGTGTGTGTGTGTGTGTGTGTGTGTGTGTGTGTGTGTGTGTGTGTGTGTGTGTGTGTGTGTGTGTGTCTGTGTGTGCGTGCGTACGTGCCTGCGTGCCTGCATGTGTGTGTGTGTGTGTGTGTGTGTGTGTGTGTGTGTGTGTGTGTGTGTGTGTGTGTGTGTGTGTCTGTGTGTGCGTGCGTACGTGCCTGCGTGCCTGCATGTGTGTGTGTGTGTGTGTGTGTGTGTGTGTGTGTGTGTGTGTGTGTGTGTGTGTGTGTGTGTGTAGCATTATGAGATGCTTTTTTACGCAAATGGGGCAAGCTGGCCAAGGACAACATAAGATAATAAAAAGCCCACCAATTTGGCAGCTCCCTTACAGGTCCAAAAGAGTTAAGCAAAGGGTAGGGATAAATGTTTTGAAACCTTTTTTCTTAATCAAATAAAGTCAAGTCATAGGAACTTGAAAATGTATACAGAAGCAGGTAAGGATTTCCAGAGTTCACCAGTTTACCAGTTTACCAGTTTGGCTATCATGAAGAAAAAACGAAAAAGCGAAATGAAAATGAAATGATAAAATGTGTATCTTGAATCCTTAGAAAAAATATCCTAAACAAATGAACATGTACTGTATAATATTATGCATCGCAATGAACGATACAAACATAAATAAATAAATCTACGTTGCAGACACGATGAATTTTGCCTCATGCCTACAGAATAAAAGACTAAAATATAGAAATGGATAGATAGAATAAATAAATAGACAGATTGATTAACAGATTGAATGACTGATAGACAGACATATATACAGACAAATTAATTAAGAAGTAAAAATTAACAATCAAGCAATAATCATATTAAATAAAAAATACAACAAAAAACAAATACAAGAAAAAAATAAAGAAAAAAGGACAACAACACTCGCTATATCCTTCCCAATACAACCCAACACAATACAATACGAGAATTGGATTACTCAATACATTAGGCCACTGATGTTTTGCAACTACACTTTCTATTCCTTTTCTCTCTTTTTTACCCTTCTTTTTCCTGTCAGTGATGTTTCTGAAGGGGTAGCTAAAAATAAACTCGGTTATTTTTGACTCCCCTCGCACTAACCACCCTCCACCTCTGCTTCCACCTCTTCCCCCTCTTCCGCTTGCCCCCTCCCCCCAAACTCCCCTGGGTGAAGAGCCTCGGGCGTTATATTATGTTTGGTCTGCTGGCTCTGCTTTCCCTTAGCTGAGAGAGAGAGAGAGAGAGAGAGAGAGAGAGAGAGAGAGAGAGAGAGAGAGAGAGAGAGAGAGAGAGAGAGAGAGAGAGAGAGAGAGAGAGCAGAGAGGGAGAGAGAGAGAGAGAGAGAGAGAGAGAGAGAGAGTTACATTTTTTTTCGCAATTTATGACTTCATTAAAACAAATATCAACATAACCAGCAACTGATAATTCCCTAGTGTCTTTGGAAATCATATTGTAAGTTTCTATTGGAGACCTTCTTTCAGCTTGGGATGGTGCAGATGTGAGGTTCATGTTTGATCACAATGCGTTGGCTCACTGTGGGTGCCCTGGTCTAGAATCTCACAAGGCCAGGTCCACTCACTCCCGCGTCATAAGCCCCGCGAAAATAGGCAATGTTGTGATTATTAGGGATCTTTTTTGGCAAGCGTCTAAACTTAGGGTGTTTATATATACATACACACACGCACACACGCACACACGCACACGCACACGCACACACACACACACACACACACATCCGGTGACTGGTGCTTTCGTTAACTTTGCTTATTGTTTCAGCACGGCGGCTCGGGAGACTGAGGATGCCGAAAGGAGGCGACCCATTATGTCCACTGGGCTTCCATCCCCAGACCCGCTGGCCCAACAGGTGCAAACGCTGCTTCAGGTGAGTTACTGCTTCCTGTCTTTTAGCTATTTCATTGATGCCTACTTTTTTTTTTTGCCCCAGCGATCATCTACATCTTTTTGAATATTCATTGTATTACAGATCTAAGAAATTCCTCCTCCACATGGAAATCAGGGGAAAAAAAGATCAAATAAGCTATTTTTTGGTGGGTCAATGCAAATTATTCTTTTATTTTTGTAGAGTGGACAATTAAATAGTTTTGTAGGCTCCGGCTCGAAAAAATTGCCCGCCAGTACACACACACACACACACACACACACATTTTTTTTTTTTTTCTGTGTTCAAGGAAACTCTTACACAACGCTGTGAATGAAGAGGAAAGATAGTCTTAGCAGGATACAAGTGTTCTATTGCTCACTCCTGATACCCGCCCATAAGGCAGTTCTCCGGATTGAACATTAAGAAAGGAAGCTACAGGAAGGTGTCAGAGCTACACAGTGGAGTTCCTACGTCTGGACTTGCCTCTGAGTTGTCTCCTTTAGTGTCTGGCACCTTCAGTGTTTTGTTTTTCCTCTACTAGTTTTTGTTGGTGTTGGTCAGAACCTTTCTTACATAAGGAAGGAGATCTATAGAGACATTTTGGTTTTTGTCCTTAAGTTCAATAGTGCCTTATTTCTTTTACTTCTATGTTGGTTCTTTGCTATATCTCAAACAAAAAATTCTCTATATAGACAGAAAAATAATGAAAATATGTGTTTACTTTTCACGTCTAGGGTACAGTGCTATTCAAAAGACTGCACTACATATTAAAGTCTTTAAAATCTCTTCTATGTACGCGCAATATCCAGAGCAATTCTGATCCTGTGAATATTAATGGGTAACAGACTTAATTGTAATAGCTTGAAGATCATGTAAACATTGCAGGGACTGGAAGTATGAGGTTAATTCTTGCAATTTGACAGTTTTGCCGAAAGTCACCTACCACTACTTTTTAAGGCCTTTGAATACACAATACTGTACTCACTCACTTCCCGTCTTGTCCTGGTCGAGTGTGTTACGTCTACCAACTCTACGTAGCAACCTCTGCCTCTCATCATGCCTGGAAGGAAGATCACTGACATTTAGTACAATTATTGGATTCCATATCCTCGCTTCCATCATCTCTGTTTGTGCTTTAACTTTTCCCTACGAGCTTTACTGTTTCAAAAGTAGCGCATGAAAACAAGAGTCATTCAGTACACTATCTTTACTTCCTCTATAGGTGAACTGTGAAACACTTTGTTTCTTTTTCTTCTCATTCCTACAACCTGATCTGTTTGAAAGAAAGAGTTGAAAGACGCTTGAGATGCTACACTTGCCAGCTTTCTGGAATATCCTTCTCTATCTATCTATTCTTAGGGCACCATGAAGAATGAGATTTTTGTATATTAGTTTCTTGCTCATTTTTGGGGGGCTGACCAAACTCTCTAATTCCGACAACAATGCCGATAGTTTATACGAATACTTTATATTCCAAATGGCTGTGCTTAACCTAACGTAACTTTGCCTAATTCTTGTGCGTTGTCTAGAGCCCATAACTCGTTAGAGAAAGGAAAAATGTAAAATGTTTATACGAATGCCTAACATCTAAAAAGCTGTGTTTTTTTTAATGTTTATACAGTGATCAGTGTTATTTACATCACACAAGTTTAATCCTGTGAATATACAATGAATGAAGCCATAAACCTATGATGCTTTGCCTTTTGAAGCTTTGGCGCGAAATTCCATTGGAGTGATTAGTTCCCTTCCCCCCCCCCCCCTCTCTCTCTCTCTCTCTCTCTCTCTCTCTCTCTGTGTGTGTATGTGTGTGTGTGTGTGTGTGTAATGATAATTTACAGTTTATTGGGAAATGCAGCCTACAATTTCAGCTGAAGATCTACATGTTATCATACCTATACATATCCTTATGTTCTAGTATTCATATTTTTTAAGTTTACCCAATCGCATCTGACATCCCGATGCGTGGCTGCTAGATAGCACCAACAAGCCTAGTGGTCTAGGCCCCGGGGTGATCAGGCTACCCAGTGCATTTTTATTTTTAATTCGGAGTGGACAGAGGCGACACACTTGAATGGAAGTCATGTCCAAATGACTTCTATCTGACCGGGGAATAGAACCCGGGCTCTCCCGATCGTGAGTCTGGCGTGCTACCACTGCACCACCAGGTGTGTGTGTGTGTGTGTGTGTGTGTGTGTGATCCTTTATCTATCTGTCTGTTTGTCTGTCACTTTGCTTTTCTGCTCTGTCTATCAGTTTGTTTGTCTGTCTGTCTGTCTGTTTGCTTGGTTATCTTTCTGCTTGTTTATCTGTTCATCTACTTGTCAACTCATGTGTCCTTCTCATTGTCTCCGTACGTCTCATTTCTTTTTATCTGTATTCGTCCGTATGTTTGCTTCTATGTACGTAACTTTGTCTGTCTATTTGACTGTTTCTAACTATTAAAGCCTAATTGTTTATCGGCCTGTCTGTTGGTCTCTGTCTGTCTTTATTGGTTTACCTGTTTGTGTTTGTCTACCTGGCTGTTTTCGTCAGTCTATCTGTCTGTACATGTCTTTTGTCTTCTTATCTACTCACTCCACAGTACTTGTACAAAGTTAAGGATAGAGAACAGTACTTGTTTCTTGTAGTTGGAATATTCTACTGATCGATGCAAATACGATTAGAAAATACAGTAGAAGAATGAATAAGCAATTTAAAAAAAATGGGAGACTCAATAAGAAAACACAAACGAACAAGTAAATAATACGTCAACTCGCACGAAATTCTGAGGTCTAAATAAGTTAAGACATGCACGTGTGATGAAATTAAAAGTGATGGTGAGGAATAGAAAATGATTGCGGAGGAATGAATGAAATTAATTAAAGGGAAGAAAAAGAAAAGTCCACCCAATTACTGCATAATTAAAAGTCTTAGAGAGAGAGAGAGAGAGAGAGAGAGAGAGAGAGAGAGAGAGAGAGAGAGAGAGCAGTCAGTCAACACGACCCTCAGACTGTACCTTAATAACACGGCTGGCAGCGACGACACGAAAAATCCAACACACATAATATCACAGGTTCTGAATGGCGGAGCGTCCTCTCAGCACCACCCTCGCCAAGGACACGTCTGCTTTGGACACCCGCCAAACACTACACGCCGCTCCATGGGAAGAGAGCCTATTCATAACACTCGAAGCCTCAGGGAGCATCAAGGAAAGCATCGAACACTCTAACACTCCCCCTCCCTCTCCCCGGCCATCCTTGCATCTCATCCTCACTTTACTGCCTCTATTATCATTATGTTTCCTTGTCGTTCACTAGTTTTCCTATCATATGTCTACTTTTTCTACTCTTTATTGTTATTATTTTGCTGTCATCCACTACTTCTGCTAAAATTCGTCTCTTCTTTTCCAGCCTCTATCGTCATTATTTTCCTGTCATCCAGTGCTTCTTCTACCATGCACCTCTTCCTTTCTAGCCTCTAATGTCATTGTTTTCCTGTCATTCACTACTTCTGCTAACATCCATCTCTTCCTTTCCAGTCTCTACTGTCATTGTTTTCCTGTCATTCACTACTGCTAACATCCATCTCTTCTTTTCCAGTCTCTAGTGTCATTGTTTTCCTGTCATTCACTTCTGCTACCATGCACCTCCTATTTTCCAGCCTCTATTGTCATTGTTTTCCTTTCTTCCACCATGTCTGCTAAAATCCACCTCTGTTTTTCCAGCAGCTACTAAAATTATCTTCTATTACAATCCACTTCTTGTTTTCAAATCTCTAATGACGTCAAATTCACCTGCGATCCACCATCTCCTCTTCCAATCTCTACTAACACTACCAGCTCCGATCTACTCCTATTCTAGTTTCTTCTACCACCTTCAGATCTCATCCACTTCTCTTATTCAAGTCTCCACCACCACCACTTCCAGTCACCACCCTCCTCTTCCATCATCTGCCACCACCAAACCTTGCACCCACTCCTCCTACAGCCTACACCAGCAACTCCTTCCACCAATCACCCTGCACTCTTGAGGTCATAACAATAAACTCCCTGAACTTTGCAGCCACCAATAAAGGGACGCCCGAAAGAACTCTGTACCTCGAACACAACACACCAAGCCATTGTCCCTTTTGTGGAATGATGCCCCGATAATAGGGCTAAAAAAGGAGCCTCGATGTGAATGAACGTCTTACGAGAGTTTCCTGTTATAGATGGAAAAAATATATTCTTTATTGCTGTGGCCTTTGAATATGCAAAAGGCGAAGAGGCATTTGTGCTGATGCCAAAATAACGAGGACTCATGGAGACAAAAGTAACTCGTTTCCATTAACCGTTAACAATCTTAATTATGCGAGGAAGGTGAACAATGTGAGATATTCTACACTAATAAAATGCATCTAGCCTCCTTAGTAAAGACCTCGCCGCCAACAAGGACGAGATGACACAAAAAGCTTCTCCCGAGAAAGACGTGTTGTGTCTCTGACTCTCGTTAGAACCTGAACCTTATGCTCTGGAATTTCCCAGAACATAGATCCTTGTCTTTCCTTGGTGAGGAAGTCTGTTTGTCCGGGTTTTCTTACCAGTGCCTAATTCTGTACGTTTGGGGAAGCTAAGGAAAAAATGGAAATTAATTATTTAACTTCAAATTTAGATTTTAATTGGCCCTGCTATCCTGGTGCGAAGACTCCTCTCACAACGAGTAGTGTTTATTAATCTCTAAGCAACGGTTCAGCCACACTACTAAATCCATTCATTGTAATCCTAACGGTTACCAGGGACGGATTTTATTTTTCAAATATATATACACAGACTCCTTACGTAGTTCTTACACATGAACCTTTCCACCAATAAGGAGGCAGGCAGTTCTTTATTCACTGCTCATTACCTTCTAATCCTTCCACTACAAAACAATTTATCCCAATTATCACCTGCACCTTTTTAAATGCATTCATGTAGTAGGTTACAGTTTCATGAATAATTTTGTAGCTTAAAAACATAAGATTTAATATTTCCTATTCTCTCTTTCCTTGAATTCATACAAATATATTTTTTCTAGTTGGCTCTATGCTAGTAAAGATCGACCACAACACTAAAAAAAAAAAAGTGAGATCTAGTGAGTTATGTTACCGTAAACCAAAAACGGATAGAAAAGTTAGCCGTTGTGGAGCCTGTCAGTGCAGAACAGAAAGGGAAATATTGTGAGGTAGATTTTCCCTCTTTCTGGGAACGTGATCATTTTAATCTCATTCAAGCCTATTTTTATCCACTTTTCACCAGTTCTGACCATAAAAGCACTGCAAAAACCTTTCCTTTCCCTGTCTTCACTGGAAGCTAATGGTAAGAGTTAGTGGCCATTACGTGCAACATTAAAAGTCTCATAACCTGCCCTTAGTTTTTCTTCATTTAAATTGCTCTAATCTACTCATCAGATAGGTAAACTAATAACACTTTCGAAGATTAGAGAACAAGAGATAAAACTGAGGGAAAGCTAAACACAGGCGTCTTTCCTCTACCTTGATTAACACACGTTGTTTAAGATACTTTCCTTTAACATAGAAAAAAAGAAGAAAAATGTGTGTGTGTGTGTGTGTGTGTGTGTGTGTGTGTGTGTGTGTGTGGGTGTATGTGACCATCAGGCGAGATTACGTGGGGGAGCGGTGAGTCTCGTGGCCTGACAACACTCCTCCAGCGGCCTTGGGAGTGATGGAAGGGAAGGAAACACTAACAAGGCCGCGAACAAAGCTAACTCCACACCTCTCCTCCCCTTTTTAAAGTGAAGGTGTTAGCAATGTTCTGTGCCAAATAGTAATCTTGCGGAAGCTATCTCATAAATGTATAAATGTAAACACACAGACACACACACACACACACACACACACACACACACACACACACACACACACACACACACACACACACACACACACACACACACACACGCACACACACACACACACACACACACACACACACACACGAAGAAAAATCCCTTTCTCCATTTTTTCTTAATCCTCAGATCTCTCTCTCTCTCTCTCTCTCTCTCTCTCTCTCTCTCTCTCTCTCTCTCTCTCTCTCTCTCTCTCTCTCTCTCTCTCTCCTTTCTTCCACGCTTATCCTCAAGGTATGAAACATTCTTACTTTTTTTGTGTGATTACTCTCGATTATTTTCAACAGGCCGTAGTGAAAGCTAAGATTTTCAAGGACCTTTTCATGACTGGTGATAATTTAACATGAATTTTGTGTGAGGGAAACAAAGAACCCTCGAGATTTCAGATAATCATTTGTGTTCTTTTTGTAATAGTCTAGGTGAAATACAGTATTTAACCCTTTTTCTGCTACGGTCATCATTTGTAAACACTAAACCATTAATCAAGTGTTTGGCTGGACATAAAGAAAAAGAGAATATGAATAAGAACCTTTCTTAAGCTACAGAAATGAGTATTCTAGAGACAATAGTAAAAAAAATCGGTCTTTTAAGAGTAGCATAAAATGGGAAACAGTGAGTAACAGTGATATTATTGAAGAATTTGTGCTGAAAAACTTCCCTTTAGTGCTTATACAATACTACTCACGCCCCAAGGTGAGCTGAAGCGTGGGAAGTGCGACATGACACGAGGCGCAGGGGACTGAGGGTGCGCTGTGTCGACCCCATAGGCGACCAGAGGCAACAGTGGAGAAAAGTGTGACGTTATGAGTGTATTCTTTTGTAAGGGAGTGAGAGGAGGAGTTTTGTTGGTGTTGTGTTACGTAGGGAGGAAATGATAGGAGTGTCGGTGAAAATATGAATGTATGTAGCAAGGCGATGCGATGGCGGTACTGTGTTTTGTACCTTTGTGTTGTTGTTGCTGATGCCACGAGTATTGCTACTGCTGCTGCTGCCACTTACCAATGATGAGGGTGGCACTCGAGAAAATACACAACGTAAGAGACTGCATCATTTTATAGTGATGATAATATTACTTTTACTACTATTACTACTACTACTACTACTACTACTACTACTACTACTACTACTACTACTGCAGCTACTAGTACAACTACTACTTCTCTTCTTCTTTCTTCTTCTTCTTCTTCTTCTTCTTCTTCTTCTTCTTCTTCTTCTTCTTCTTCTTCTTCTTCTTCTTCTTCTTCTTATTATTATTATTATTATTATTATTATTATTATTATTATTAGTAATAATATCATTATCATCATTAGCTATACAATAGTATGGTTTCCTACGTTATGTATTTCCTCGAGTACCATTCTTATTATTGGAAAACCCAACGTGTATGTAATAATAACTAAAAACAATAAACAAAATACAACGAAAAACATGGAAGATATAAACAAATACTGGAGACTAATATGGAAGGGAATTCATACTAGTGTCAAGGGCCGCGTCTGGATGGACTGGATGGTTTTCTCTTCCCTTCCCCACTTCACCTGATTCACGGAGGTTACTGGCCTTGTTCAGACAATATGTTATATATCTTCCGGTGCTATTTTTTCCTATGCAATTTTTCTCTATGCCACTTATTCCTGCTCAGTTTTTCCCGGTACCATTTTTTCCCAACACTAGTACCAGCAACGAGGGAACATGAATCGATCAGACGCTCGCTTTGCCCTCTCTGTGTGGGAAGGGTCACTTATATACTTCAGCCACAGAACTTATGGAAAATATACATGAGGTTATCCAAACTTTCGGTGCAAAGAAAGATAGAGTGCGAGAGGTATGTACAAATATAAAAAAAGTGGTGTAAATATAAGATAGGCAGCAATATATTCAAGAGGTACAAGTAGAGATTGCGAGAGATATAAAGTTTAGATATCACCACACGGGATCTGTAGCTCTGTTGTCACTCTGAGCAGCGCGAGTCCACTTCTACACGACACAAAAGGGGAAAGAAGTAGAGCAGAGTGGTCGGTGCGCCATTTTTACCGTCTTTTGGCTCGAGATGTGTATAGGAATGGCTTGCACTTGTGGCGGTGACCTCAAAGCGCCCCCATGTATGTGTCTGTCTGTCAGTCTCATCTTGGCGGGACTGACTTACACCGTGACATTAAGACTCCGGTGGCTGGTGCTCTCTTTTACTCGTGCCTCCCTGCCTCCCGGCTTCCCTGCCTCCCCGCCTGTCCCCTGTCTTCGATACAAAGCTTTTGTTTCCTGCCGCGTCGTCGTCGTCGACGTTGTTGTTGTTCTTGCTGCTACCACTGCCATCGCCACCGCCACCTTCACCACCAACACTACCACCACAGTCATCACCACCATAACAACAACAACAACAACAACAACGGCTGCTGTTGCTACTACTACTACTACTACTACTACTACTACTACTACTACTACTACTACTACTACTACTACTACTACTAGTAATAATAGCAGCAATAATAATAATAGTAATATCATTGATAACAATGAAAATAATAATAGTAATAATAATAATGATGATGATAATAATAATAATAATAATAATAATAATAATAATAATAATAATAATAATAATAATAATAATAATAAAAATAATAATAATAATAATAATAATAATAATAATAATAATAATAATAATAATAATAATAATAATAAAAATAATAATAATAATAATAATAATAATACTTTTCAATCGGTATTGTTAACAGTTGAAGAGAGAAAAAGAAGTGAAAAGTTGGAGATTAATGCCTCTAAATCAAAATGTATTTTGATTTATAGGCCAAAATTTCAACGAACTTAAACAATGAAATCAAAGTGTATGAAACAGTGAATTGCTAGAAAATTTAATATCAGAGACACAAAACTTTTGCGAAAAAATATACTGAATTGATATCAAATATTTTATGGCAAATTGAATTCATTATTCAGGCAGATTAAGAGCACAAGTGTGAAAACTGTTTTTTATCTATTTCAGTCATACTTTGCACCATAGTATGGACTATGGTTATGAAATAATGATGCAACATTTTCTAGTAATATTTTCAAGACTTTTGAATTTGCATAATATGGAAATGTATTGAAACAGACATCGAGAGAAATGTCTCTTTGATGTGAGTCACCATGATATTGTTCATTACAATGTAACTTACTCTTATTGAAACACCAGGCAGCTTTAACACAAGCCAGATATTTGATGTTTTTTACCAAGAACTCTGCAGTTTTCATTCTTAATGAGACCATGCTTTTGAATGAAAATATATTGAAATAGCTTTTTAATCATCTTGAAAAAATACCTCTAGCTTATTTTTTAAATTATGATATTAATACCATCTTAGCATGAATAAGTTTAATGCAAATGCATGAGCAAAATAGAAGCTTTTATATGTGCAATATGAAATGTGATGTACAGAATATTGTATAACATGGAATATATTTCAATAACTTTTTAATTATTCTAAAAAGTATATAGTTGTTATTTAAAATTTTGATATCAATATCATCTTAACATGAATAAGTTTGAAGCAAATACATAAACAAAATGCATTTTTTTTATATGTGCAATATAAAATGTGATGTACAGAATATTGTATATCATGAAATAAAGAATGAATACTATTATTATTATTATTATTACTACTACTACTACTACTACTACTACTACTACTGCTGCTGCTGCTGCTGCTGCTGCTGCTGCTGCTGCTGCTGCTGCTGCTGCTGCTGCTACTGCTACTACTACACAACAACAACAACAACTACTACTACTACTACTACTACTACTACTACTTCTTCTTCTACTACTACTACTACTACTACTACTACTACTACTGCGACGACTACAACTACTACTACTACTACTACTACTACTACTACTACTACTACTACTACTACTACTACTACTACTACTACTACTACCACCACTATTATCACCACACTGCACATGAGAGGTTCTAAGCGTCACATAGCTTCACGACTAGAAACACAGCCATGAGCCAGAGCCAGACTAAAGACCCATACCGTGGACGTCAATGTTGGAGTTACACCCCCAAGTGGAAATCCAACTGAACAATTCACTTTGGAGGCGCATCTCTCCGTGTGTAGTGAGCCGTGATGGGCGAGATAGAGGTGGACGGATGGCGGTTATGGAAAGGACATGTATTGATTCCCACAATGCTGTCCAGTGAAGTTATACGTTTGTCATTTCTGTGGAGCTCAAGATTGACTTAATTAAAGGAGTTTGATATTTGGTTCACTGAAAAGTTTAACCCCTTCGGTACCACGACGCGTTTTCATATTCATTTTGCTTACTATTTAGTGATTTTATAGAACTTCAGAAACTTGTGTAGGGTTTAAGATAGTGAAATCTCTGGCCATTAATCTTCTCACCTCCGTAGAACCTTTTTAATGTCAATAAAATCGTCTAATCACACTAAAAACTCGTGATAAAAATGCGTCCCAGTACTTAAAGGGTTAAAACAATAAAAACAACAGTAAAGGGCAGTTATACACTTAAGTTAATATATCGGAATGACCTTAAATTATCATCATATCAACTTTTATATTTTAGTGTACTCAAAAGTTCTATTCAGGACTATAAAACAGAATAAGTCAAAAGCATCAGGCCTGAATATTAGCTGACGTGTAGTGAAAAATATCTTTGTGGAATATGGGAGTTCGGCCAAGAACAAAACAAAAGCTGGTTAAAAGAAAAAGGACAAAAAAGTTGTATACATTTTTTTTTCTTTAAATTTGGATGAATAATGTAAGTGTAGTTAGGTGCATGTAGTTAAGTGTAAAGGGGGGCAGGCTTTCAGTGCCCCCCTTATGTTATGAGATTCAAAGCGAAACGTTCAGTGAGGTCACAGCTGGCTTTAATAGTAAGTTCACAGCACTTCTTGAACCAGTGCTATTAGACCTCACTGGGAGTAATTATTGTTTCGGCAGATGTCTACAGGTGTCTACAGGTGCCTCCTCCTATGTCTGGTACAACTGAGGCTTTATTGAAGACTAAAAAAGAGGAAAAAGAACGACACTGGAAAAAAAGTTAAGAGTACCTCAATATTTCTCCGCAGTTCAAGGTTTAGTTCACATGGAGTGTATAATGTCTGGTGTGCTCTAAAGCCTTATTCACTAGTTAGCGGAGAGTCAGTAACCACAGTAATAATCAGATGAAGGTAAAATTATTCCAATGATGCAATCTGAAAAAAAAGCCTTAAATTGACCGGATCAAGGGAGGCAAAGAGAGAGAGAGAGAGAGAGAGAGAGAG
>CM035190.1:12682354-12715259 GCA_020233015.1 Callinectes sapidus
GAGAGAGAGAGAGAGAGAGAGAGAGAGAGAGAGAGAGAGAGAGAGAGAGAAAATTAAATGTAGCATCCTGCAGCTTATATCTACAAACACATGTAATTGTGCTTCGTTTATTAAATACAACTGCATTCATGAAGCTTATATTTTCAAGGGGATGTTTCAGAACACGATACAAATACCTGCATGAATATTTGCACCATCAAGTCACACTCTCCCGCCGCAGGTCGATGAGCTGACGGAAGAGATAAAGAGCAAGAACAAGGAGATTAAGGAGCTAAAGAAAGAAATCGACAAGCGACCTCTACCCAAGGACGTGGAAAAGACTATAGAGGCAAGCAGGTCTTCCTTCTTCATTTCCCCCCAGGAAGAAATAAACTCGTTTTCAATAGTTGCCAGAAAATTAGTAGTTTGTTGGTCGGACGTGTGATTAGTAAAGCATGCCTTCCAAAGGTTAGGTGTTGGCAAATGCATCTGATTGACTTTCTGTGTCATAGTATAAAGTCACAACTCTCGCCTGTAAATCCCCAGGACTTGCGATCCAAGCTGCAGGCGGCAGAACAGCTGTGTGAGGAGCTTATGGATGAGACCGAGGACTACAAAAAGGAAATCCGCACATTGGAGGATGAGATCGAGGAAATGCAGGACAACTTTCGGGAGGAGCAGGCTGACGAATACAGGGACCTCAAGAGAGAGCTGGAGCAGACTGCAAAGAACTGTCGCGTACTGCAGTTCAAGCTGAAGAAGGCAGAGAGGCGGTCAGAGTCGGTGAGTGGTCCGCTGCCTGCTGGGTAACTCAAGGCACACAGGGCAGGTGGACAAACTGGATAACGTGACTAGCCAGTGGTGTGGGACCATACCTACACTGAGCTTCCCTTCATATTTTATACCTTATTTGTTGATTTATTTTCTCTAGGCAAGTGTAGTGTTATTTCTGAATACATACCACAGGTAAACATACTGCTTTGGCGGGAAAGGATGGGCAGTGCAGCACAGACATATCACTGACTGAAATGACTATTGACAATATTTTTACTTGAATAAAAAAAAAGGCTATTCATCCATGACATGAGGCACACCATTTCGTTCGGCAAGAAACAAACACCTGCAGGTTAGGTAGGGCAGCCCAGTGCTCGCTGCTGAGCGTCACTACTCCGGCAGTTGGAGCGCGACAAAGGCGAGATCGAGGATAAGCTGAAGGAGCTGCAGGTGGGCGAGGGTGACGTGGACAGAGCGGAGAAAGTGAAAATGTTGGAGAGGGAAGTCAACCTGGCCAAGGAGGTGAGTGGTTATTTTCCTCCATCAACAATCACTTATCAATACACACGCATGTCAACATTAGAGTGGAAATCACAATAATCAATTACAACAAGTCAGTATCCAGAATTCTCGATTTTTCAATAGTAACTTTTGGCAGCCTTGACACTTGGGGCTATATCATCGTTCACAGCAGCGGCAAGGCAGTCCCCCAGCAATAACGTGTAACACATCCTCCTTCCCTTCAGGTCTCGGTAAAAATGCACGAAGAAATGCAAAAGATGAAGGAGCAGCTGGAATCCGCCGAGAGGGATAAGAAGAAACTCAGTGAAAAGTTCATGGACAAGCCAGTGAGACCGGGAGGCAAACTGAGCGTGAGTGTAGCAACAACAAGCCTGAGGCGGGAGGAGAGGAAAGGAGAGGATGAAAGGGAGCGTTGAGTACAGGACATTAATCATACCAATGTAAACGTGATGACATGATAATGCTCGCAGAAACTGATGGATGCACTTGCAATAATTATAGAACCTTTGCACGACTGAAGAGAGACAGATGATGATGAAGTTTAAGAGAATAGCAGGCGAGATTTATCGGTACGTCATCACTATAATGTTCCTAGTCATTATAATCCTTGTGTGTTGTCTCCGCAGCGTTCCCAGATGATGGGTCGCCAGGGTAGCCAGGACAACACAGATCAACTCCTGAGGGACCTGCAGGGCGCCACGGAGAGAGAACAAGACCTCAAGGACCAGCTGAAGTTCGCCGAGGAAGAGGTAAGTTTTAAGGATATTTACCTTGGTGTGCGTATCTTTCCCAGCTAATGACACGGTAAGATTTTAGAACAACCGTGGCGTAATCTGTGTCTCATCATTATACTGTAAAGAGCGTGCAAAAACAAGAGGCCCCAAAATGATGTATTACAGTGGTACCATTTTTACGTTTGCAATATATAATACGTTTATTGAATGAACACACACACACACACACACACACACACACACACACATACACACAGACACTTGATTATGAAACAGTTCGTATAGCTGTGTAATCTATCAACAGATTAATGCATCAATCTTAATATTCTCTCTCTCTCTCTCTCTCTCTCTCTCTCTCTCTCTCTCTCTCTCTCTCTCTCTCTCTCTCTCTCTCTCTCTCTCTCTCTCTCTCAGACCAAGAACCTGCGGAAAAAGACGTCACGCCTGGAGGAGGAGAACGAGACTCTGGCCCTGCAGCTCAAGAAGATGAGCACGAAGGCCAAGCAGAACAGACAGCGCTCCATGGAACGTTCGGGCTCCATCGAACGCTCAGGCTCCGTGGAGAGGGGCTCACTCAGCCGCCAGGGTTCCACCGAGAAGCCGCCCAAGGAACCTGACGAGGGCATCACCGAGGACCTGGACCCGACTGAACTCAAGGTAAAGTGATGACCGTGTACGAGTACTTGTGTTGTTCATGATGTTGACTCGCTGAAGTGATGACCGATTGTGGGTAGGTATAAAAGGTGATGATTCAGTTAAAGTGGTGAACCATTGTGCGTCGTTGATGATGAAGACCGATCTAAATGATTTCTTCATATACAGGTATTTCTCGTTTTGTGAGTGTTCTTTTAGTCCGAATTCGCTAAGATGCGACATTAAGAATATCATAACTCAATAAAATTTGCGATCTGTTTGTTAAGATGGGATTTGCCCCAACCACATTTGCGACAGTACGCCAGATGTTGAGTCTTAATGGGTGCTTTATTTACACCTTAATGTTATATATAGCTTTATAATGATATATTTTTAAAACATGTTCATTTTATTAGTCAAATAAATGGATTTTTCGTTCAAAACTGGAAGTTTCATGGACTAAAACACAATCTCCCCCTATTATCAGTTCTTTCTTCAGGGGAAAATAGTTTTTTTTTTTTTCGATTTCAGTTTTGTGCGATGCGTGTAGGAGCTTATATCTCTCTCTCTTACAAAACGAGAACTACTTGTATAGGCCTTTCTGGTTAAGGGGATCTGAAAGGTGGAAGAAAATGCCCACTTAAATTTTTTCGACGCTAATATTAAAGTTGACCGGTGTTTTTTTGTGTGAATTTTGAGCGAAAGATGCACGCGCGATGTTGGATTGAGGAGCTACAAAACTCTTCTGCTCCCCCACCTCACGGTTAACCTTTGATATGGTCTCCTGACGATGACGGCCCAGTTGCAGTACCTGATAGACTGAGGTGCTATAAGAGGTTCTTGTTCTCCATTCCTTTTACTTATGAATTCAGACATGGTCTCCTCCTGACGGTAAAGTTGTAGTATTGAGTCTGTTGTATTTCACACCTCTATCATTTTTAACCTATGAGGGTCTTTTCCCGCAGGATAATCTGCTGCAAGTTTAGCTTTGAAATGTACCACTGATAACAATGCCAAGTCCAACTGTGCATGATCTCTCTCTCTCTCTCTCTCTCTCTCTCTCTCTCTCTCTCTCTCTCTCTCTCTCTCTCTCTCTCTCTCTCTCTCTCTCTCTCTCTCTCTCTCTCTCTCTCTCTCTTTCACACACACACATCTGAAGTTTTTCGCACATTGAACGTAATAGCAATTCAAATCATGTTGCATTTCTAGTTTTCTATTGTGTTGCTTAAAAGAATACATGTTATGCTGTCAGCACCAAGAGGTTAGCGTTCTATGGTAGTGACGGTAGTAAGGGTGATTGTGAGAACACATTATCTCAAACAACAAGACACACATACGTACAATAACTTCATCTCGATACTGATTTCGGTGCGCCTACCAACTTTATGAAACAAGTATCCAATCATGCAATTATGATGTCCACATGAACCTTAAACACACACACCCACACCCATACCCCCCCCCCACACACACACACTACCACTTTGAACAGTATATCGACGCAACATCCAGCATTTCACCCACATCCACTATTACAGATCCAACTTGAACTGAACGAGCAGGAGTCAGCGGTGTTGAGACGGAAAGTGGAAGACCTGGAGTCGGAGAACGAGCGGTTGCAGAAGGAGATCAGGGGAGTTCTTTCCAGTACCGACTCCAGACTCAGCAAGGTGGGTAGTTCGATTGTGTGTGATTACAAAATTGTGCAGTTTCTATAATTAACCCCTTCACTGTTATTTACTCCATCTTTCCTTATGAACTGATCACTCTACGATATTTCTACTTGTTCCATATTTACCTTAAGTCTTTAAACTGGGTAGAAATTGCAAAATATACTCTTTTCCATACATTCCTTTCTCCCAGATGCTAATAAATTGTCATACATTGCTATTGATGTTATTTGTCTCGTATCGCAGTGAAAGAGTTGAGAAAGTTGATGCATAATAATCAAGAAAAACAAAACAAAACAATACTTCACTTACATTATCAGCAATAAATCACACATTCATTGTTTTGCTGAGAGGCAAAGAGTAAGAATGACGTGTGTTTGAGTGTGTGGTACTTTATCTGGACTGTCGTTCAGTGTGGAATTGCCGGCCTGGATAAATCATCAGTTAAGATAAATCTTTGAAATCTTTGTCTTTCTGTAGATGTTGCGCTCGGGAACGTGAAAGTTCAAAATAGTTCATCATGGACATAACCTCATTTTCACAACAAATGCAATGTTTTTTTTCATATCTGAAGGGAGACTCGGTGGATATGAAGAAGTTGGAGAAGGAAGTACAACTGCTGAGAACGAAAATCAATGACGTTGAGGCGGAGAACGAGAAGTTAAGCGACGAGAACAAGAAACTGCAGCTGCGGGTGACGAAGCGTTTGCCTCTGTCAGGCTCAGAGACGAACTACCTCGAGAAGCAGGTGAGGCCAAGCACCGGCACACCACACTGCGCCACCACCTGCACAGCTCAAGTAGTGGTCAAATGTCAAGTAACCTTCCACACTCATCGCAACTGTATCTTGACCTGCCATTTGGTGTCAATGTATAATGCATATAATTTGGGTCCAATTGTGTATGCCAAGAAGAAAGGACTTTTTGAAATTGAATATTCTTCTAAAAAGTTTCTTTAGGGACTGGCTTCTTTAGTGGTTCTCTTCTTTTCTTCTTCTTTTTAGTGTCTTTTTATTGTCTTTAGCCAGAATCCTTCCAACAAAGCAAATATAAAAATACACAGAGAAAACGCTAAATTCAGAAAAAGGGAGCACTATAGGTTATTTAAGAATTTAACATGACTTACAAGGCTAGCAAAAAAATGTAGCGGATTTCAAAATTATTAACAAGACAACGATGCGTCTGGAGAATGAAATGAAAGAAATACGGTAAGATTATAATGGCAGTAAGGACGAAGATGGAGCAATGAAGTAGGCAGTTTGGTTTAAATTAGCAGGAAGGCACAGATAAAAGAGACATTGCAGAAGCGTTTGCTGTAGATATTTTTAAATAAAGCAAAGATTCAAAGATAAAACTTGTAGGTAGGTAACTCATACTCTCAGCCACATAAAAGGAGGTGACTGCAAAGGATATCTCACTATTATTTCTGTTCTGATAGAAGACACCATGTGCCAGAGACAGATTGCTGGTTTCTTCATTTTCAGGATAAAAGGAGGTGACGAATAAGAGGAAATAGTAAATTAATCAAACAGCAGACTTGAAAGCGAGAACGAAACCAATTAACGGATAGAGGTGGAAAACTTTCCGAAGTCTGAGGTGCCATTAGCTGAATGGAATTACGAGGAAAGACAAGAGTGTTGGAGGTTTTAGGGTGGCGGAGGCGCAAGGCATTCGGCAATACATGTTAATGCAATCTGCTATTCCAGGTACAGGAAGAGAAGGTGAAGCGACTCGAGAAGAAGCTGAAGGAAGCCAACGAGAAGCTGAAGGAGGCGCAGATCGAGGCAGCAGTGACATCCACGGAGGGTAAGGGCGTGAGAGGGGTAGGCCTTAAAGGTGAGGCGCCAAAGAAGGACGTAGAATCAGACGGTTTGAAAAAGAAATTAGATGATTTACAAACAAAATACGATAAGCTGTTCAAAGAAACTGAGGAGCTGAGGAACCCGGCGTCCATGAAGAACAGGATACCTAAAGTGCCCAAGGACTTCACGCCCAAGGCCACGCTGATGAAATGGGTGACGGAGCTTGAGGCGGAGTGCGGTAAGTTGCATTGAGCGAGATGGCACCCGCCCCTCCCTGTTGTGGTGCCGGACCCCCGCTACGTCCCACACAGTAACCACCGTAACACCACCACAGCACTACCCCCCCCACCACCCTAACAGCCTGAGTACCACACCCACACCTCCTGGTAACACAAGACCTGAGGTGGATGCCTCCTCACTGAAGGATCGTGTGAGTGACTTTTTGTTTGGAATAACACCCAATGACCCTTTGTTAGCCACACCACCAACACCACACCGGCCACACGGAACTCAGTGCACCACCCTAAAGCCTGCAAGCTACAGGCCGCAGCCTAGAGCGTCGTTGGGGAATCAGTAACGCCAACAGTCTGTTTCTATAAATCATCTGAGCTCCTAAAATTATGAAATTTCGATCAATTTTTAAATATTTCTTCGTATATATTTCAGTCTATACGAAGTAATTATATTCAGTCAGTATATGCATGTATATCTTTGCTGCATATTTCCCACTAAGCCAACACTTCCAGTTCTTTAAAAGCGAAGAGCAAAGAAGGTAACACTAAAATAACAACAACAACAACAACAACAACAACAACAACACATATCTGCTACATATACCTCAGACGAGTCTTCAACTTACAAGGCAGGGAATCAAAATGGTCGTAATATTTGTGACTTTTGTTTCTCGTTTCTTCCTGACATCTTAGCCCCTCCCCACTTTCCACCCCGACAAACACGTCCTTCAAGATGTGTCATTTCGTCACGTGTGGATAAGTAATCAAATAAAACGCGCTCCACTGATCGGAACAAAACGTCATGGAATGAATGGAAGCCTTCCCATGCACGTCTTTATCGCGACCTGAGCCATGGAGGGAGTGACTGGACGACCACTCAAAGACACAGTTGTCAGTCAAGCTCCCCTGCATGGCCAAGCCAATACCCACCAATCATTCCTCATAATAATAATGACACATAAATACGAGACTGAAAGCTGCAACTCATTCTCTTTTATCTAATTCTCGTTAATTTAAACATGTAAAAGGAGAATGTGCCATAGCCTTCAATCTCATATACATTCAAGAAAAAAAAAGAAAAATGTGTGTAATATATATATATATATATATATATATATATATATATATATATATATATATATATATATATATATATATATATATATATATATATATATATATATATATATATATAAGGATATGCATATATAAGGATATTCTAATATATCTTTAGTTTTAGTTGATTTATCCTGGACCTCTTTCCCCGATCTTCTGCTCAAATTCTAATGATCACAAATGCCAAATGCCTTCCCTGCACAACCAAAAGCATGTACAACACCCACAAGTTTGTTTGCTTGATTGATTGATTGGTTTATCAATGAATAATAAATCTTACATAATACATACATCACATATTAAGCATATTGATTTAATGATGGAGATCTGTTAAAGGTTTTTAGGTTTTCCTCAGGAAAATATAGTATTTTGTATCTGACTGATTTTGTTTTCCTCACTCCTACCCCTAATCCTTCCTGACGTGTGTCCTTTCCATCACCCTCGCCCCGCTGCCTCGCCACCCCACTGTGCTCACTCCACCTTCATTTGTCTGTTGTTCGTGTGCCTCTGTCGCCTCACGGTGTGGCCACGTCCACGCTGACACCTACTCCATGCACGCTGCCATTCACACCTTCTCGTATAATTAATTACTTTTTGTGTGTGCGTCCTGTGGTGTAACGATCCAATATATAACATTCCTTTGAGTTTTTCATTTTTCCTCTAATGTTTTGTGTTCTGTGACATCCTCACACTTACTTTGTGTTTTCGTCACCGTCAACCTCCCTCCCTTGCAACGCCTTCTTCCCTTGTCTCTGCCCTGCCCCCATACCACCACAGCCAAGCTCCACTCCTCCCTGGTGGATGCGGACAAGAAGAAAAAGGGGCGGCCCGGCTCGGAGGACCTGACCAGCGTGCGTGACCTCGAGGACAAACTGAACCGAGAGAAGGAGCGCAACGAGGAACTCTCCCGCCAGCTGAAGGAGGAACGCGAGAAGCTGGACAAGCCTCTGCCCAACAAACGTAAGTGGCGCAAACTGACGCCAGTAACACGAAACACTACGCTGACACCCAGACACCAACATGACACGTATTGATTGGTTGGCATAAAGATAAGGCTTAGTGGAAAAAGACTTAATCAAGTGCAGTTGTGACCTTTAATCCATATACTAGTACTAGTTTTCTTTTTTAATCACCTATAACTTTTTAGACACTTATTCTTGTATCAGTGTCAAAAATAGTCTGTAGCTTAAAAAACAAACTAATTGTTTCCTAGCACTTTTTATGTCAATGCAAACTGTTGTTACTATAATTCTTTTACTATAATTTTTTTCGTAACGCTATTGATGTTAACGAGGAAAGAGAATAGCAGTGAAAGGCTTGAAACAAACTGTGATCCCTTTACTTTGTTAGTGTCTGGACTGGGCAGTTTCAAATTTTTATTGACAACTAAAAATGACATCAATAATGTACAATGAATATCCTTTACTCATAATTTAACTGGAAACTTCATATCTCATCTCTTGCTAAAACAGCTTTTATGAAGTTAGGCGTTCTGAGGCGTCTCTACCAGTTTTTCTCATCCCCTTAACTGCTAACTCTGTACAAGGGACTTGTAGGAAAAGACATTTCGTTATTGGCTCTTTGGTTACTATGGAAGATCAGTAATCAGTACAATACACCGATCTAAATTAACCTAATGTTTCCCAATTCAGTCATGGCCATCAAAGATTTTACTAAAAGACACTCCACTTCTAGATTAGTATCTGTCTGACCACTTTATTTTGAATACTTTGAAAGGTCAGTTAAGTTTGTAAGAGATTCTTTCTGAATTTGTATTAGCTTCGGTACTGTAGTTCGTAAATATGACAGATTAATGAGTGAACGTAAAGATGAAGGTAGTCTCAAATAACTTTCCTCTTTTTACCAGGGCGCTTGGGGAGCAACGAGGATGACCTGAAGCGTTACGAGGAGCGCATATCCACCCTGAAGGAACAGCTGAGCCAGGAGAAGGAACGCAACGATGAACTCAAGTCCAAACTGGGTGAGGGATCGCGCGCCAGCAGTGACGAACTCCGCACCTCCAAGACTGAAAACGCCAGACTGCAGCGGGAGGTGAGGCTCAGAAGGCTCCACTCACTGTACACACACACACACACTACCATATTCTGAAACACTTTTGACTTTCCTCTCTAACACTTTCAAAGGCTTCTAGTTCAAGTGACGTGGATATTAAGGGTGTTTCTACGATTTCATTAACAAATTAACATGATATCTACTACATAATCAATTAAAGAAACACACCTGAGAATCCCGTTAATCATCACTGTGACCTTTGAAATAGTAGTGGTGAGAGAGCAAAGTGTTTCTGAATATAGGCCTATGCCGCAACGCACACTCAATTTCATACCATTTTGCAAGGCTTTGATAGGCGCGTATTATATTCCATAAGCTGAGGATAATTAATAATGAACCGTGTGGCTTGTGTGGAGGCTGTGTTCCTATTGTTCTGTATTGTGGCGCGAAACAAAGCCCAGCCCACCAGCACCTATTGCTCGATCCGAGACTGCTGTACTCGTGGTCAATCTCAAGGTGCTGAGAGTAATGATTTCCAAGTGAAGAGGCAGGCTGGCGACTCTCTGGCCTGCCCTCATGGTAGAAATAACATGAATGTCTCTTATTTTTCATTTCTACTTTTCTCCTTTCCCTTGACTGATACATCTTCCTTTAATTCCCCTCTTTATTCTGTTTCTCTGCTTCCTAGTTTTTATCTGAATCCTCCTCTACTAATCCAATCGACTCTGCCTCTTACTACCTTAACAATCTTAAATGTTTTTAACTGTTTCTCTCCACTCTCTTCACCTTAGCTAAATCTTCTGCCCCTTCTTCTTCTATCTACATTTCTTTTTTAACTTTATTTACTCCTCTAATCACACTCAGGTCTTTCAGTATACACATACACCGTTTTTTTAGTCTTCTTCTCTTCATATCTTGATATCTTCCTCTTCCCATTCTTTATCTACTCCTTCTACTCTTTCTCCTCCTTCTCCCTACTTCTTCAAGCTCCTCTTCCTCTTTCTTCTCTTTCCTCTTCTCCTCCAGCTTCTCTATACTTTTTTTCTCTTTTCTTATTTCTTCATCCCTATCTCTTTTTTTCTTCTTCTTCTTCCTACTCCCCCCTCCTCTTTTTCTCTACTTTTTTTTCTCTTCTTCCTCTTTCTTCTCCCTCATCTCGTCCTCCTTCTCTCCGGTCTTTTTCCGTTTGCTCTTCCTCCTTCTCCTCCTCCTCCTGCTCCCTCCTAATTTTTTTCTCCTCTTCCTTCATCCCTTTCCTTATTCTCTTCCCACACCTTCATTTATATTCGTTTCATTCCACTTAGGTACCTTTTCTTCCTTCTTTCACCTTTTTCCTCCCCCTCATTTCCTCTCCCTCACTCTCCTGCAGTCTGTCCAATTAAGTGATTGGCTGATGCATTCAAACCCAGACCTCTCTCACAGACAATGGCAGCTAAAACAAAAGGAAGACTCGCCCTCTTTCACCTTCGCCATTCTATTTCCAGCATTTTCAATCATAGTAAATCTGTTTTCTCGTCATTTAAGAGGATGAAGATAGGAACCAAGGGATCTAAAGTAAAGTGACGTTGAGATTAGTACGGTCAGAATCAGGAGCAGTGAAGAGGCATTGCGTTGTGGTTCTATTGCTCCTTTCATGCATGATGTGTAAGGTCCGTGGCATCAAGTGTAAGCTTCTCACTACAGGTTTGAAGAGGTATAAAAGGGACTATATTCTGAAACATTTGTACTCGCACTCCACTATTTTCAAGGACGCCAGTTAAAGTTATGAAGGTTTTCAAGGGCATTTTTAAAAATATTTCTAGTGACATGTCGCTGTATCCTCAAACACTTCTGTGCCTCACCTCTTCTACTTCAAAGCGCTTTATTGAGATTTACACGAGTTTTTCGAAGTGCTTTTATGTTTCTTGGGAAAGATTGACGAGATTTCTTCTTTATTAGTTGGAAAAAAACACTCTTGAAACCCACGCTACTCCTTTCTGTAGCTTTTGAAAATAGTCATGGTGAGAGAACAAAGCGTTTCTAAATACGGACCAAGATTTCTACATTGTAAAGTGGAGAAACGCTCTTGAGGACATGTTTGGTTATCTCTAAGGCCTTTGGAAATAGCCGTGGTGAGAGAACAAAGCCTTTCTGAATACACGACATTGATGCGAGTCCCGTGGCGAAAGCGGTAACAAAGTGCTGCTCATGCTGGGTCTTTGTGGCTCAACAGGCGTCTTGTGTTGATCAGAGCGGGTCAATTGCATAGCTTGTTCTCTCTCTCTCTCTCTCTCTCTCTCTCTCTCTCTCTCTCTCTCTCTCTCTCTCTCTCTCTCTCTCTCTCTCTCTCTCTCTCTCTCTCTCTCTCTCTCTCTCTCTCTCTCTCTCTCTCTCTCTCTCTCTCTCTCTCTCTCTCTCTCTCTCTCTCTCGTCTTCCAATTATTCTCTCCTTCACCTACTTTCTTCTCTTCATCCCTTCCTTCCACTCCCTTGTGTTAATAGTTTCTCTACGTTCAACATTCCCCGTAATTTCTTCTAGTCCATCTCATTGGTAAACTCTGGAACTCCCTGCCTTACCTGCCTGTATTTCCTAAGTGTGTGTGTGTTTTTTTTTTTGTTACTGTTTTTGTTGTCCTTGGTTGGGTTTCCCCTCTAAAATAAAAAAAAACTCCTCCGTCCCAACTCGCGTCTCTATCTCTCACTCTGCTCCATGGACTCTGCACTAAAAGTCTCTCTACTTGGCTCAGCTCAAGTCGGTCCAGGAGACGTCTGCCGTGCTGGAGAAGAAGCTTAAGGAGACAGAGGAGAACCTGAAGGCAACAGAGAGGACGGAGAGGAGGAACAGAGTAGCGGCTGAGCGACTGGAGGCAAAGGTATGGGCGTCTGTTTCACTTCATCTCGATAAATAAGTTACTTGAGTCACCCATAAGACTTACTCCATGCGTATATTTTTCTTATATATTTATTGATCTAGTGTATTGGTTTGGTCAAAGAAACATAGAGTTGCGGTAAAAAAGGCTTCCTCCCGTATTATTCCTAAAACAGTTGAGCAAAAAATGGTATTCCAGAATTATATAAAAAAGTAATTATGATTCTTTCTTTATAATATCAGTTCTGATCAACGATTAGGAAAACTGCAGGAAAAGAAGAAAAACCGAAGAAATCGTCATTTTCAAAACAGTAGAACTCAAAAGATGGTACAAAACTGAGGAAGTGAAGTATTAGAAGTTATTTATTTACCTGTGTGACGGTTGAAGGATTAGTTTTGCTCATTACGTGAGCGCGGATGTGGACCAAAAAACATTAGAAATTTTTATTTTCACTTAATCTTAAAAAAAAATATGATGCGAAGTTGTGATAGGTCAGGAGGTCACACAGCTGCCTACAGTGCCTTGTTGCTGTCAGAGGTCAGCCGGTTACCTCTGCCTTTTTTCTTGTTTTGTTGTCGGTTGATTTGAAGATTCTTGAACCTCCCTTGATTTTCTTTTTATCTTTTTATTCATATTTTTTTCAGTTGATAAGTACAGCCAGGATCACAGTTCATACAACTTACATCCACTGCCCTTAGGGTTTTTATTCATTGTTAAGTTCACTTCTCTCCTGACAGTCTTCTTACAAAGCATGAATATTCAAAGATCACAACACTTAATATTGAGGAAAAGAGCTTCATACATGGAAAAAGCAATGGCAGGTTATTTGACTATTGACCACGACCATGCATGGAATTTTCTTTCATCATTGACTTACAAAATCCATACAACAACAGCTGTTTTCCCACTTTCTTCTGTAAGTCAAATTCTCTGGGAGCATGTACTATATGTTCTTCTGTAAATGTTTACACATATTCTTATTTTCATGCATGTTCTCGTATCACCTATGGATTTTTCTCTTCTCTCCTTCACTCTTCCCTCCTGACGCCGTGGCAATGCTGGGCGTCCCTTGGGCCACACTTTGGGTTGCTATTGGTTGCCTGGCGCCTCCAACACATGATTCTCGGCTCACAGCTAGAGGAGGAGAGAAGTAAAGGCACAGTGGCCGAGGAGCGCCAGAAGGAGCTGACGGTGTCCTGGCTGAAGGAACGCGATGACCTGAAGAAGGAACTCGCGGAGGCCAAGAGGTCTAAAGAGAAGTTTGAGCGAGATGCCCGAACAATCAAGAGAGAGCGCGACAACATGGTGAGGAGGAGGCTGATAGGCAGGAAAAGCTCAGGACGAACCTTTAGTGCTATGGTACAGGCTGAATGGACAGTGAAAGGCCGTAGGAGTGTGTTACTAGTGCTGTCTGTGCTGAAGGAGTGACGTGTGCTTGAGCTGAGTGCACAGGACTAAAATAGAGGAAATATGCTGGCAGAAAGATAAGTTAATATGCAAGTTTTAGGCAAATCTTCATTCACACTCTTGCTTCCTGGGATGTGGTGTGGAGGGGGAGAGCTAAGAGGTGTGGTAAGTGTGAAGGGGATGAAGTGTTGCGGATGGAGCGTGCTGAGGAGAGTGAGAGCAAGGTTACGCATATTTGAAACAGGGAATGCTATTTTTTTCCTTGGCTTTTTATTCTATTTTACTATTTTTTGAGTGTCCACTGTCTGACGCTTAAAGACGTACACGCAACACAAAAAGCCCTCAAACCAAATTAAGACTGTCTAGTTTGCAGGGCGGAACATGACACACTATTTTTGACAAGTGTGCATCATGTGCTTTTTCAATTACAACTGGTATCAGATTTCTTTGTCTAATCTTTGTCTCGCCCTTCACAGGAGGTCAAAATGGAGGAAGAGAAGAAGCGAGCAGAGGAGGCTCAGAATCACAAGAGGAAAGACACTGATGATCTTAAGACACTCAAGCGTAGGAAGGAGGAGTTGGAGAATGAGCTGGACGATCTGAAGGACTCAGTCACCCAGGTATGCTCGGGTTCAAACATTAAAGTTGTTGTATTTCTAAGTCTCGTGCTCACCCAGTTATTAGATGATCCTTGACCACTTTGCTGCTAAAGGCAATACGATACCAGCTGATTGAATCACTCTCCTAGACCACACTGAATAAAATACATACCAAAATCCCTTAAATATTTCAAGTACTCGATAAGACTTCTAGCTGTCAATATTAAACTCCAGAACTATACCATAAATTCATTTTACATCTGAGAAGCCACAGTAGCAGAAGAATTAACACCAACACCAATTTAGTTACCATAATTATATCCTTTCATCCAGTTCACAAAAACTGTTCCAGTCTGTCCTCTAAGCACTTATAACCAATATTCCACCCACTTTAAGTATATGTTGCGTGCATTAAGAAACCACGAAAACTTGGAAAGAAAAATTAGTATATAAATGTACAAATAAGTGAATAATAAACAAATATATGAAAAAATCGAGACCCTCTCATTCCGATTTCCAAGTCTTACTATCCAATGGAAAGCCTTAAGTAACATACTGCAAACCTTAAAATATTCGTGTAAAAGAGTTACTATGAAGAAAAAAAAATATTTTCGGCGCCTCACGATAAGAGCAACACATTCCTCTTTCAGCTGGAAGCGACGAAGGAGAAGAACATTCAGAAGCACAAGCGGGAAATGGATAGCCTGAAGAAGGAGAACGACAACCTCACCATCCGCATGAACGGCCTGGAGAGCGAGCTAAAGGTAAGTGTGAGAGCCTCGAGCAGCTGTACGAGCAACTGCCTCAGGGTGGAGGGTGACACACAGCTCAGTCACCAGTAACCACCAAACGATTCACTTAGAAACATAACTATATATAAAAGATTGACTTTACAACAACTCTACGAGTATTTTATCCACGGCTAGAACGCGAAGGGAGGGAGCAGAAGGAGGCAAGGAGGAGCTGGAGATGTAGAGAATGTGTCAAATTTATTGTTTCATTATCGAATCTGATTTTATTACAGTTACTATTACCACCATCACCACCACCACCACCACAACCACCACCACCACCACCATTATCACCACCACCACCAACAACAAAAACGACATCTTTCATAAGTCCTCTGCTAGACAATCTATCATCAGCTTGCCACCAACTCTTTTGGGTATCAGTCTAAACAAATCCCCCCAAACAGAACTCCTTTACTCATCTCTCCATTCAATTCTTCACACACACACACACACACACACACACACACACACACACACACACACACACACACACACACACACACACACACACACACACACACACACACTCACTCGCATACGCACGCACACACACACACACACACACACACACACACACACACACACACACACACACACTTTGAAATATTAGCTCTTATTATTATCTATCATCTTCAACTATACAGTCACCATCACCCACATCAATTTGTTATCCGTCCAGCTACTTATCATCATGTACTTCATAATCTTTTCGTACTTGTGTTACCCATCACGAGGAAGTGTCTTATATGATTCAGTGCGTAATGATGTCTATCTTTCACCTTCAGTCGGAGAAGAGACGCAGAGAGAGACTAGAGAAAGACTCCAACAGCTTCAGAGAAAGGACCAACGCCAGGAACGATGAAGAACTTAAAAAGGTCAAGGAGGAACTGGACACCCTCCGGACAACACACAAAGGTCAGGTTCAGGACATTCCCTTAACCCCTTCAGTACTGAGACACCTTTTCATATAGAGTTTTTTGGTGTGATCAGACGCTTTTATTAATGTCAGGAAGCGTGTATAGCGCTCAGAAGATTAGTGGGAAGAGTTTGTACTGTTTTAATTCTTACATGAGTTTCTGGAGCAGTATAAAACCACAAATAGTAACCAGAATGAATATAAAAACGCGTCACCGTACTGAAGGGGTTAATTAAACTGGAGCCTCTTAAAAGTTCATACACACAAACACAAACATTTCATCTCCAATTTTAGAAAACGGTATTCATTTCTTTCTTGTACGTCACCCATAAAATAACACAAAGAGAAGACTAGAGAAGAGCAGGATTTTATTATTCCCAGTTAGTAAAAATAGTACATATAGAGATTAAACAAAAGAGGATATTTTGAGCATTACTAGACTGTGTTAAAGTGATTCTTGTATTAACTTTTCAGACTTGGAGAAGACCAGAAAGAAGGAGAAGGAGGAGATGGAGGCTCTGCAGACCAAGTATGAACTGCTGGAGGAGGACTTCGTGGTTCAAAAGGCTCAGGTACTACTCTCTCTCTCTCTCTCTCTCTCTCTCTCTCTCTCTCTCTCTCTCTCTCTCTCTCTCTCTCTCTCTCTCTCTCCCATAATGCTTATACCATTGTACTCAAGGCTATCGTTTCGTTAGTGGTTGGACCTTATGAAAACTTTGATTGGTCCGTATGCATTCCAATCAATCAATATAATCACAAAACAACGAATAATTAATCGAACTGTTTACCATTTATTTACTTGATTACTTGTATATGTATCTATATTTCAATTTAGATACACTTATCTGCCTACTTGTTAATCCATTTATTTATCCATATATATATACGTAGCTGACTATTTATGAATATTTTTCTATCTATGTATCTATCTACTTATCGACCAAACTATCTACTATCTATCTATCAATCTATAACATGCAAATGTCACATTTTGTTCCTAATCTGCAGTTCACGACGAAGAAGGAAGGCGTCGAGGAGAAGTACGAGAAGCTGAAGAAGGAACACGGCACTATCGAGACGGAGCTGAAGAACCTGAGGGAGACGTACAACAACCGCCAGGACACTTGGATCAAGGAGAAACTCGGCATGCAGGTCAGGGAAGTCTTGCGACCCCAGTGTAAGGTTGTGTGGAGTGATGGGAAGAGGTCCACCTCATTTTGGAAGCTCTTAATTGTTTTCTGGTGTAGTGAGTCTGAGATCTTCACTTACTAGGCTCGGGTTAAAAGTTTTTGGTTCTCAGGAAAACATTTTTAAAGGTTAAGAGAGTGTACCGATTGGATTTTCTTGTGCTTTCTTACTGTGGTGTAGAGTCATTGTTAAATTTTAAAGAATCAAGCAAACATCTTTGACGATCCCTGTGATATAACTATGTCATATTGAGGCCAATTAAGACAAAACTCTAAAAATTTTATGAATTGGAGTCTTTAAAGTAGGAAAATAAGTATTTTTCCGACATCTGTATATCTTCTCTTATTTATTTCAATTAGTTCAGGAGGGACCGTGTGTCTTGGTTGTTGATGTCATGTCGCTTTTCCACAGGACCAATTACGGGAGCTTGAAATCCGGCTGAAGAAGGTGTCTAATGACCCCACGTCTTACTCGGAGAAGAAGCGACTCAAGGACATTATTGACGACAAGAACCATCAGATAGATCAGCTAAAGCGAGACGAGGACACGCTCAAAGACCAAGTGTCTTATTACCGTCGGGAGGTCAGTCTTGGATTGCTGTTTGTCACAACAACCCTGTTTTATGTTAAATAATGCACCTTTCATAGTTTTCCTCTTTTTTTATGTTCTCTTCCTACTCGAATAGTATGACCCCTCATAAAAAAAGACTTTCAGAATATACTCATCAGTAGCATAGTGTTGCAGGAATTTAAGACATGTAACGGTGTTTACTCGACTCAATTGCCTCTTCTATCCCCGTGAGAAGCATAACGTGCAGGTGTGTGTAGCCGAGCAAGGCTGCCCTTCACGCACCACGAGGCCAATGGGAACCACAGGGCTTGGCATACTTATGAATCAATGTCACTGCAAACTCTCACTCAGCTTCCAGACATGACGTTCACCTCAACCTCCCCACAGAGCGAGGACCTGCGGCGCAAGGTGGAGGACCTGGAGAAACTGCAGCAGATCAACGAGAAGCGCGCCTCAGACATTGCCAGCGATGCCAGCACCTACGACAACACCATCAGGGAACTCAGGGACAAGTAAGGGTTGGGGAGCGCATTGACTTCCCCTTAGCACACAGATTACAGTGTTGTGAAGTAAAACAGTCCATGCTCACTATAATAATAATAATTCCCAAGAGTTGATACTGAAAATACATTATAAATTATAGCACAGACTGATCTTCGAAAGCAGAACATTAGGTTAACATTTTTCTTCCACAATCGTCCGTATAGAATTCTGAATAAACAGTGGAATTCAGCACACATTTTTCAGGGAATAGGATTTCTTTCATGTTTTACAAGGAGTCAGAGGGCAGAATGAATGAATGAATGAGAGAGAGAGAGAGAGAGAGAGAGAGAGAGAGAGAGAGAGAGAGAGAGAGAGAGAGAGAGAGAGAGAGAGAGAGAGAGAGAGAGAGAGAGAGAGCAGAGAGAGAGAGAGAGAGAGAGAGAGAGAGAGAGAAACGTGAACACTCTCTTATTTCTCCCTCACAAGATAACCCTCCCAAAGAAACACACGGTAAGATTAGCACCAAAAGCACCTTAATTAACGATACATCCTCTAAGCACCAAGCGGCGAACAAACCTCATAGCTACCTGAACATTTCCCAGGTAGGTACCAACACATTTCCAAAGCTTCCCTCTCAACCTTTCCAACCTTCCAGACTCACCGCTAACGAGAAGACCCACAAGACGGACCTCACCAAGATCAAGATGAAGTACGACTCGAAGCTGAAGGCGATGACGGAGGAAGTGTCCACGCTCACCCAGCACATGACCAAGTACAGGCGCGAGCGAGACACGTACAAGGAGATGCTGGACGGGTCGCAGCGCACCATCGCGGAACTCAAAGGCAGCGGCAACTACAAGACTTCCAGGGCCGATAATGCCTCCGAGGTGAGAGTTTCGCTATGTAGATGGTTGGTGGGGGGTGAGGTAAAGTTAGTTATAGGAGAGAGATTAGGTAAAAATAAATGAACAAATAAAATGGGGAAAGAAATGTAAAGCTGAGAAGAGAAGTCAAGGCAGGATAGATTGAGTTCATGTTTTCTTTATTAGTGAGATGTGTTTGTTTTATAGAGCAGATTTTAGGTGATGATTGGGACTCGCACCTCAGTTCTCTCTCTCTCTCTCTCTGTCTCTCTCTCTCTCTCTCTCTCTCTCTCTCTCTCTCTCTCTCTCTCTCTCTCTCTCTCTCTCTCTCTCTCTCTCTCTCTCTCTCTCTCTCTTAGTGCCGATAATAAAGATGTATTAGACTGTAGGCCATTCAAATAAGAGGGACAGGTTTGGGGAGTCTTTATGTTGCACTGGAACCATAAAGGGTGATGATGGTGATGAAGGAAAAGTAGAAGTGTATCTACGCAATGGTGCAGGTATGGATGAGGAGAAATTCAGAGAGGTTTTAGTGTGTTAGTGATAGAGATGTTATAGTTGTTTCATTACACGTCCTAAATTTTGTACGGCATCACAACGTAATCTTCTGTTCATGGGAAGTTAAAGAGGAAAGCCTACCAAAGTAAAAGAGTGGGCTAGGAGACATCAGGGAAAGCAGGGATATAAAGAATTCCAACCAAATATTGTTAGTAAAATAGAAACATAATGCCAACTTTCCTCCCACGTGTTTGTGTGAGCTCGTTATCTATGCAAGAACGCGGCAGAGATTCGTAACATTATCTACTATCCTCTTCATGGTTTCCCAATTGTTCAGATACACCCTGTACATAGTGTGTAGTGTATGTAGTAAGGTGTACATATATGTGTAGCCAAGTAGTTATCTGTGTATCAGAATTAGGGAACAATAGTGTTTAGTCTGTGTTCTTTCCATCATATACTGTGTCCTAGTCCCCCTTGTGTTGTGAGTAACGCATGTAGCACCAGTCCTTCATGTGTACTTGTCTTGACTCCCTCCTGACCCTCCACGAGCACCCCACGAGTTCCTATTGGTCTGATAGGCGATGATAACACCTCTTCTGTTCTTAGATGGCGGGAGGCAAGCGCCAGGTGGACCAGAAGGTAACTGAGAGACTGGGACGAACGAACGCGGCTGACATGAGGCCCATAATGAGGCTTGCGTCCTGACCTTGCTTGCACCTCGTCGCACCACACACTCTCATTAGACGTAAAAACCGCTCCTCACTGCGAGGCGTGAACTAAAAAGTCATTTCATAATTTACTCTCATCCTACATGAAAGGAATATATAAAGGCAGAACAACACGTGCAAAGTGAATTAATATTTTCATTTTTGCAGCAAATCTCATTAAAATGAATACTCCATCACTACTTTATGAACACAAACTCTGCATAGAGAAAATACGCTGGACACAGACCCTTCACAGACCTCTAAAAAATAAATTATTTTGCTTACAAACCTATTCAAATATTGAAAGTTTTTGTAAGAAAAAGTGACAAATTGATTATGAATTACACATTTCAGTGCTGGAATAACTTTACCACACCACTTGTCTTTCGATGGATGCAATCGTGATAACGTCCATAGAAGTAAGTTTGCAGAGAGCAGCGGGTCAGGACGGAAGAACTCTCACACTAGTTTATGCCACCCTATAGCTGCACCAGCACACATTTTTAAGTAGTTCCCCGTGCATCTTAGTCCTATTTTTCCTTGATGACTGGTAGTGCAGCCACTGGTGCTGAACGTCTGCAGGAAGGCCGAGCTCCTCAGACTTCAGGCGACCACTGAGCGACTCACCAGCTGTAGCTCTTGGTAACTTTGCTTGTCTTGAGCCGCCTCACTGCGGCGTCAAGTCACCGAACACAAGTGATGAGACGCCCATCTCACTGCTCACCAGCTCTTTCCAGAACATTTCTTTTAGCAAGCTGCTTCTTTAGCGGGCTATCTGGTTGCTGTCTGATAAGCAAAGTCTGTCGTGTGTGGTAGGCTTGCACCCCGCACAATAAGATTCAGAGGTTGAGGAAAGTGAACGTGTGAGCCACTTTGCTAGAGCCTTGGCTCCAAACACTAGGGCCGCCTGGCTCGGGAATGGCTCCTGCCACTCACCCCCAGCTTGCTGTGGCTGCTGTGTGCTGCACGCTGCCTCAGGGACTGACCTTCTCCTGGTCTGCGTCACCACATCTTAACGTGAACTCGATGTGGAGATTTGGAATTACATGAATTCATGAACAAAATACAAAATAATCAATTAAGTACAACCCCACCATAAGCATGAGACAACAATCTTCTTTTTTTCTGTCACTTTGTTTTCTGTAACGTGCACTCTTAAAAGAGAGAGAGGCATCTGGTAACTATAAGAAAACTAACATGATTTTTCGGAACTGTGTTACTTTCACTACCGAACGGCACAATGCAGACATTGAAATAAGTCTGCATTAACTAAAGTAAATGAACCAAAGTTTTGTCGTGCCGCTGCTGATGGTGTGAGGGGCGTCAGCGTGACAGCAACCAGACTTATCAACATGCCGCGACGCTACTCTCCCCGCAGGCCCAGCAACACCTCCTCGAGACCCAGGAGCTGCACACACAGATCACGGAATTCGAGGACAAGCTGGCGGACGCGAGACTCGAGAACACAAAACTCAAGAACGAAATCATCGATCAGAAGACCAACTTTGAGATCCAACTGTGTGACCTGCAGACCAAAGTCAACGAGGTGGGTGGCGTACCTTCATCCTGTCTCTGCTTCGTAACATTGCTAGAGTATGAGTTATCACAGCACAGTTACGAATAGTTAAGTGTTTTCAAAAGTAGACGACTCTCAAAATTATGGTGACATTTTTTTGTTATACTCTCAACATCTCTACAAAATGAGGATGTAAAGTTGATAAGAACACAATTGAGTTATGAATTGAACATTTTCTGATCAACTCGTTACAAAACCATTGTTATAAGATGACTGGTAAGGAAGACTTCCAACTTTTTCACACAGATTTTTGGACTTAGTAAATGGATGTTGGTGATAGCGGAGCATTTTTTCAGTACGAGGAAAGCCGGTTGCTGGTGGGCAACGCACGGCGCCTGCCTGGCCTCAGGACAAGGCTGGAGCTTAACTGGCAGAAGGAACGTGAGGAGCAGCAGCGGCTTATCCAGGAGACCGCCACGCTCGCCAAGGATCTTCGGCAGGTGCGTGTGTGTTAACCAGTCACTCTAAGGAGAGTCAGGATTTGATCGTGATTTTCAACTCCATGATTGTGAGTTAAGCAATTCCCGCGCGCGCGCGCGCGCACACACACACACACACACACACACACACACACACACACACACACACATGTGGTTTCAGCCCTACCCGAAGATAGCCCTAACCCTAACAGCCCTAACCCGAAGGAAGATAGAACAGTCTATGAGCTCTGAGCTCCCCCCGTAGGGTAAAGGCTGGCTGGGTAACCAGCAAGCGACCGCGACAGGGAATTACACACACACACACACACACACACACACACACACACACACACACATGTGGTTTCAGCCCTACCCGAATATCGGTCTATGAGCTCTGAGCTCCCTCCGTAGGGTAAAGGCCGGCTGGGTAACCAGCAAGCGACCGTGACAGGGAATTACACATACACACACACACACACACACACACACACACACACACACACACACACACACACACACACACACAAAGAAAAATCCAATGGTATCCACGGTAAAAACAAATTGATACCATGGTATAAAAGTTACAGACTTCTACACAGTTGACAAGATGTCTGTTTTTCACGATGAGACACCACACTTAGTTCATTTATTATTCTCCTCGCGCAGACGCTGTACGAGGTGGAGCGGGAGCGAGACCTTGAGAAGCTGGAGGCAAAGAGGAAGATAGAACAGCTGAAGAAGACAGTGGGCCAGGAGACATCAGACACTAAGACCAAAGTACAGGAGGTGAGTCGCAACGCCGTAGTAGTACAAGGGAAGACAAACCAAGGAACATTACCGTTTTCACTCTGAGAATAAGAGGAGCGCCATAAAAAGAGTGCATCTCTCTCTCTCTCTCTCTCTCTCTCTCTCTCTCTCTCTCTCTCTCTCTCTCTCTCTCTCTCTCTCTCTCTCTCTCTCTCTCTCCCTTAATATTCAAGTGCTTAAGCTTTTAGGGACTATCTTAATACTGGGAAAACCTCTTATATTAGTTTTTAACAAAAATTTCCATTAAAAGATAAACTTCCACTTAAACCATCCTTTCCACTTATACGAAATCAATTTCGTTGTCAGGCATCATAATATCTCCTTTGGTAACGGTATTCCTCCTTCACCACAGCTTCAGCGGGATCTGCAGGAGCTGCGAGAGGCGCACGCCAAGCTGCGGCAAATCAACGAAAAACTCCGGCGAGAGAAGGACCGCACGGAGGTGGAGCGCGAGGCGATGCGGGACAAGTACCTGGGCTCCTCCCGCGAGCACCTCCACCAACAGACCAAGATGGACCTGCTGGCGGAGGAGGTGAGGCACAGGGTGGGCTGGTGTGGATGAGAGGGATGGGAGGATAATATTCGTATATTTCCCGACATAACAGCAGGAAGTATCCGCAGGACACACACACACACACACACACACACACACAACACGAATATCCCAAACTCACAAAATACAATGGAATTTATTGACTGTAATCATATCGTAGTTGTTGATGAATGAGAAGCACCCGCCGTCCATATTAAAAATGGAACACGCTGCCCCAACGCGGAGATAAAGTTCATGTTGTGGTGATTTACTAATTGAGAATCACGAGAAAATATTTCAAAATGCAAGTAAGCTGTCCGGAGAAGCTGCAACGGCGAGACTACTGAACAGTGCTGATGATTTAGGTAACAAGTCATTCAAATTTTAAAAATCTGAAAAGTAGGACGCGTTACACACGGAAATGTTTTATTGCTTAAATAATGCTGGAAAGAGCACGTTTTCGAAAACAATAGGTGGCACGCCGCATGTCGTGCTAATATCTCATGCTGAAAATGACGTTCCATGAATTTTACGTATTTTATTCCTTCATTTGACAACTGTGTGACGTCAATGGAAAAGAATAATTGATTTTAAAAGAGGGAGAAAATAACACTCATCAAAAGCCGAGCAATATAATCTCAGACTATTAGTCTTTGATTTTACTGATCTTGATTATGGCTTCTCAACTCTTTTATCAAGAAGTATATAAAGAAGGACAATTCTTCCTGTTCCTTTTCTGGCACAAGCCCCATATCGAAGAAAAAAGAAAAAAAGGACAGCAACAAATGCAGTTGAGAGACTTTGAAGTCACAAATTAAATAATTTTGATGATTAGTATTCATTTCTTTATTCGTGACTGTGCACCACTGCGCGTGCTGAAATATCAAAGAGAGAGAGAGAGAGAGAGAGAGAGAGAGAGAGAGAGAGAGAGAGAGAGAGAGAGAGAGAGAGAGAGAGAGAGAGAGAGAGAGAGAGAGAGAGAGAGAGAGAGAGAGAGAGAGAATATTTGTTAAAGGCCAACAGTGCTTCATTAGTTTCATTTCTATAATAAGGACAGCCTTTCTGTAAGCCAAAACTTTCAAGCAAGACTAGCTACAAGTGATTAAGAAATACTTATATGGTAAAATAATCATGATGCTATTAAATAGAGATAATTAAGTAATATTTTCCAGTATAACTAATAAAATTCTTCATTGCATAATAAAGCAATATTGAGAACATCAGTGTAATTTTGAGGACATTAATACACACACTCATGTACACGCGCACGTTGTGTTTTAAGAATAAACAGTTGTAAAGGATGAAGGAATTGCTGCTTTTTCTCTCGCACGAAAGAAATAATTAGCAAGTAAAACACGCACCAAGTTACAGCAAAATGTGTGCAGCATGTGACCGCGGAACGTTTCTCTCTGGGAGTGTGTCATGCCGGGGGCGCTCCACACACCCACACACCCACACACTCGGCAGGAATAATGGCGATGTATACCAAGACCCGACCGATGTGACCTCACCATCACAACACACTGGCTTGCCTTGAGGCGCTCTGTGGGAAACACAAGCAAGGCCCCTTTTTTTTCAGCGGGCAATATATATACATCTCTCTCACTGTCTGTCTGTCTGCCTGTGTCTGTCTGTTTGTCTGTCTGTCTGTCTGTCTGTCTGTCTGTCTGTCTGTCTGTCTGTCTGTCTCTCTCTCTCTGTTTCAACACAAGATAGAACCAGAAATAATGGGTTCAAGCTTGAGACATATTGGGAATGGGAAGGGACTGGTTCTCTAATGGATTGGTTGATGAATGGAACGGACTCAGTGAGTTTACAAATTTGTAGATGTAGATGATGGGTGGGATTAGGTAGCTTTGTTCATACAAGGACTGCCATATGTAAGTTGCTCCAGCTTTCCTAATTTTCTTATGCTCTTATGTTGTCCCCCCCTCCCATCTCTCTCTCGCTCTTCCTCTCTCTCTCTCTCTCTCTCTCTCTCTCTCTCTCTCTCTCTCTCTCTCTCTCTCTCTCTCTCTCTCTCTCTCTCTCTCTGTGTGTGTGTGTGTGTGTGTGTGCGTCTTAAGTTTACTACCTCGGCGGCCCTTTCATTTACGAGGACAAAGTGGTGATAACTCAAGGTTCGATTGCATCAAAATAACCCCTGTCAAAAGAATAAAACAATGAAATAAAAAGAAATATAAATAAAGGTAGTTAATAAAAGTTTAAGAAATAGTGAAATGTGAAATAAATTAGAATGGAATAAAACTAACAAATGTTTAAAAAATGAGAAAAAAAGATCACAAAGCAACAAAATAGAATACCCAATTAGCAAAGATATGTATTAATCATTAAAGCAAAACAAACAAGATAGAAAAAGTAATTTGTGCAAAAAAGTGCCAGATTTTAGAGCATTCACCACATTTACCTCATTCCGCGACACACAGACACAATTAATTCCGTAACATAGACTCAAACACTTCATGGTGGCGGTCCTTTGAGGTCTCCGCCGCTCATTACACCAACCACCAACACGTGAAATGTGACCAAGCAACGAATGTCATGGAGGCTATTCCATTGCATCATAAAATACTTGTACACACCACAGCCTTTTTTAAACTTATTCATTTATTTTTTTATACAATTCGGTCTCTTTTCGGTAATTTATGGGCTAAAAGAGATCACCAAACGTAGATCTCCTATCTGAAAACCCACACATTTAGTAACCGTTACCCCGAGTGGATGCCCAATCTCCCCTCGGACCGTGGCCAGGATTCGAACCCGTGTGCTTGGGGATCTCTCGGGCCACAGAGCGCACATGGTTCCACTGTACCACTGCAGCCCAAATCAGCTAGAAAGGTTACGCTCTAAATCGATCACTGTGTATCCATTTATTTATATCAAGCCGCCAATCACACACGGGGCTGGCCAAATTGAACATTTGGATCATTCATTCCTTTCTCTGGTATATAAACTCTGCTTTCAGATTGCCAACCTCCAATGACTTGACTTTATTGAAGAGGGAGGTTTCAAAACATTTGTCCACGTCTTTCGCCTAACACTTTTGAACTTTGAGGGGACTGGCAATTTCTTTTTTTCATTTTTTATTTTTTTTCCTGGCCAGCTTTCCCATATAACATAAAAAAAACTCTTAAGACCGTCACTTTATTCACCAGACTTATTCTATGTATTCATTTACTTTTACTTGGACATTCATTGATTCAGTATCCCTTCTGTACATTGCGTTTGTGCAAGTCAGAACAAATACATGAACATTTCCTTCCCTCCCTCCTTCACTGCATGCATGGTGTGTCTGCCAGCAAGGCCCTCACACAATCCCTCTCTCTCTGGGTTCTCTCAACAAGAATATTTTGAAAAGCCACAGAGGTGATTAGGCGAATTCTCAACTTTTTTTCCCTGTCACTAACGAAGAAATCAGGTCACTTTAACCAAACACCATTACACTTTCAGCCTGAGATAGATAGCTATAAAGGTGTTAGAATTAGGTGATTGTGTTAAATGATGGTGGTCAGATCAATGTCAGGAAAGCTGTAATGAGTCACGCTCCTCTTCCTTCCCTAAGATGAAGGTCGTGAAGGATCTGGCGCCGCTGGTCCTTGGCGAGGGCATCGATGGTCGCGAGGGATCCCTCACCAAGCTAAGTAAGTGCTCTCCTACACACTCACTCACTCACTCACTCACTCACTCACTCACTCACTCACTCTCACTCATTCACACTCACTTACTCACTCTCACTCACACTCACTCAAACTCACTCACACTACTCTCACTCACTCACATTCACTCACTCACTCTCACTCACTCGCTCTCACTCACTCTCACTCACTCTCTCTGATGTTATATTGGAGGCAGTAAGTCGAATGTAAATAAATTGCTACATGGAACTAGTGAGAGGTTTTGTAATAAGAGCTCCGGAAATATGAAAAGACTGGTGATGTGAGAGGTGCAGAAAGCAGTCAATGGGGTTCCGATTGAAGTCTTCAGTGGTATAAGGGATATGACATCACAAGAATGTAGAATGACATAAACAAACTTTTCAGCGTCAGTAATCAAGATAGGACAAAAAAATATATGTACCAGCTTAATAAAGCTTGATTAAAAAATGAAAGTTAAAAAAAACAACACCAACAACAATTGGTGCTAAAGAAAAGTAACAAGGATGAAACTACTGACTCAGTAATCATGTTGTTCGTATCAATTCATTACGGAGCTTTTAATGATTATCAGTCAGATTTATGGATAGACTGATAGAGAGATTTCAACAAGCATCCATGATTCATGCAGGGACTGCCACTTGAAGGTTTAATTGTTTCATACAGCTTTTCATTTTTTTCTATGTTCTTAGGTTTAAATGTTTTTTTTTTCTTTATATGTCATTATGAAAGGTAATATTGTGCACGGCTACAACTAGGTGGTGTGGGCGTTACAGTAGGAGTGGCTATGATCTCTGAGTGGTGAGATGGTGCCATAATGTTGATACTGACACCAGAACAGCAGGGATTTAAGAAATTTTACATTTTATGGCAGCCATTCCTGTGTCGTAATTAAGTAAATTGTTCTTATATTTAGCTGGTAGCATGATGTGTGAGGCATAATTTTTCACACCTGTTAACTTTGTAGCATTTTCCTGAAAAATCTGGT
This sequence comes from Callinectes sapidus, assembly GCA_020233015.1. NCBI lineage: Eukaryota > Metazoa > Arthropoda > Malacostraca > Decapoda > Portunidae > Callinectes > Callinectes sapidus. The sequence continues at coordinate 12,710,682 of CM035190.1, forward strand.
GGCACCATATTTTCTCCACTGCCATCATTAATGTAGTCGTAAAATTCTGTGCACAAAGCAAGTAATTCGTCAAATGATAGGAACTGTCTATTGCAGGTGGAGAAGTGAAGCCTAAGACGAGGGAGGAGTTCACGGAATCCCTGAGGAAGGCTTGCAAGTGTATGGAGGATCTCAAGAGAATCATGAACCTCACAGACGACCGGGACAGATTCAAGCGAGCGCCCTCCTTCAGAAGGTAACTACATCCATATAATTGCATACAAATGGCGTATCATCATAAAGCAAAGCAGATGTGTGTCATAAAAGAATTAGACCGGCCTCGTCTCCCTAGTGAGAGAATCACACTGGAGAGTCAACAGATACATTAATCTTGCCAGGATTATTACATGCTGATTACGCCGCTTGAGTAATGGCTTTGTGGAGCGGACAGTCACTCCTGCTGATTACTGGGCGCACCTGTACACATCCACATGTGGAAAAGTGCCATGAAAATGTGCCAGGCAGCAAGCGTATCATCGCGTTCCTGGAGTTATGATGATGTCACGCGAGCTGGCTCGGTATAATAGTTCAATCTAAATGACAACTGAAAGCAAACACGGGATAGAACTCTTTCCTATTTCACATTAGTCTGAGTTTGTAGAGTTATTGTGAGATTGGTTGTATGAGTCATCATATTGCTTACAGCGGCTAATTTGGATAGTAAATTCAAATCTACAAGTTATAGGTGCTGGTAAGCTGGTAGGAGAGGAGTGAGCAGGTAGTAGTCAGTGGTGGCCGAGTGCCGTGTGGAGAGCTAACCCCGCCATCCCCCCATCACAGGGCTCTCTCGGACATGGAAAGCGAGGACGAGAGTGTGTCGCTGCGCCCGAGAAGTCAACAGAGAGGATCGCTGCACAAAGGCCCCAAGAGTCAAAGGTCCATGTACCGCAAGACACAGTCCCTCGACCACCAGATGGCGGAGGAGAGAGTGAGTGACGCCATAACCATATCTTACTTCTGCTTTACTTGAAACGCACATTTCTGCCACTTATAATTCCACTTCGACTTTTTGCATATTTTTCTTTATTTCGCCTTTACATTTTTTCATGTATTTTGGTGTACAGTTAATGTCAATATTGTGTCACGCTCATCCAATATCATGAACCTTTCTCCACTCAATTTTGCTTCCTCTGAACTGTTAACAATACCTTTACGCCAATTTATTACCCTAAATTCACAGGTAGCAAACTCTTCTTTCACAGAGGGAAGTCTGTTTCGCAGGTAGCAAGCTCCTCATCACAGATAGCAAGCTTTTTCCTCACAGCTAGGAAACTTTTTTGTTCAGTCTTACAGTTAGCAAGCTTTATTTAAAGGTAGCACACTTTTATCAAAGGTAACAAGCTTTAATCACAGCTTTTTCACGGCCAGTTTTTTTTCTTTTTTTTTTTTTTGCTGGAATAAAGGTTTATTTATGTGTAGTGAATTATTTCTTATGTGTTGAAAGCTTTTTTTTGCTACAAGTAACAAACTTTTTTTTTTTCAACATATAGCAAGTTCTTTTTTTCACAAGTAGTTAGCTTTCATTTCTAACACGACGAAATACAATCCGTGTCACCATTGCAGGGCAAGATCTGGGTGTCGACGGATGCGGGCAGCACCACCAGCATAGACTCCACCATGACTGACGACATGAGGAGAGCGAAGTACGACCGTGATATCTCCATGGACAGGTGAGAGTGACAACCTTCTTGTATCATGGCGATGCAAGCCAGTCATTAATGCAGCTTTTAAATGATCAAAAATATGTTTATATTAGTGGGGGAAGCGAAAAAAATGTAGATACGTAGAAAAATGCATATCTCTGTATTATTTGCTAATTTTTCTTTCTTTAGATTTAAACGATAAGTTTCTCAACAGGTCTGCTTTTGTTTGTTCTCCCTCTGAATTTCCTTATGACAAAGCACAATATCAAATAGAGCATTATGCTAACCATATATGTTAATTTTCTAGATCAGTTAATTTTATACACCTGAAACAAAATTAAATATATCCCTCAACTATAAAAAAAAAGTATAAAGAAAAAAATCAACATGCAGGACATAAGCTATTCAAGGTAGTTTTAAGATAAAGACAACAACAGACTAAAGACGGCAGCACTACAGTAGCACAAACAGCCATCCTTCTTGGTTCCTAATGAAAGATGCGAAGCGTCTTCAAACCAATAAAAAAAACCCCACCGCAACAAAAACGAAGTATGTGATCTTCCATTTTCAGGATCTTTGTGCGTACAATATTCGAAATGTCATTTAAACAATATTGCATAAATTCCTCTGATCTACAGTATACATATCACTATCTTTGCAATTGTTTAACTTCTCAAATATAAAGGTAAAATGCCTGAATCTTTATGTTAGAAAACAATTAAATCATTTATTCCTTGGAATTTCCCAGCTGCCACGCAAAGCACAATCAATAATCGATTAACCTGCCGCACTCACTTCCACTCAGTTTAACTCATTTCCTCCCTGCTAACTTCCCTGAAGCGTTCATAGACTCTGAGTTATCAGTTTCTGTGAGGAGAGTGTCAGCTCACCAGAGGACGTACGACGCACGGAAGAGGAGAAACACACTTGAAATGAACGCAACTGTTTAATTTACTGGAAATCATTACTCTGCAAAGGTTTCATTTAATTTGTAGAAACCTGAAAAAAGCCGAAAGGTATCAATTTCCACGGAACGTCACCCGTTCTACCAATAAATTGTCGAATGATTAGGAACAATTACTAAAATATGATATTTAAAGGGAAAGATACGAGTACATCCAGTCTGAAAACAGTATTCTATTTACCGAATATCCAAACCCGTTACTGGACAGCATTCTTCACTACGCTGATGCACCACCACTGAAAACAAAACACGCTCAGCCTCTAAATGGCGCGAAATACAATCCCTTCACGCATAAAATAGAAGAGATAGTTTCCTGACACCACCTCCAGCAAAACAACTAAATATATCCACCGGAAAGACATTACGGAAATTCGCAGCTTAATTCACCAAATTCCTGACACACCTTCTTACTTCCACTTTAAATAACTCACTTTCCTCCTCCTCCTCGCACCTATCATCAGCCCTCACCTTCATTCCACTTCCGTCTTCAGGATCTCTACGGGTTCCCAGACGAGTGAATTGGACGCCCTGGCGGAGAAGAAGAAGAAGAAGGGTGTCAAGGCCATGTTCTCCAAGCTCACCAAGTCTCGGTCTATTGAAGAGTCCGGCACGGGAGGCTCCATTGTTGGGGCGGGAGTCAAGGTGAGGCAGGAAGGGAGAAGAGAGAGAGAGAGAGAGAGAGAGAGAGAGAGAGAGAGAGAGAGAGAGAGAGAGAGAGAGAGAGAGAGAGAGAGAGAGAAGCAGCGGGATGTAAATGTGGAGAATAGAGGGAAGGCTATGAGGGCAGGGAAGGTACAAGGAAGGGAAATGATTTAATAGTAGCAACGCATAAAAGACAGAGGAATAAAATAAATATTTGAAAGAATGTAAACGTAAAAATATAATAGGAAAGGTTTAAATGTATGTTCATAAAAAAAATAAGCGAACTATGAATACAGTTACGAGACATGAAAATTACTAAATTGTGAGAAAATATGAAAGAAAGAGGATGAAAATAGACATATAAAAGAACGTAAAGAATGTAGAAATAAAATAAAATAAAGAGCACTAGGCGAGGGGAACACAAAGCATGTTATGAAGACAGGAGAGGTGTGAGACAGGGAAATGACTGAATATGACAGAGGAAAAGAAGGTATATGAAAAAAGAAAAATGTAGAAAAAGCGAAGTTTAAATGTGTATGATAATAATGATGATGATAAAAAGCGTCGTATGAACACACGGAAGGCACGAGGGAAGGAAAAGATTAATCTGTAAGAATATATAAAAGACACAGGGAAGAATATAGGAAGAAAAGAGAAAGATAAAATTATGTAGAGAAAATGGAGTCATGAATGTGGAAAATTAAGGAAAGGGAGATATGGAGAGGGAAAAAATAAGGCTTTTCTTAATAAATAGTAGCAAAAGGTGAGGGATAGAGGGGGGAAAAGAGAGAGGAAGAATAAAACACAAAGAAAAGTGGCAAACCTATATATGTGAATAATAAAAAGCGCACTATGAGAACAGGCACGTTGTAAGAAAATATTTAATAATAGTAGAGAAGGATGAAAAATGAAAGAGGAAAAAAAGAAAGAATAAAAGAGAGAAGGAAAAAATTACATAAATGCAAGAAAAATATAAAATAAGTATAGAGGGAAGGCAATACAAAATAAATGAAGAAAAAAAATTATAAGCGAGTACTGAGAACATTGAAAAAAAAGAAGAAATTATGTTAAGGAAGGAAAACCAACTCGTGAAAATAACATATAAAAAGAAATAAGCAAAATCGAAGACAAAAGAAATGACGAGATTTAAATAACTCATAAAGGGGATGGTTGCACGGATGGAGAAGTAACCAGTAAAGAAAATGAAAGAAAAAGCAAAGAATATTGAAGGGTGGAGCATACATAAAGCGAAAGTTAAGAAGCCAAGGAAAGAACAAGTCTGAAGTTTAA